>SSNU01000069.1:0-175407 GCA_012064415.1 Gyrodactylus bullatarudis
AACATTTTGATGAGAGCTCTCGAATTTATTTAAATATATTATTAATCACAATCAATTTTTCTGATCATAGATACTCAATCTGTTCATTACCATACTATTTTAATATCCATACTTTCTTGCATTTATTCTAGAACATGAAAGCATTTTAAATTTTCAAATTATCTCTTCTAGAACTTGAGATATTCATAATTAAAGTTGGAAAAATACGAAATACGTATAAGGATAGGGATGACTTATCATGTCACATCCCCACCACCCTCAACTTCGCGAATTATTTTTCCTCTCTTCCCTCTAATATACCATTTTGTATACCGGATATACTACTTCTACCCTGCGGAAAGGTGTCCGGGAAAGTACAGTCCTACCAATAATTCAAATTAAAATTTTCATTAACTATTTCTAGCCTTTACCATCTTATAGAGATTGAAATTTGAGTCAGAATCATATTCTAAATTGCTTAAATACCTGCCTAGGAACTGGAGTTATCATTGTTATAGTTTAACGTTGTTCATACTATGTTGACTGAACATATTTCTTCTTTTCCCTGCCCGGTATATGCGATATACAAATTGGTATATTCTTCCTGTACCCTGCAGAAAGGTGTCCGGGAAAGTACAATGCTACCCACTAGAACATATCAAAAGGATATAAAGGGGGTCTCAACTTTTCACTCTTACATTAGAATGTATGAAAGGGAAGAGGAAAGAAGGGTGTCTATGTCGTTTGCATGAATAGAATCTAAAAACAGGAAGATTTTCAAAAAAAAATTTAAGGCAATTTGAGGCAATTTGAGTTATCTTGAGGCGTTATGTAGGGAAATCACTGCATTTACATAAAAATAAATATCTGTTTTATAAATTAAAAAAAAAGTACAAATAAAATTTGTTGTTTGTAACTGATTCCTAATTTCATTGGTTAGTTGTGCAAACGTTGATAGCATAATAAGTGAAAAAGGATGCCGAAAGTGTGAGGAATAAGCGCTTTATTTCAGGCATACTTATCAGCCTCTTACATGCCAGATATATAGTACAAAAAACAAAGAAAATTAAAAATTGATCTGATTGGCTCACTTTAGGTGTTTGGGGGCGGGGTAATCTGTATATTATCACTAGGGCGACCAAAATGCCATTTTTGAGAGTGCGTCTAAAATACTTTGAAAATATTAAAAATTCATTCCTTTTTTTTATGAACCTATTAATAAGAGAAATAAGTTTGCCTTTTTTGCCTATTTCGAGGAGGCTTGTCTTTTTTAAAAGGGATTGCTTTTTCATTTTTTTCAAGGATTCTAAAAAATTTTTTATCCTTGTTTATCTTGATCTTAGTTAAATTTTCATTGTCTGAATCTAATTTTAGGGGGGACTCGGTAAACAGCCAATAGAAATGGCTTATCCAACTCAACATCTCATTCTATACACTTGAAAGGCTTGAAGAATGTTTCTAAAGCTTCTTTTTGGATTTTAATGAGATCTCCTCTAAGTCCGCTTTCAGCAGATATCTTAGGATGCTTCTCGTGAGGAAAATTCGATTTTATGAATTTTGCCTTTTTTTGCCTTTTTCAGAATTAAAAATTGCCTTTTCATTATAAAGTATGCCTTTTTTTGGTCGCTATAATTATCACTTTGTTTTTTTGGATGTTTGGTACATTAATTGGTATTCCCACCCTAGGGTGAGAGAACCTCTGGAAACTACATGTTACCTTAAGGGTATTCTTACATCTATTATAGTTATATTACATAATATGTATACTTAATGTTCATGATTACACACAAATGAGTTCATTTTTTATAACACTATGTGAAAAGGTTTTTTTAATACAAAAAGAAAATAATCACTGTATAAGTTGATTCTGAAAATTCTTTCGATTATTGGCTTGAACTGAAATATTTTGTGATTTTATTATTGCTTGTAATTTCTATTTCTGAATTTCTATTTCTATTCCTTGTCTCTACCCGTTGACTGTTTGTTTGTAATTCTCTGTTTCCACTGTTCGTATTAGGCCAACTAAGTCGTCAAGGTTTGACGACTTTCTTTTGTTTGCACAGAACTGGATTTTCTCTTTTGATAAAAAAGACTTCAGCAGTTTTTAGGGCGTTGACATTTCTTCCGTTTTGTCTATAAAGAATGTAAAAGTTTGAAGGGGAAGATTTTTTGTCACAGACCTTCACATAATCTGCAGTATTACCCGTGTAGAGATGTTCCTCTACTCTGTCTTCTAATCTCCTTGTTGTATATCCTATGTATTCCGCTTAACATGGGCATTTAAACTTGCATACCACATAGGATGACTTCTTATAGTCTAACAAGTCTTTTGATTCATTGCTTAACATCTTGAATTCATTCAACAAATTCATTCAGAATTCTCAAAAACTATATGAGCCGTCAGAACAAATCACAATTGACGAAAAGTGAAATTCAGGGGTAGATGCCCATTCAAAGTGTTTATTCCCACGAAGCCGGGTAAATACAGCATAAATATTTGGGCAGCTTGCGATGCCAAAAACTCCTATCTGATCAATGCTGATATTTACATAGGAAAAGAAGATAGAGTTGAAACAAAACAGGGTTTACGAGTTGTGAAGCAGCTTTCTCATCCGTACCTAAATAGAGGTAGAATAATCACATGCGATAATTTCTTTACCTCAATTGAACTCTCTGATTTCCTTGTGACAAAATAAACATTAGTTGGAACCGTCCTGTTATTCTTTCATCCAGTCTACACACTAAATTTGATGATAGCGGCTCTAAACCGGAAATAATTCAGTATTACAACTCAACAAAAGGAGAAGTGGATACACTGGATCAACTTGTTCGCTACTATAGTTGTAAAAGAGGTACAAGGCGATGGCCACTAGCATTATTTTGGAATATTCTAGATCTGGCTGTTTATAATGCGTGTTCTTTATTGTATGAAATATACAGCATTTGTTGATACTAATGGATGCTAATATAAGCAATCTCGAAGAGTGTTTTTGAAGAGTCTGCTAACAAGAACAAACAAACGGGTTCTCATCTTCAAGGCTTTTCAAGAAATTATTTGCAAACCTTTTGACATCCTCGTCGTCGTCATTTCCAGAACATGAGCTGTAGATTTAATCAATTGGTAATTTATATAAATCCGATCGAGCGTTGTTTTATTTTATGAAGAAATTTCTTCCGTGACATTTCTCGCGATTTCAAATAAAGTGAATAATTCGATCAGTCTAGTATTTCAATAATCTCTCAATCATGTTTTTCCCGCGAGTTAACTTCAAAGATCTCAAGAAATTTATTTTCTTTCCAAACTCCTAAAACAGAGTCATCGATGTATGACGCAAAGATAGGCTAACAAACAGATGTTGAATAATTTTAGAAGTATATAAGAATAAGAAGATTAATAATAATTAAACTGTATTAATCATGTCTAAACGAGTAATTATAGACACCTTAAAGCAATTTGTAATGGTTGCTTTAGAAACTGATTCAAATGCTCGCTGGATCATATTATAAGCACCTCTTACATTTGGAACGTATGTTTTACTCCTAATGTCTTTAACATTGGATTTAAAGCTCCAAATAATGCCTTGATCCAAGGGTTGGCGGACTGAGGTTGCATTTGGAGGCAGGAAGAGGAGCCTTATGTTAGGAGGTGAATTAGGAACTCGATGAAACGCTACATCCAAAAGTAGAAGAATATTTCTCCCAGGAAAAGCGTTTCCAGCTATTCTTGAAAGAGTCCTGCATTGTTCCATGCTGTTGAGTTGCCTCTGTAGTGTTCAGGAATCTGATTGTTGAAACGTCTAGGTTTCTTAGTGTCCTTAAAATTTATAGTTTAAGTTTGATAAAATAAAAATTTTAATGAAATTCACCTATTACAAGTGGAGGATATGTCTCCCACCATGAAATTTTCTAATTTTTGAAATTTCGAAAAACACCTTAAACTGATGCAATTTAATAAAAAGAACATGAGGGTTTTGAGTTGTATAGCAGATCTTATTAGGATTTGCTGTACAGATGTTCCTCTATCTTTTCAGAACAAAGTCTTCATACAGAAAGATGGAATAGCCATGGGTTCACCTCTTAGTCCTCTATTAGCAGATATCTTTCTAGGTTGGTTAGAACTTAATAAAATGTCAGATACTATCAATTCTTTCACTGATGTTTACATCAGATATGTCGATGACACTTATTTTGATGAAGCCCAATCAGCAGATGACTTTCTCCTAAAGATGAACACGTTTCATCCAAATATTAAATTTACTATGGAAAACGAATCTAATGGTGCTTTGAGTTTTAGATGTTAAGCTAACCAGAAGAAAGGATGGATCAATCCTGAGAAATATTTTCAAGAAGACTGATAATGGGAAATATCTTCATTATGCCAGTTTCAGTCCTATATCGCATAAAGTTGGCTTAGTGATTGGTCTAGGAAAAAGGATAAGAAGAATAGCAAGTCCGGAGGAATGGCAGGATGAAATAGAGAATTTGAAGTTATGTTTAATGGAAAATGGTTATCCAAAGAAATTTGTAGACAAATTCATCAATATTTCAGAGAAAAGGGATGAAGATGTCAATACAGATGAAATGGAAAAAACAAAAATTTTCATGAGACTCAACTTTTAAGGCGACGGTTTTAGACATTAGAAGAAGACTCAACAATCTCATTAATGAGTCATTAATCAACATTACAATAATATATATAAAATTGTATTTAAAACTCAGACTGTTTTGTTCGATTCATAAAGATTTACTCAAACCGGAGGAGAAGACTACTAATCTATAAATTCTAATGTGGTGCTTCTTACATAGGTAGAACAATTAGCAAGCTGTCTACAAGATCAAGTGACACTGCGGGAACTAGACATATCAAACAGGAGAAACATGCTGCTTCAGTTTCGAATTTTCCCATTCTGTACAAAAACCCTGGAGATGACAGCATAGATGTATGGGTCAAAGAGAGGTTCTTAATCAATCTATACAAACCCAATCTGTGTTCAAAAAAACTATTCTAATGACCTTCAACTACCTTGGCCTATGTGAGCTTTTTCTCTTTTCTCTCCACTGTTGCTATTTATTGGAGAGTTTTGGTGTTTTTTCAGCTTACATTTATCCTAATTTTCTTAAACTTTTACTATTTCTTTCATTATTTGTAAATTATTATCTTTAATGAATCTTTTAACTTATATCATTTTTATTAGTTAAATATTCACGTATACTTATTCTTATTGAGATGCTCATGTATTCTAATCGCAAGTCTTCTTTTGGTCCGTCCAATGTATTTAGCACCACAAGTAGCTTCGAAGCAGTAAATGAGATTTGATTGTTCTTTTGGTTCTAGCCTGTCTTTAAGTTGAAATTTGATCAAACTTGTTGTTTTGAATACAACCTTCAATTGTATGCCATTATAATTTTCATTTACAAGTGTGTTCAGCTTTCTTCTTAAGCTTTTGAAATGTAGATACTTTCCCGTATCTGAATTCTTTTTGTGTATATTTCTCCGGAGAGTACCATCAGGTTTTGTCCGAAAAGTTACAAATCAGGTTTAATCATCGGTCTAATCAAGAGAACCAAGAGAATCGTCAGTGAGGTACTAAATGAGATAAACCGAATAAGAAAGACTGAAGGAAAATGGATATCCAGATAACTTTGTTCGAAAATACATTGAGAAGGCTTTAGAAGAAGAAGCTAACCAACAAGAGACTCAAAATGAACAGAGAGAATCGAATGTCCAAATTCATGTCAGACTAACATTCAAGGGAGATGGACATAGCCATGACATAAGAAGAAAGCTGAACACACTTGTAAATGAAAATTATAATGGCATACAATTGAAGGTTGTATTCAAAACAACAAGTTGAATCAAATTTCAACTTAAAGACAGGCTAGAACCAAAAGAACAATCAAATCTCATTTACTGCTTCGAAGCTACTTGTGGTGCTAAATACATTGGACGGACCAAAAGAAGACTTGCGATTAGAATACATGAGCATCTCAATAAGAATAGTTCTTCAATCAAAAAACATTTGAATAGATGCGGTTGTGAGGCAAATGAAGAAAATTTCAAAATTTTATTTAAATGCCCAAACGACAATCTAACAGAACTTAAAATAAGAGAAAAGTTCTTCATAATGGGAGAGGACCCTAACCTGTGTATCCAAAAGAATCACCTTAATGACTTGCAGTTACCTTGGCCCAATTGATTTTTAATTTTTCTTCTCTATACTTAAACAAATCAAGAATGGAGAAGTTTTTTGGTTTTTCATCAATTGGAAGTTTTGTAAATGGATTTTACTATTTTTTATTAACTATTTATTCATTAATAACTTTGTAAATATTATTTAATCAAACCAGGATTAGAGATTGATAAGACCTGGCGAAATATATATTTCTCTTATAAAATTCTTTTTATAAATTAACAAATGTATATCATTTTTAACCCTAGAGGTACCAACAGGGTCAAAATGACCCTTTTGAGTTTTCAAATGAGGATAATTATGGAAATAAAAATATTTAGAAAATGAAATTCGATGAATGCCTTCATTACGTTCACCTCTTACTATCTATGTTATTTGAATTATGTATAATGAATAATTTTTTGATAGAGGGGTCTGTTTACTCTATCTTCCCAAACAGGAACACCTATGTTAAATTATACAAAATGAATAAGCAGATTCTATTTCAGATGGTATGAGTTTTGTGTTTTTTCTAATGAGTTTTTCAGATCAATGCTATTTCATTGGTTCCTCTCAAAGTAACATTTGATATTTATAGGATAACCATTAACTTTATTTTTTCAATATGGGTGATAGTGATCTTGAATATTTCCCTTCTGAAGATTACACATCTGATGGTTCTTCATATCTGAACAATGAGACGGATATTAGTCTATCAGACTCCTTACCATCTACCCTTTCATCTCTGTCAAGTGACTCTGAGAATGACGAATTCAAAAAACGAATCGGGCAAAAAACGAACCAATAAAAGAACTTTGTAACGACTCCCATGGTAGAAGAATATGTCCAGAAATAGGTTGCAGCAAATATCAAGACATTTTAGATTTGATAATCCGCAAACACGTAAAAAGAATGCTAACGCAGATTAGAGCCTATAAAAGAAATTAGGAACAGATGGACAGAAGATCTTCCTATTTTTTACAACTCAAATGGATGTATCACTGTTGACGAAAGAATGGCTCCATTCTGAGGCAGATCCAAATTTCGTAAATACATTCACAATAAGCCTTCAAAATATGGTCTCAAAATATGGATAGCAGCAGACGCTAAAACAAATTATATCTTCAATGCAATGGTTTATACTGGAAAAGGAGAAGAGAGAGCAAAAAGCGTAGGAGAAAAAGTTGTCCTTGATCTTATTGAAAAACTCAATATCAAGGGAAATAACATCACAACTGATAATTTTTTCACATCTTTCGTAGAAAAATTGGCCGCTAAAAAAATTACCTTAGTTGGGACCATTAGGAAAAATGAAGCTGAAATCCCTCCAGTGATCTCTCAAAACTCCACTCCAAAATACGCTTTCAGAGATGGAATGACTCTATTATCATGTTCCCAAAAAAGATCTGGAACGTAATTCTCCTCAGCTCTATGCACTTGGATAAAAATGAAAATCACGAAATAAAACCTGAAATCATTGAATATTATAACAAAACAACGGGAGGAGTGGACAATGCAGATAAAATGATCGCCTCTTACTTGCCAGAGAAAAACTAATAGATGGCCTGTTGTTTTATTTTGTAATATTCTAGATATTTCGGCACTAAATTCGTTCATACTATACAGAGAGATTGACGAAGATTTCGCCTCAAAAAGCAAGCGTAGAACATTTCTTCACCAACTTATCAACGAGATCTGGGAAAAATATGATAAAAAAACTGATTTGATTAATCAGTCAAATGTGTTTAAATCCTTCCACTTCAGATAAGAATAAAATTGATGCCCAACAACAACGATAACTCCGCATCAGCAGAGGAACAACTCACCAATGATGACCAAGCCCCTCACCCCCTGACCAATCCCAGATCAACATCAAGCCCAGCCCAAAACGACAATAAGACAACTTTGGTGCCCAACAACAACAATAACTCCGCATCAGCAGAGGAACAACTCACCAATGATGTCCCAGCAACACAATACAAGAAAAGGTACTACTCCCAGCCCTTGGAGACAAAAGGATCCTCAAACCCCGCCCGGGGTCCAGAGGAATAGAAACATACTTCAAAAAGGTATAGAAAGGTGAACACCAACAATCAAAAAGTCTACCCGACTACCCCCTCCACCCTCCATCCAAGTTACAAATCAAAACCCAGAATCTATTTTCGTTTTCTTCCTACAAAATGCAGGACATTAGTCAGCAATATGATAATATATTCGCGGAAATCAGGAATCTCAAGCAAGTCAAGAATAAAAGGGTTCGATGTACAAATTGCCCATATGCCAAGGATCGTAAAACTTCAAAAAAATGTATCAAGTGCAAAAAGCGATTCGTAATGAACATACATTATTTCTGTAACAAAATTGCTTATAAAAATATACATATATATATGAAAAATTAAATTTTATATCTTTATTTCTAATACAGGGTCAAAAAGACCCTCTTGGGAGCATATGTAATCTTTTTTCATGGTACTTCTAGGGTTAAAGCAATGCCACCGATGATGCTTTAAGAAATACGTATATGGTTTTAAATATATCTCTTTCTTACATATTTCCAAATTATGAATTTAAGTGGATACTCGGACGTTTTTGAAAAACAACGTGAATTACTCATAACTTTATAGTTGTCTCATTCATATTGCGGTTTTGGAAAGTTACTTCATCAGCAAATATAATTTTCCAAAACGACTCAGGATGATTCAAATAAAGATTAGAAAAGCTCATTCTGTCTTGAATATTCTTCTTGGAAAGGATTTGTCTTATCAATCCATTAACAAGATAAAAACCAACTTTTCGGGCTTTGCTTGAATAATTTAATCATTAATCTTACTAAAAATGTTTTGTATATCACTTCTGGATAAAGGACTGATGAATTTCTTTTATCGTATTGTAATGATACCTATTAAGCATCATACCTAAGCGAACTTTTTGTCTGAGAGAAAATAGGCTTTCTTCCACTTGATTTGAATCCTCCTCTAACTGCTCCAGCCAAGACTTTCTGAATGGTTCTAATCGATTGATTAAAACTGTCGGCAATAATTTCCATATTAACGCCTCTCTCATGAAATTTTCCAATATTATCATGCTGTTTAGCAGTTAACCAAGGCGTTTATTTTATTTACTAATAAATTTATTTTTCAAAGTTGTTGAGATTAACAAAAACTAATTAACCCTAGAACGGCATATTATGAAAATCGCATTTTCTGTAAATGGGGGTTTTTGGAACCCCTTGTTGAAAAAATACCAAAAATCGAGTTAAATAGTGATTTATTTGGAACATTGGAAGCACAAGTTAATACAATGCTCATTACAGATATTTTTTCCACCAATTCGAAAACACTTTCATTTTTGAATCTTTTTTTCTATCACAATAGTTGCATCTAGCTCTTTTGGACCATATGTAATTCTATCTTCAAGAGTTTCTCGTTTCCTGTAGTCGATCAAACTTTTACAAATTTCATATATAAAGTCTCTTCTAGTTACAGTACGACCTGAGTAGAAGATGTAGAAAAGTGAACCCTCCTCTCTGCCCCTTTTCTAAATTGAATTAAAAATTCCCTGCCCACTGACAAGTAATAACATTATCATCAGAATGCAGTGAAAAATAAATTTCTCTAAAAAATATACCATCAGATAGAGATTTTTTCCCTGATTCAAACGGTCTAATAAACGAGGTTTGTCCGATTTAAGAGGCTTTTGTTAATCCTATTTCAAAATTCCCAATAATGTGAAAAGTTAGAAAAAATTTACTTTTTTTCTTTTTTGACTTTCTAAATAAAATCAGGGCTTGACCGTTGGTTCCAAAACAAACAAGTGCGTCACACTAGTTGATGCGTGTTTTTACCATATGTTGCACAATTTTAACTAAAGATGAATACAATCTCTTCTGATAAGGTGTGAATATCCTAATGCTTCTCGATCTGTTTCTTTTTTAACACCCTAGTTGTTCCTGAAATATATAGTCTTTACTTTTGACACTGACTTAGAGTAATCTAATTGAGCTTCTAAAAATATATTCAATTTTTCTTAAATAGTTATATTTATTTCTTGGTTTGGAAGTTGGTTCGTATTCCATATCTTTGAAACTTTGAAACAATTTCTGATTGTGGTTTTAGAGACATTCTCAAAAGACCTCTGTATCATGCTGTACGCATTTCTTACATCTGGAGGGAACGTCCTAGCGCGAATTTCTCTGGAAACTTTTGACTTGAAACTCCATATTATTCCCTGATCTAATGGTTGACATACAGAAGTTGCATTAGGGGGCAGGAACAGAAGCCTTACATTAGCTGGAGGATTAGGAACTTTGTGAAAAGATACGTTATCTGCAAGGAGAAGAATATTTCTGTTTCTGTATGTGTTTCCGAAATTATTTAGCCATTCTTGAAATAGATCTCCATTATTCCATGCATTTTTATTCCCTCTGTAATGTTGGGGAATTTCTTGTTGAAAACATCTTGGTTTTTTAGAATGACCTATATAAAAATATATTTCAACGATTTAAAAAAAGTTATCAGGGCTTAAACTCACCAATTACTAGTGGAGGATAAATTTCACCAGCCATGCTACAACATGCTACTACAGTAAGCCTATTCTTAGAAATTTTCGTTCCACGACAACACCGTGAGCTTACATCAAGAGTTAAATTTCCTCTGTCTTGAAAAAACATAGAAGTTTCGTCAACATTGAAAATGTCTTTTTCTTCATATGAATTAAGGATGTCTGAATTATCGAGAATCCAGTTTTCAATACTCAGCCAATTTATATCACCACCTTCCCCATACATTCTGTATAGAGAAAATTTATGACGCTTCTGGAAGCTTTCTGCCCATCCATTGCTTACTGAACATCCAAAGTTATAGGCATCGGAAATATTTCTAACCTCTGCTTGAACATTACAAATTCTTATTGGCAATTTGTTTCGTCGCCATGAACTGATTATTTCAACTGCTTTATTGTCTAGATAACCGTATTTAAGCGCAGGAACTTTATGGTATTTATTGTGACCTTTATTCTCTACAACGAAATTTCTTAGTTTTCGTTTGTTTGCAATCCATTTCAAAAGACAGTCTTCAGGAACACATTGGTCATGAGCAACACTTTGATAAAATTCCATTTCACAACGATCGATTAATTCTAACTTTTTCTCCAACGTATATTTTTGTCTCTTGAATATCTAAAAAAATATTAGTAAGGGAGTATAATAGCTTATGTTTAATTCACTAACGATTTGTTTCTTGAACTGTTCATGAGATTGGAGAAATCTTCTTATGAAACGGAATGTGAGGTTTATATTGAGATCTTCAGCTTTCTTACGGAGAAATTTATGAAGAGCCTGGAAATTGATCGGTTTGTTTATTGTATAGAGGAATTCCTGAATGTGATCATCCATGATTTGGTTCGGGGTACGAGTTAACCCTTTGCGTTTACAGTATTTTATGTGAGATAACGAAAATCCTGTTTTTTCAGAAATTTGTTTGTTCGTAAGACCTTCACGTGAGAGTTTTGATACAATTAGGCGATTTTCGTATTTCATCAGAATAATTTTATGATCTATAAACAACTTGTCTTTAAATACTCAGACAGGCAGTATAAAACATCCAATGAAATTGGTCTGTTTTTAAAGATAAAAATTGTCATCTGCTAAATATTTGGTAACGCAATCCCATAATTTAGGTGTTAAAAGAAACAGATCGAGAAGCATTAGGATATTCACACCTTATCAGAAGAGATTGTATTCATCTTTAGTTAAAATTGTGCAACATATGGTAAAAACACGCATCAACTAGTGTGACGCACTTGTTTGTTTTGGAACCAACGGTCAAGCCCTGATTTTATTTAGAAAGTCAAAAAAGAAAAAAAGTAAATTTTTTCTAACTTTTCACATTATTGGGAATTTTGAAATAGGATTAACAAAAGCCTCTTAAATCGGACAAACCTCGTTTATTAGACCGTTTGAATCAGGGAAAAAATCTCTATCTGATGGTATATTTTTTAGAGAAATTTATTTTTCACTGCATTCTGATGATAATGTTATTACTTGTCAGTGGGCAGGGAATTTTTAATTCAATTTAGAAAAGGGGCAGAGAGGAGGGTTCACTTTTCTACATCTTCTACTCAGGTCGTACTGTATGGTGAAAGCTGGATTCTTTTCATACTTATCGAATATAATACAGGCATTATAAACGGCCAAATCAAGAATGTTCCAATACATAGCTAGAGGCCATCTTTTTGTTCCCCTCTTGGATGAGTAGAAGCTTACTATTTGATAAGTTCATCACATCAATGAGCATCAATAAAATCTCCCTACAAGATGACGAAAATCCAAGAAGAAGCTTCATTTCAGAAGAGGAAGCCAAACTCCTAAGGGCCCACGGAGAGTGTCAACTGAGTACTATATGAAAAACGAATATAATGTCAAGTGGTGTGTACCACAACAGATTTGGAGAAAATTCATGGAACTGTCACTTACCTTGCTCTTTTAAGGAAGATTTAAACTTGAAAAAGGATTAGGCAAGACGACTCCTAATTTTTCAAATCAATAATGTTAATTTTTATTTATGACAATATAACTAATGAAACTTATCTCATAGACTCTGGCTCTGAAGTTTGCATAATCGTTAGAAAGTGTTTGACGAAAATCACCTGACAATAGAATAGTCATTACCGAATGGTCTATTATCCCTCCTCAAATCTTTGAGAGAACGATCAAGTGCTTCTAATGATTTATTTGCCATAGTGCACTCATCCCATATAATTAGGCGACACTTGTAAATATTTAGCCATTTTGCTACCCCTAGATATATTACAAACTGGTTCATCTACGAATTGTACATTTAATGGTAATTTCAATGCAGAGTGGGTAGTTCGACCTCCTGGTAATTAAGTAGCAGCAATACCGGATGTAGCAAGCGGTAGAAATTTCAAGTTTAAATTTTTCAATGTTATGATCAGGTATTCAATAACGAATGTTTTGCCTGTTCCTCCAGGGGCATTCAACAAGAACAAATCACCGTTATTAGAATTAATCGATTCCATTATTTTTCGAACTACAAAGGCTTGTTCATCAGAAAGACTATCGTTTGAATTATTGTCAATGATACCATTTGCAATTTAAAAAATAATTGGTTAAAATACAACAATAAACCAAAATTACTCATTTTTATTCGCGATTTGCAAGCACATCTCGTCAATTGAAGATAAAATTAAGTTGTAAAAAAACTTGATATTATTTTCTAATGGATACTTTATCTTCAAATCGTCGTGCATGAAATCTCTGAACGATACCCATAAAAAATAGTATTAGAAGGGGAACACTGAGTTAATATGATTACGAAGAGAGATTGGGAAGAAGTTGACTCTCGAGAAACTTCTTGAAGTATAAATGATTATCATTATCAATGAGATTCAAGGCTTCACATGCAGCTCGATTATAAAGTAAAGTATTATAAATGACACCTTTCTTTAAAAGAAAGCTGTTTCCTCCGTCGAAAACTGCACGTCTTCTATTCAATGGATAACCATCAACGCCAGAGATAGTTTCACGAAGCAATTTACGTGGATAATTTTTAGAACAGCGTCCGTTAAGCATACATTTGCTGCTTGGGTCGATATGACCGCGGGTACCATGAATCATACTTTTAGTAACGTCATATAAATCAAGATTACGGTCAGGTATTTCTGCTGATATTATTGAATCAATTTCATTGGGAGAAATCTGAATAATCAAAAAATAAAAAAGCCTTCATTACTGAGAAAGTATCCCCTGATTCGACAAAAATTTCTGATCATTGCCACATTCTATTTTCTACATTTTAGTAGCAAGAAAAATAAAAATTATACCATCGTGTAAAGCGTAAAATTTCACATCTAATAGCATTTAAAATTTTTTGATTATCTATTTTTGAACCAGAGATATTCAAATTTAAGTCTTGAGACACAATTAAAATCTTGGGTATGAATTAAGTCCGTAACCTCCCCAATGTTATACATACCTACATTCCATCTCTACCCCGGGGACTTTTTGTCCGG
Source organism: Gyrodactylus bullatarudis (assembly GCA_012064415.1). Lineage (NCBI taxonomy): Eukaryota > Metazoa > Platyhelminthes > Monogenea > Gyrodactylidea > Gyrodactylidae > Gyrodactylus > Gyrodactylus bullatarudis. Next base: position 14,181 of record SSNU01000069.1, read on the forward strand.
CGGTGTGAACCTCTACCGGGAATGGGATTTGAGTTATAAGTAGGGCGGTCAGAAAAAAGCACTTTTTTCACAAAAATTAGCATTTTTTAAACAAAAATTAGCATCGAAATTAGCAAAAAATAGCAAATCGTCAAAAAACTGGTTCTAGTAATTTTGTGAATAAGAAAAGAAGAATTTTTATCATTTTTTCTCTATGCAAAAATGTTCTGAAATATTTAATCTTTATTAGCAAACAATATGAAATACTTTTTAAAATTATCTTTTTTAAATTGTTTACATTTGTCATAAAAATATTTCATTTTAGAAAAACATCTTTCAACATCTACTGAAGTTGGATTGCAATTCATCAAGAGGTTGTACTGTGATGGACTTAATGTTCTATCACTCATTTTCATTATCAAACTTGCATCATTTTCTTCTAATCGTTGATTGATATAACTCCTAATGTCCATAGGATCCTCTTTCAAATCAAGATTTTGAATTAGATTGTATGCCTCTCTGAGCGATGTTTTTGAATTTTCTAGAATTTTAATCGATGTTTTAAGTGGCCTATAGCAGTTTTGGATGCTAACCAGATCGCGAAATAGATTTTCATCAGCTAAGGCTCGTTTAACTTTTTGCATAATAATTCCATTATCGTTATTATCTTCAAATATTTCTTGAACTTTAGGCAGATTTTCACAGTAGTAATCTACGGCATCTAGCCATGTTCCCCATCTGGTCGGAATGGGGGTTGGGGGGCATCTATTACTGAGAAAAGTTCCCTTCTTGATCTATTCTTTACTGTAGCCGCTTTTACTGAGGATATTAGTCTATCGACATTTTCCATGGCCTCTTTAATAATCATGGCACAGTTATGCATCAGGTGTGCAAAGCAAGTGATGTGAAAAAGCTTTAGGTACCTTTGTTTAAGTACCTGGGAAGATTTTTTCATATAGCTAGCAGCATCTGAGATTAGAAGTAGAAATTTATCATCAATTATTTCAAATTTTTCAAGAACATTTTTAACCGAATCACTGATGAATTGGTAAGTTTTCCATCGATTTCAATCACGTCACAGATGTACGTTTTGTCTGGTACCTCCAAATTGCCTATGAGTATTGCACAAATCGACAGATTATTTATTTTGCTTTCATCAATTTGAATGAAAACAGGCTTTCCTTGAACCGATTCTTTGATTTTAGAAACTTCCTCTTCAAAAAATTCATTTATATGAGTTCTAGCAGTTGCACTACAACAAGAACTGTAACCTAATTCTTCAAACATCTCTTGAATAGCTGGATGGTCCAATTTGTTAAGGGGTATTCCAGCTTTCAGAAATCCTCGAGCAATAATTTTATCCTTCACGATCTTCTTTTCAGAATTTAACACCTTTTGATTATGCGAACGAGAAATCGCTTCTTCATGTTTTTTAGTTTTCATGTGCTTCATTATGCAGTCTTTTTTGAGCCCTTTAAATGTAGCAGGGCAAATTGTACATCGAATAAATTCTTTTTGTAAGGTATCTATTTTTAAAGTATCGTCCTTAGCAATGAATTCAATGATATTTCTTGGAATAGACATCTCTAATGCATTGAGACGAACTAAATAATCCTGATATAATATGGGAGTCATAACTTTAATATCATTGGACAAAATTTAGACGAGACAAGGTTTATCTCGTAAATAAAATAAAAAGGCCTGTTTTTGTATCCATGTGATTTTTTTCCTTAGTTGATAATTTTTTTTGAGAAACAATAGAGATAAAAATAGCAGAAAAATAGCAAATATCAGCACTTTTTGTAAAAATAGCAAAAAAATAGCAAAATTATCTCGGAAACTAAAATAACCACGATGGTATAGTTAGTACCATTTTAATCAGGTTTTTTTGCTTGTTATTATATCAAAATTAGCAAAAATAGCATTTTGACCGCCCTAGTTATAAGCCTTGTTCACAATTCTTTCATTAGACAACTAAGCCTTTTTTAGGCATGATGAACTATAATCGGGAGTCTTATTTTAAAATGGATATATATATGGATGAAGCAAAACATTACTTGATGAAATTTCTAGGCTTGATTCTTAAGTGATGGTATAATAAAGGAGTATTTTTGGTAGCAGTTCATTTCAGGTTCAGCGAAAAATTGAGCCTACCACCCTTAATTTGCGTAACCAATCAGATTCATTCGAATTCTTAAAAGTGGGTGATCATGGTGTAAGGTCTATTCGGGCCTATTGTTTGGTATAAAACTGCATATATCCATCTTATACTTGGTCTATGGTTCGGTTGAGGTTCAGTCTATTCAACAAGGAGTATTCACATGATATGATTAAATCAAAATAAAAATTGAGAACTGGCCCTTTCATCAAAAAAAATCTGATTAGAAAGTTCCTTGCAAACCTTTTTGGCTTGACCGACATGTTTGTGAAATTTTCCCACCAATCAAAATTAATCAAAGGTGTTTCAATAATGAGAGCCCATGAAATAGAGCGTCAATTTCAAAATGGAACGAGAACAACATCTTTGAATTTTGCAACTCTGAAACTGAAACTCGTAACTATCTTGTAGAGAAAAATTTTACAGGTCTTCTCCATGCCACAATGAAGAGTGTCTTGGGTCTTTGACCGTCAAGCTATCAAGACCCAATTTCAAGCGATGCACTAGGTGTGGAAGAGGCCAATCAATATATAAGGGTAATTTAAGTTAATTTAATTTTTCAGGAACTTAACTATTCACGAAAAAAATCCCTCTGAATATCCTCATTCAGCTAGCCTACTACTTCTGTTCAGGTAGAACATATTCAGATATTGTGGCCGTAAGTTAATGCAAATAAAATTAAAACTTCAATCTAGCAATATTTTATTTTTTAAGAACGGATCGAATGCATTGTTGACTTGAGAAAAAAATATGCAGACAATATTAAGAATTCAGCTGACAAAATGCTTTTAAAGACAAGTGTGAACAGAACAATCGTTGGAGACAATGTCACTGTTCCAATCCCAAGCTTAGATCGGTCCAGGATAAATGATAGAAATCTAATTGATGTTGTTGAGAGAAAACGGCTACAAAATTGCAACACTTGAAAGGGATCATTGGTTTTGGTCAAGTCCGTTTTTCCAGAGAATTTGATAACAAGATTGGCCAAGGATTTTCAGATGCAATTGTGTCAAAGGTTGCAACTCAAATGTGTAAATGCAGAAAAAATTTTGTCATGTCCAATTCGAAATGCCATCAAAAAATTAATTGCGAAAATAATAATTAAATTGTTAGACTAAAGAATTTTCTATGACAGCTATTATCGTTAATTTTCTTATTCTATTTATTCCGATATAACCAACAAGTTTGATTCTAATCTATAATTTCATAATAAGTGCATTGAAAGAAAAAATATTTCAATGGGATAGTTTCCCTCCTCAAGCCTCTCAATGAACCTCTACTACTTTTGAAAAGAGAATTTAGTTACAGGTGGGAACCGTAACACCTCAGTTAAATTTGTGTAAATAAAAAAAAATTCATTGTACAGGTGAGGTACCCTGTTTCTTACCCACTCTGCTCGATTCATCACTCTAAACCCGGTTTTATATTAAAAATTAAAATTATCTGAACCAATGAGTGGGTGTGAAAATGTTGACCAATAGAATTGTGGGAAAGACTTTTCAACACAAATGCATTGACAGGGTTGATAATGACATATCAATGTATAGCTATAGTCTTATTGCACATAAAGTCCCCTAGTATGTTAAACGGAGAAGAGAATACACCAAATACAAAAATTTTAAATGGAGTGGGAAGATTACCATCAAGTCAAGTTAAGCTCAATGAAATTGATTTTCAAATTTCATTTTCCGATATTCAACATGAAAAACTACACGAACAGTGAAAAGTATCAAATTCTCATAGAGTTTGAAAACTCCCTCTACGGTTTCAAAGCTTTTGCAAAAAGTAAGGGAATAAGTGTTTCTACATTGAAGAGATGGATTTCAGATAAAAATCAGATAGTTATCAATCTAGACTATGACTACAAAGATCGATACTCAAGGATCCGAAACCATGTTAAAAACGAGATTATGAATCTCGTTGATAATGGATATGTAATCCAGCGATCCCATGTAAAAAATGCAATCAGAAATGCAACAGAAATTTTGAATGTTGAAGGTATTAAAGGATCCCAAAATTACATCACAAAAATTTTCAAAGATCTTGATATCCACCGACATAATGTAAGCATATTTATAATATTTCAGCTTCAAATTAAAACGAATTATTCCATCCGGATCATGAATTTGTTAAATATAGATGAACCAGAGACCAACATCTTTATAATTCAGGAAGAAAACGTCCATGAGAAAGATTATTATTTAACAATCGCAAATATCTCAGGTCTAATTGAAAAAAAATTATTTTTCACGAATAAGAAGATTCTTCAAAATTTTGCTTGCTACATCAAGGATCCGATGATGGCTTATTCTAAGATATTGAAATTTTTTATCAATAACCAATATATATGTCAAAGACCTATCATAATTGTCGAGAGTCGGAATCCTATTAGCCAAATTATGAAAAGAAACTTGACCCTGTTTAAAGATACTAAGGTAGTTCTAAAATTCTAATTCTATTAGCTTATACTTTTGGAGTTGAAGAAAATCAAATCGAGCTTTAATGTGGAGAAAATTGATAGAAATTTAATTTTCTCAAAATCTTTATCAAACATTCAAGATTTATTAAGAATATCGCAGAGAACTTTGTGACTAAAGTAGAAGAAGTGCACTCAAGTTTTTGCATACGATGTCAGAGAATAATTCAAGATGTTCTTTCGAAAATTGTCAAAACAAAATGCGATAAAAAAGTTTTCAAATGGATTTTACAAACATTTTCCTGAAAAACTAACCAATAAAAATCTCAAGTTTAATCTTGATGAAGTAAAACTAATTTTTCACATTATTTTAGCCTTCTAAATCTTTATTCGAAAGAAGAAAAATCGTAGCTTTACTCGAGAATAATACTCATTCTAAAAGTCTTCCCCTTAGCTTATCAAAAAGCACCCTGAAACACTACAAACATGAAAAGTTTGTAGAAAAAGTAGATATGAGTTTTTTGGATAATCCATGTTCTTCAAGGCTCACGAATAAAAAAAATTTGATTACCATCAAATTAAAAGAAAAGCTTGAATCTTATCTCCAGGAAGGAAGATATTTTAATTTAAAAGAATTAAAAGAGTTATCTTTGACTATTGCTAGACAAATTGTAGCTCATAATTTCAAAGCCTCGAATAAATTCCTTTCTCGATTCCGTAGAAACAATAATCTGGTATTAAGAAAACCCTGTGGAGAGAAAAGAAATGCTCCGCAAGAATCAATCGAACAATTTCTTCGTGATTTGCCAGCTATGATTGAAGGATATGAACATTCTCAGCTTTGGAACATAGATGAAGCAGCTTGGTTTCTGTATGAACACAAAACTCGTGTCATAGCTAAGAAAGGTAAATCTTTTTCATAATTTATTTGAAGGAGCTGATGTGAGTGGCTTTAAACTTAACAAAACACGGTTGACCGCTGTTTTCTGCTGTAATGCAGTCGGGGATAAAAGAAAACTTTTTATTCTTGGAAAGGCAAAGAATCCCAGGTGTTTTCGTCAGCATCCAAATATCACAAGAAATATTAAATATGATGCCAATACCAATGCTTGGATGACAAGTGAAATATTATCCAAACATTTAATGGCTTGGGATCGAGCTTTATCAAGAAAAAGATTGCTTAAAGACAGAAAAATTGTTTTATTTCTTGATCAATGTCGAGGCCACGGTACATTTGAAGAACTTCAACCGAAGTTGAGAAATATTAAAGTAAGAAACTCTTCTTTATTAAATAGCTGATCCTATTTCCTGCAAACTCTACTTCTGTTCTTCAACCGATTGATAGCGGAGTCGTTCGAACATTTAAAGCTGGATACAATAAGCTTTTAGATGAGAAACGTCGCAGTCAAGATGCTCCAGTTGAAGACCTATCAAAACTTATCAACTTGGCAGATGCAATCAATATTGCAATCAAAGTTTGGGAAGATGTCCGTCCAGAAACAATAGTTAAATGTTGGCAACAAACGAGGATTATACCCACGCCTCAACAAATAACAATTTCCCTGGAAGAAAAAAAAAACCTTTTTGATAATTTATTGAATTTATTAACTATAATTAAATTAGACGGTTGTATAAATCTTATGCAGATAACTGAAGCTTGGAAATCAACTAGAGTTGACTTGCCATTACATAATTCAAGTGTATACGATCTTAATGAATAAATTATAAAAACCAAATTATGGGTTGTTCAATCTGCTTGAATGGGGGTCTAAGTTAAATGGTGTTAAAAATCCTATGCATAACATAGTGATAATTTTCATACTAATTAATGATGTAATTAATGATCATTAATTATAATTATACTTAATAACTAGACATATTTTTCAATCCAATGTAAAATCAATCCCTTTCTATTCCAATGTAAAAAATGGTATCTTAATTCAATGTGTTGTCTTTTGAGCTAAAAACTAAGAAATTATACTAAATGGTGTCTTCTCCAATATAGGCAATGATGGTGCTCTTTCTAATGCTTTATTCTAATAAAAATAAATTATCGGTGTAGGATCAAGTCTGAAAAAATCCTATAGTTAAGATAATTAAAAAATAAAACCTATTTATTTGATGAGGGATTTATTCTAAAGATTTATTATAAATAGTTATTTTACGATTAGTTATCTTTTAGCTTGATTATACAGGCTGAGAGAGTGAAATTATTGCATTAAATTTTGAAAAGTCTTTCCCACAATTCTATTGGTCAACATTTTCACACCCACTCATTGGTTCAGATAATTTTAATTTTTAATATGAGAGGGATGAATCGAGCAGAGTGGGTAAGAAACAGGGTACCTCACCTGTACTTTGAAGTAGGACTATTAGGGTCCTGGTATAAAATTTTGTCTGAAAATTTCAAAAAGTTGAGATTTTCAGATCAATCGATAGAGAATCTGATCAGAATGGTATAATATATTGGCGAGGGGGATTAATTTTTATAAGCTTAAATCAGATTAAAGTAGGCCCAAATAAATTTTGTATATTTTTCAATGTCGATTTTAGTGTCAAATGAAAGAGGATAATTACAGGTGACTAATACATTTTTCAATTTAATTACATCTTCTCTTGTATATTAGGTTGTGTGAAAAGTTCTCGGAAAAATTTACAACTTTTGATTTTGAATCTGTTCTTGAAGCAATAAATATAAACTATACACGAAAAGATTCAGCAAAATCTGTAGAATTTGTTTATATCAGTTAATCTTTTTAGTTTTCAATTATACGTGATAGAAAAATGAATTTTACTGACACAAATTCGGTTCATAATTTACTTTAACTATAGCATTGGTCATACTGCATCAGAGGCCTTCAAATTGATGGAAAGAGGTCTTGGTAGAGTAGTTCTAATGTCTACAGTCCAAAAATGGTATGGTTTGTTCAAGTATGGGAAAAAAAATTTTGAAAAGGCTGCTACACCGTTTGAGATATGACAACTTCTTGAATAGTTTGGTGACAACAGATGAGAAATGGATATTTTTAAAGGATCCCAGCCGCATAAGATCTTGGCATAAGGTTCGCCAAAAGTGTACTCAGCCTAATCCAAACAGGTTCGCAAAAAAGGTCATGATCACAATCTTTTGGTGTCGTAGAGGAGTAATTCACTTTGAACTCTTTGAGTCTAATCAGACTGTCAATACGGATCATTATATCCAGTCATTTAGGACAATGCAAGAAAAGTTGAGAGAGATGTACCCTCGATTCGAAAGGATCACTTTTTTGCAGGATAATGCCAGACCTCATGTTTCGCAACAGGCAAAAAGATTTTTTGAGGAGTCTGATGTTGATTTACTGGAGCATCCACTTTATAGTCCAGATCTTTCTCCTACGGATTATCATCTCTTTCGCTCTTTACAACATCATCTTAAGGGGAAAATCTTCAACTCAAGAGATGAAGTCATGAACTCTCCAGAAGAATATTTTGCTCAAGTCTCCTGATTTCTGGAAAAGAGGAATAGATACGCTCTCAGAACGTTGGGGGAAATGTGTAGAAAAACACGGCAATTATTTTGATGTATAGTTTATGTTACAGTATGTTTATAAATAAACTAGTATAGTGGTAGGAAAAATAAATTTATTCACTAGAAATTGTCTCTAAATCACTTATTAAAAGTTATTGAATATGGAAAGATGACCCATTCGATAGAGAATATTCGTTTCTATCAGAAATTACTTTTACTCGTACAAAGAGTTCATTCATATTTTCATAAATACAAATTTACAATATTTCATTAAATTTCAAAACGAAAATTCAGATATCAATTGATAGAGAATTTTATAATGTATCAAATGGTCTTGATTTGAAAAATTTATCATTTTAAATAAATCGACAGTTTAAAATATTCAGAGTGTTTCACATATTAATTCGACCACTATAAATTAGAAAATTTTTAGATTGGCATGCTCTTTTTTTAATAGCAAGTTAGCCTATCGATGATGAAGGGTTCGAGTTTTGATCAAAATATTCCTCTACCAAAAAAATAATAATTTGAACTAACTTGGTCTTGAAGAGAAAATAATAGATCGAATAGAGATACACATAGAATCCGACAGAACTTCCAATCTTGAAGCTGGTCCATTGCCATCGATAGTCTTCTGCATTCAATATGAAGTAAACCCCGACAATTGAGACGCATGCCGTGACAAGGAGGAGCATTATCAAAACGAGAAAAGTGAATCCAAAGACAAAGTAAATCTTGTAGGCCCAAAATGATGTAAAAATAAAATACCTAAATGTAAATACAGTGGTTAAATTATAAGTATAAATATCAATCAAATTTCAAAGATAAAATACCTTTCTCAAAAATTTTAGCTTAATTTTCTTTTGTATTGATAAAACTTTATATTGATTGATCGGATTAGAAAATAACTATCAAATAAGGAATATCTATTGTTTTTTCAGCAATTGCCGATCAAAAATTTTATTCATCCTCAAAATAATCTATCGATTTTTATTTTCAACTCTCTTCTGTAAGAAAGCAAACTTTGAAAGTACACAAAAAGCTTACATTTCAATAAAAATAGATCCAAAAGGCAAAAGACCACCGATAAGGGCAAGTGCAAGGGATTCATGATACCATTTCTTTCTGGGTATCGGCTTAGGAACATTGTTAATTCTACAAGGATTGTTTGATTGTCCGATTAAATTTCTGCCCAGAAGAGCTCCAATCAAATTTAAAGGGATCACAACCAGCATGATTATTGCCAAAAGGCTTATTATTGTGGTAAAGGGAATCGCTCGACTTGAATGATAATACAGGGCAGTGTTATTGACGAAGAAGCAAACTATGCCTATTGATATCGGCATAAGAAGAGCACTTATAATAAACTGTCGTATCCAGCGCGGACCTATATAATCATTTAAGACCATATGAATATTATATAGAAAAAAAATTAACAAGAGAATGAATTTTTCAAAATTTCTAACCTTTGAGTTTAGAATAAAGACTTCCACCGACAAAGCCGTTGATGGGCGAAGTTATAGTAATGACGAAAATAGCAGCTGTCATGAGACTACCTCTTTCCGTGTACATTTTACCGAGAAATGCAAGTCCAGATACGATAAGAGCAACTGTACAAATCTGTACTCCATTACCAATAAAGCTTGAAAAAATAGTAGGATTCGGAATAAGTCGAAATACATCGCCATGTATTTGTTTCCATCCGTATTCATTGCCAAAATCTCCTTCTAGATCATTTATTTCAATTTCTTTATTGTACCTTGATTTTTGTAGAAAAATATATTAATTTACAAGGAAAATATTATAAATTTGTAACGGATAATCATAATAAATAAATATTAGATTCTCAAAAAAAATTCTCAGGAATCAACACTGTTTTGTAATTGTGTGTTTTATGCATAATAATTTGGGCATCAAAAAGTCCTAAAAGTCCTTTTGGCTGTTTGAGGTCCATTTTCATTTCATGCAATTCAATTTTTGATTACTCTCTCATTTCATTGGTCTGCAAATGTATTTTCTGCAAACCCTTATTCGATTCAATTCATTCTCAAAATTCCAAGGATAGGAGCTACATCACACATGAAGATTATGCGAGTCGTTACAAAATATGCATCGGAATTTCAAGCTCAAAAACTGTTAATAGATCCCTTTTATTAAATTTATCTGAAAATAAATTTAAATTTGTCCTAAATATGTTTTTCATCAAGTCCTAATTTTTGTAGTTGCCTAAATTTTAGGGTCTTAAAAAAAGAGAATAGCGTCCTATTTTTGATGCTCTAGTTATAAATTTTCAGAAGTATAATGGGCAATTCTGATAGCAAAGGATAAATCTGAACAGGTAACTTACCTTGCATAATCCTTTCTTAGTGTGCGCATAAGTATAATGGAAACAAGAGCAACAAGGAACAAAACCATAAAGAATGAGTTAAAAACAGAAAACCAATGAATTTTATGCTCGAAAAAGTCAACGTCCAAATATCTATCGTATCGATTTTGGAAATCTACTGAAGACTCGATCCATTTCACTCTATAGGAAAAAGAAACTGTCTGGCCTTCTGATAAAACCATCTTGTTTCCAGAGGACACAGTTATACCAACAATTTGATCTTTGTTATATTCAATTTCAAAGGATTTCTGAGTCCAAATAAAATATTCATCTCGATCTATGCCTCCGACAGTCTTCCAAATAGGTAAATTATCCAAATACATTTGATACCAGTACTGATTATCAATGGCATATTTGAGTTTTTCAATTTCAGTTTTCGAATAAGTCATTTGGCAATAATTTGTTGTTGGCAAGTCATCTAGAAATTAATATAATTTACAAACTTTTAAATTTGATATCAAGACCACTGAACTCCAATTCAACTCCAAGTAATGCTTCACCTAGTGTCTCATGGTAGTGTTCTATATTTTTCTTAGGTCCTCGACAAAAAGGTAGGGAAAAGTAAGTGTATGTTTCTTGTCTATTATGAAAGGGACCAACAGTGTTCATCCAAAGAACTACTTCTTCGTTTTCATTATACTTTATAGATAAATTAAAATTAATTATTTAATACCTCATGATCGTGTTCATCTGCCCTAAACTGAGATAAAAAACAAAGTATTAATAAAGAAAAAAGCATAGATGACAAAATATTATCCAAATCTTCGGTGTTTGCAGATATTGTTAAAACAAATCTTGTAATTTCTCAATTTGAGTGATTTGTTACAAAAATACAAATTGTAAGAAAAGATTCTTCTTAAATTTAAATCTTTATTTTAAAAATTTATTAAATATATATATATAAGATTTTTATTTAAAAAAGTTTGTAAAGTAGTAAAAATAATTTTAATGAAAACTATCATTTAATTAATGATTAATTCTGCTAGATCTAAAACTAGTGACTAGATTTATCTGCATTCTAGTATTCTATCAAGATTTTTACCTAGGAAAACCTCTTTTTTATTATGTTTTATTTTAATTTATTAATATTAATATTAATACAATTGAATATACACCAATTTCATAATAAGCAATGCATAATAATGCCCTGTTTAATTTGCACCTGATGAATATATAGATTTCATCCAAGACCTGATTTCCAGGCCTAATAAGAGTTATGTAAAAATACGAGAATTTAATAAAATAAAATCTTTCTATTAAATAAGAAAAAATTCAGGATTGTTCAAAACAATTCATTGTTCTGAAACAATTAGTTTCATTTCTTTTTTTGTGTCATCACTTAATTGATCAACAAACTCAGGGCCCTCTATTTTAAGTTTAGTATTATGATCTTGAAGCAAAAGACTGGCTAATTCTTTATCCAATAAATCAGGATTGTCTTGTATGTTTAAATATGACAGACTTCTGCTCAAAAATTAAAAATCAGTTTAAAAAAATTAGCTACAAAATATTTGTTGAACAAACTTGGCATTAACGAGAGTTGTAATTCCGTTTGATGTTAGTTTTGGACAAAGGCTAACATCCAACATCTTCAAGTTTGGAATTTGGGATATTCTGGACATACAAAAATCATCGATACCGATACAATTTCTTAATCTTAGAACTCTAAGATCGTCGAGCAAAGGAAAATACTTAAAAGCTTCGTAAACAATCCCAGTTCCACAAGCATCAATGCATTCTATCCGCAAATCTTCACCTCTATTTTTTATGAAAGGTGGCGTAATGCCTGCGTATTTTTGAAACCATTCTTCAGAACCTTTGAATTTTACTCTACCTCCTAACTCTATAATAAGTCGTGCAATAACATAATCTGGTCCCAATTTTTCAATATTTTCTTGGGAAATCTTTTGCTTTTCAATATGCCTGGCAAGCAGTTTTTTATCCAGATATTTTTTCACAGCTTCAATTGTCAAGTCGTGTTTATATGTAACACTTAAGTAAGACTTCATTGCCTGGACTAAGAATGGAGATCTTTTTTGGGACACAATACCATTAGAAATTTTTTTGAGACGACCATTTCTATCAATGTATTCGACAATCTTAAGACTTATGTATGATAAATTACTTCTGGTTCGCAATAGATGCTCCTCAAAGTTCCAGCTTCCTTGAGAATTCTATCCTCAGATCTATAAGTTCTCAAGAAAAAAGACAATCTTGATCTAATCATTCGAATGATCAACTTGAAATGTTGAATTTTTTCGAAATTATTATAGATGTTTTGTTAGAATTTTGTTAAAATTAATTGATATTTCAAATTAATTAATTGGTAAAATTTTTGTTAATACTGTTCTTGATTAATAATCGACATATTTTATCAAAGAAAATTCTAATTTTTGTTCTAAAATAAAAATGTCCATTGTGAAGAATTCCTTGACAAGATTTCTTCAGTCGAAAATTAAAATGAATGGACCAATTTCATTCACAGACTACATGCAAATCTCACTAACATTTCCTCAATACGTTTGTAGAATAACTTATTTTTCAGGGTTACTATTCCAAAGTTAAAAATATTGGCTTTAAAGGAGACTTCATTACGTCTCCGCAGGTGTCTAATCTTTTCGGCGAAGTAAATTATTTGTTTTACTAAAGATGATTGCCAATTGGATTGTTAATGAATGTCAAGCTCAAAATATTAAACGAAGCATAAATTTAACTGAACTGGGTCCAGGAACTGGAAAACTAATGAAAACAGTACTTAGAACTATTGAAAAATTTAATAAAGTTGATATTTCGAAAGTTAATTTGCTGGATTTTAGTTCGAGTTTGAAAAATGTCCAGAGTTATGAGCTCAAGGATGATATTAAAGTAAATCTTATTGAAGATCTATCTTCAATAGAAACCAATAATCCCAATTTTATCATCGCAAATGAATTTCTCGATTGTTTTCCTGTTCAGTTATTCTTTGTAAGCTCGAATAATTTATTTTCAAGAAAGAAGAATCTTGCTGGAAGGAAATTCTAGTGGATTTGAATGAAGATGAATCAGAATTTCGATTTGTTAAGTCTAAGCATCGAACTAAAAATGAGTTTTTTTACAAATCAGTAACTTTCTTTATCTTTAATGTATACTTGTAGTTTTTTGAAGAAAACCATAGAAGATTTATTGAATTTTGTCCGGCTGCAGGGATAATTGTCCAGAAAGTTGCTGATATAATAGAAAAATCAAAAGAAGGTGGTGCCCTTTTCATTGACTATGGCCATTGTGGAGAGAAGGAAGAAACTATAAGAGTAATTTATTTTAATAGCTCAATCAAAACACATTGCAAAATAATTTACCTGTATTTTATTTATAATCTTTTTATTATAAATTTTATTTCTAGGCATATAAAAACCATGAGCAAGTGCACGTTTTATCTGATCCTGGAAACATTGATATTACAGCTGATGTTGATTTCTCATTTCTCATCAACTCTATAAGAAATCACAACCCTAATGGTAGGTAATTATTTTTATATTACCATAACTAAAACATTTATTATTTTATTTCTAGTTCAAGTTCTGGGACCTGTTTCACAGGCCTATTTTCTTGTAAACATGGGAATGTTGTTGAGAATGAAAAACATAATGGATAAAATGACTAATGAGAAGGATAAAAAACTTTTAATGGATGAGGGTGACATGTTGGTTAGTTCCTCGAAGATGGGAAAAATCTTCAAGTTTCTTGGCATCCTCCCTACTCGTGAGAAGAAGAGTGCAGGTTTCAATCCTCCAGAAACAGGTCCACCTGGTCTTTAGAATAGTTATATCTAGAATTAATACTTATTGTAGAATGTATATAAGAATAAATAGCTGATATTTTCTATTCAAAAATTTATTCATAAACAAAATGAAGATAATTATCATCGAGTCAAGTTTTGAAACTCGTAGTTAAGTAAAATTAAAGTATGGGTAATAATGATAATACACGCACAATAATTTTGTATTAGATTCTCTGTAATGCCTGTAATGCGTGTGTATGAGAAACAAGGTTGTTGCATTATCAAAGTAGAAGGGAAACTGCTTCATTCTTTCTCTCAAATAAAGGGAATTACAATTATTAATGGTGATACAATACATAAAATTTAATAATATTTCTTAGCAGTCATTGCAAAAATGTTTGTATCAACTGGAATAGACACGTGGTGCTGTTACAAATGATAAAAAATTTTATTGAATAAACTACTAATTACTTTGATTATTATCAAGTATTTCTGGTTAATTCATACACGAGTCTAGAATATTCCCAATAATTTCTTTGCATGAGAAAGGATCAGCAATAGTTTTTCTATAAAGGGATGATGATATTAGTCAGATGGTGGTAATTTTTTAATAGAGGAAGCTAATTAACTTTTAATTCTTTATTTTATTAGGTCTGGGCATGGTCACTTCACATTAGCATTAGGAGCAAATGCGAATTATAAGCAAAATATATAGTATTTCAAGTATTCATAGCATAAATACAACCCTTTTATTCTGAGTATTAGTAAAGAATTGTGAAATGATAGTAATGAAGGGGGAGGTAGAGAGAAGGGTTATATATTGGAGATTGATCATTCTTCAAATGCAGCTAGGGTCTCCTCAGCAAAGAATTTTACGTCTCTATCAGTGTCGTTGGCAATCAACTTTTTCAGAATGGGAACAATATCTTTCTTATCATTCCTAGAGATTGGATTAAAAAATGTGATTAATAAACGAAAACCTTTTTTAATTAAAAATTAGTAATTAATTAGAGATTGATTTTGAATCAAAAGACTATTCTATCAATGTTGTTAATAAATTGATGCAAGAAAGTCTACAATTGAATCTTTTTATTCTAGGGAAAAAGTTAGAGACATTTAATCCGAGTTAATTACGATCCATCAATTGAGAATTTTAAAAGTGGATTTTCTACAAGACTATGAACCAATTTGAGAATCCTGTAACCAGAATTTCACCACACAATGATAGTATGGGCAGGATATATTAAAAATGATTAATGAATCATTAATAATAATAAACTTTAAGTGACTCTAGCTAATTGTTCATGCAATTTTTTGATCCTATTTCTAAAAGGGTCAAGTAAAAGCGATTTTTTCATTGAAATAGGTTGTAGAATTTTGTTACATAGCATTTTTTTAAAAAGGGTGGAGAAAATTATACTAAACTAATATAACATAAATAAGTAAGAAAGAGAGAGATCATACACAGTGTAATATTAATATTAGTATAGTGATATTAAATCAATAATTGTTTTTTCTTCTTTCAGAAAATAAATAGAATAGATAGAGAGAGAGAGAGAGACATGGAGAAATCAAGGTGCATGTTAAGATTATAGAGTGAAATGGAGGCTAAGATGATTGGTAAGGGATCTGTGGATTGTTAGTTATGTATTTTTGAATGAAGGGGAAAATTAGTCAAAAATTATTTCAAGTTGAATTTAATGGTTAGACAGAATTTTATCTCCCTCTCTATATTTATTTTTATTACACTAATTACTGATTAGAAATCAGTAACCAAATGTAAAATCACCAAACATTTTATTAGACTGATACTGTGCAAATTGTAAACATAATGATTCGTAATTTAACTTACATGTAACTGAATAAAGATTTAATTTAAATTAATAAGAGAATGAGGATACCGAGAATAGGCTATCGATGAATAATTATGACAGATAGGAAGGAAAAGGACTCACTTTTTATCAAAATGGGTGGAAATAATGAGAAGGGCACGTGCAGCACAAAAACGAACATTAGGCACAGGATCTTCGGTCATAAGTTGAGTTAGCTGATTAATGCAGGATTGAAGATACACAGCAGGGACTGTCGGTGGCTGGGTAAGTTGATTAGCAATCGTCTTTTCGCCATTCTCTGAACTAATTTGAAGAGGAGTAATTAACCCGGGAAGAGGATCATCACCAGAAGCAGAATACGGGATTTCCTCAGGTATTCCAGGACCCCAGATACTCTGCACGGCTAAAATGTAAACTTGTCTTAAATGATAGTTAGGATCAGTTGCGAGTGCTTTCAATCCGCCTTGAGCAGCAGTTTGACTTAGACTTGCAACATTTTTGTCTCCTTCAGAATTAGCTGAAGTATTTAAAGCATCAGCATTGTCATTTGATTGAGCAGCTGAAGTTTTCGAGGCAGCTACTGAATTAGTTCCGAGTAGAGCATCCTTAGCAGCATTAGGACAAACTCTCAAGAGACGAGCAAGAGACCTGCACGCACATTCTCTTACAGTCCAAGTTGGATCCCTAAGCCAAGCAAGAGTTGCTGGAAGCACTGTTTCACTAAGAATTTGTTCAGTTAGAGATGAAAACAGATATGGAACAGATTGAACCACACCAAGACGAACACGCCAATTAGTATCTTGCCAAAGACGTAACAAACTAGGAAGTAAAGTTAAATGAACTTCATTTTTTGGAAGCATGACGATCAAGTCAGAAAAGTGTTCAAAAACATATTGCTTGGTTTGTGATACACTTTCATTCAAAAATGATAAAATATTCTGAACAAGAGTTAATGAAACATCCTTTTTAAGAGATGGAAGCAGACGAACAGTATTCTTAACAAGTTCAGCTCGAACTCTCTCTTCTTTCTCCATAACGAGATGTTCTCTCAACCTAGGAACAAGGAAATCTGCAACAATATTTGGGGGACTATTAATGCAATATCCTTCAATCTGAGAGGCACAAATTTTCCTAGTTTCAATATCATTGTCCTCCAGAAGATTAAGCATTATCTCATGGAATGGTTTAGTTGTATTGGCAGAGAACTTGGTGAGTAAAGTTTGAATATCGGTGACATTTGAAGCAATTATTTTTTTTATATCCCTGTTAGTATCATCCAGTAATTTCTCGAGGATAGGTAAAAATTTTGATTCGAATTCTGCTGTATCAGTACATAGTTTACCGAATTCAAGTAACGCTGGTAGACACGATGACCTTACAATTCTTTGAGAATCATTGACGAGACTGCTTAGAGTTGATGATATTTCATTCTTGATTTCTGCACCAGTAATTTTGATAAGAGGGACAAATTTCTGGATCGCTGCAGCCCGAATCATTGGAACTTCATCTTCATTGTCAGCAATATGGATCAGTCGATATTTGAACTCAGTTTGAATTGGTGCATTAAGATGTGGATAACAAGCAATCATGAGGTTGGTAGATACCTTTTTTGAAGCGTAGAAAAGGTCTTCCTCCATAGCTTTTCTAATAAAGTTTGCACAAAAAACTGTGACTTGCTGAATCGGGCATTTTTTGATAATTTCGGCTACAGAATCACCAGCAGTTTCGACAACGATGATTTCTTCAACTTTACACATAATTAATTCAAGGATTTCAAGAACAGTAACAACTGCATCAGGATTTGAACTGCCTCCTACCAAGTCTGGGAACCATCTTAATTTTTTAGCAATACAAGATAGCACTTCATCATCACCATTGTCGATCAACTTTTCAACAGTTTTGCGAATAAACGGAATGAGAGTGTCATTAGTCTCAGAAATGCCCATATCTTTAGCAATGGTTGGTATAGTAGAAAATACTCTAATCTTCTCGGATGTTTCCAGAGATTCATTCTGTTCGGAAACTGTTGTATTATCTAAGTGGAGGTTATTAAGTGCCTCCATGGCAGACTTTGAGATGGACATGACGGCGTTTCAGATGATTAAATAAGACAAATCGATGGAATTTCCGATGTTATGGTCGATTTGTCGATTTAAAGTAGTTGGTTATCAATTATCTATTTTAACAAAATTTGAACCTGAATCAGTTTGTTTAATAAATATCCCCATCCAGAGCGGATATTCAAGTTGGATCAGAAAATGAAAAATTGTTCATTCTCAGTTTTGGAATGAAATATGAAAGTGAAATTACGAATATTATATTATTTTTATACGCCATATTTTTAGTCAAATGTAGATCAAATCATTGTAAGTTATTAATTGGTTTTATTCATTTTTTAAAGATTTTATATTGAATAGTAATAGTACAACATGCAGCTCCGTAAATTTTGCGACAGGAAGAAAGATTGCTCTCGAGGAACAAACAAAAATTGTCCTAGACGAGTCCAGATATTTCGATTCTAGTGAAGGAAAATTCCTCTGCTCTGGTGTTGAGATTACTCCACATGGAATATTTGTGATACGCAAAACTCAAAGAAACTGTGATAGATCCTTGTGTAGTAGTAATGACCTAGCATACTTTTGGATGCTTGATGGAAGTATACAACTAGATTGCTCAAAGTTTAAGTTTTTCAAGAATCTCAAAATGGAAATATTTTCATGGCTTATTGACGTAGAAGGTTTGAAAGCTCCAAATGATTCATCGGATCAAATGTTTTATCTCCATAACGAACCCAATACCACACTTGTATTGGACTGCTTTAACAACAAGTATATTCTTAATCCATTGACAAGAAAAATATCAATAAAATGGTCCGTTGATCGTATTGATGAAAATTCCTTAATTAACAAGGATGATTCAAATCAAGATTTCCCTGTCAACATTAGTTTATACCCTAGACTTTATTTTAGAGGGAACCTTGGAAAGCCTGAGAGTGAGTTCCTTTATTCTAATTTCAGAAAAACTTTATTGTAATGCGTTTGATGGGTTTTGGTGTGGATCTTCGAAGGAAGAAATCAGCGCAGCCATTGATCCAAATAGGACGTCGGAAGATCTCTCGAAAGTTCATTTTGAAGATAACGATATCTGCATAAAGTTGAATTTAAGATGTGACGGATATTCACATTGTCCGAAATCAAAATTGCAACCAATATCTCTTGATGAATTTAACTGTAACAGACAACCAGTTACTCCTGTTTTCAAACAAGATAATGAATCTTCTAGATGGTACACAAAATTACCTTGGCTTAGTGAGTCATTAAAATTGACGTGAAAACCAAACTTTTCATTTTTGACTTGTAAAATATTTAATATATAATATTTAATTGAAGAGCAGCATAGTTCATGTGTCAAAATACAGTTTTCTGCTCAAAGGGAAACTTTGGTTTATTTCTCTTTTTTCTTTTATTGCTTGAAGATTAAATATTTATCCATTTCTTTTTAAACAATTATTCAAGTGGAAGATAATCTCAATCCTACTTTGGTACACATACGTACAAACGTACACACAAATTTGTAATACAATTATAATCTATTGATTTTATTCTCAAACACTGAGATCCAGTTACAGAGTCACATCTTTTGTTCTATACTCTATATTTGCCAATCCACCCCTCTATACTAATTACATAGAATTTTTGTGTATTATCATTTTTTGACTTGAAAATCCAAGAATACTAGCAAACCATCATCAATATTATTATTTATTTTGAAGTACTATTTTCATTAAACATTTAGTGAATCCTCAGTATTGACTAGAGGTCTCAGTAAAATGATATGAATACTCATTTTATTATTTTCACTAAACATTCAAAGAGTTAAGCTTAGTTTGAATAATTAGATTTTCTTCTTTTTCTCTGCTCTCTTCACTCCTTTTATCAAGTGTTTGAGTCAATTTTGAAGAAATATCTTACCTTAGATTTTATTTCCAGACTAGTAGATGTATTTCTATTGAAATTAAACAGCAAATTAACCTTTTCGAAACCTTTAAATCAATTTATGATCAGGAAATTTTTCTTCTTAAGAATACTAAAATATATTTGACACGGGAAAAGGGTTAATTCAAATTAATCTTGCAAACTAATCAGAACAACAAGTTTTTATTGCTATGATTAAGAGTGAAAAACGTAAAATTTCGTAAAATAATTAGCATATCATCAAAAAGTGATTATAGTTTCATCTGATGATTAAAATAATAATTATAATTATACTGCCTAGATCTATATTCCTATTAGATGATCTGAGATCAAGTTTGTATGATCCCTGGGACCGAAAGGTTAAACATTTTTAAAATAATATTAATAGGTTCAAGTAAATATCTCTTATAAATAGCGAGAAACCTTGATCTGAACGGCACTTACTTGAATTGATGAGAACGGAGGCAAGTTACATTTGAGATGGTCCAAAGGATCCCTAGTCAAAATGTCTGATAATTTTTGGATTTGAATAGGATACTTTGATATCTTTCAAGACTTGAGAATCTGACCCTTCAAGCCTCAGTGGGTCATATATGGGTCATTCTGAAACAATACAAAATTTTCAATCTCAGCGATGTATCTTTCTTTAAGGGTTTAGATGGGAGAAATTCTATGATAATAATAATAATTTTATTCAATATTCTGATGATGTTATAAATTATTTGACAACTATATGTTGTTGATGTAGTAAAAGTTTGTCGAGACAATCTACCTATTTGTAAATATACAACATGAAAAAAAGATCTACACTATTGATTCATGGAATGGTTCAATGCCTGAAAAGCCTTACTGAGGATTATTATTATTATTATTGTACCATGCTTTTTACTTTGTTTGTATGATTTCTTGTCTGGAAAAATAAAATTTTATTTTATTCCACAATAGATATTCTCTGGGAGAGATTAAACGGATAGTGAGAGACAAACTTTCACTCACACAAATGCCCCAACTATACATGGCATATTACACCAAGGAATATGAAAACTGGTTAATTTTTTCTAGAGCTTTGTGAAAAAAGAAAATCTGTAATAATAATAGACTTTATTTAAAAAAAGGGAACATGGAAAAAACAAAGTGTCCAGGCAATTTTCTTGTTTCATATAAAAAGGAAAGGATGATTTAGGCAGTCGCTCGCCTCCTTTACTGAACCAAATTATTCTTCATCTTCTTGTTTCTGTTAACAAAAATGAAATTTTTGTCAACCATTTAAATTTTACACTACAATTTATATCCAAAAAAGATGTTTAGCTGCATAATTAAATTAGTTTCTCCGTCATCCTCTTTGATTAATAGTTACCAAAATTTTCTTCCATGTCCAAAATTATTTTGAATCATCAACCTAATTGGAGATTTTAAAAATGTATTCATATGTAGAAATTACAGTGATTTTAGATATTAAACTTATTAGCAAAGTCTGTTCACAGGCTATTACAATGTCCATATGAAATCTAACTAGATGGATATTGTCTTCTAAAACCTAGGCGTCCATAAGAGAGTCAAATACTATTCAATTCGCGATGCCAGATGTAGACGTATTTCGTCATCATTAGGACTTGTCAGTTCATCATAGCCAGAATTCGAACCCGGATCTTCAACGTTTTGACGCAGTGTAAGTGGTGTAAAACTATGGTAGCGTTTATCTCCCTTCATCTCTTATTATTGCCTCACAAGTTTAAAGAACTGGGTTTGAATTTTGGCTATTGTGTATGACCGTAACAAGCCTACATCTGCCACCGCGAGTTGAATATTATTCGACTCTCTTACTAAATTGACACTCCTTTGTCCGATTTCTAACACTCCTAGGTACGAGAAGATAAACTTAACTACACCTAGTTAATATGAAAATAGGAATTTATGATTTTTACAAAATTCTCAATTTTTTCATCAAGAAATCGATTTTGATCAAATTTTTTTGGAACCTAGATCATGAGGCACATTTCCATTTAAAAAAGAAAAAAAATTTAACCTTCATTCAGTTTGAAGTTGAAATGAGATTCCGAGTTATCTAAGAGACTTCTTTAGTGAGATTGAAAAAATTAAATTTTTTAGTAACAAACTTGTTATCTAATCATAATAATTAATTTATTTGAGTTAGGTTCTAAACTCATTTGGAAGGTTTAGAGAACAACAAGCGTGTAGTATTCCGCCTCAAGTAGTAAAGTATCTCATATATATGACGGTAATCAACATTGATTTCAAATTTGGAGGACAGTTTTACAGACAGATTGACGGAGTCACAATGGGGAGTCCGATCGGTCCACTTCTTGCTGACATGTTTCTCGCATCCCTTGAACAGGAGCCAATGCAGGCGATAATCAGAAGTTCCCGATTATATGTCAGATACCTCGATGATACATTCCTGTTGATGGACAAAGACACAGATGTTAATGAAACCAGCCAAATGTTGAATACAATCCATCCGAATGTCAAGTTCAAAAATGAAACAGAGTCTGATGGAAAACTAAATTTTCTTGATCTTGAAATCTCACGGGATGGCCCAAGTGCAGTCACGAGAATCCATCAGAAAACAATGACCCCGACACAGTTTTTGCCGTACCAGAGTTTTTCCCCAGTCGAAACAAAAAAGAGTGTGGTCAGCAATGCTTATCTTAGTATTGATCGGTTGGTGTCCGCGGAATTTGTACAGGAGGAGAGATCAAAGCTGAAGGCTCTTTTGATGTGTAATGGATACCCGGAAAAATTCATCGACAAGCACTCGCACCCCAAGGAGAAACTAAAGGAAGATGACGACAACGAAAAACCCCTGGTTTTAGTACTACCATTCAAAGGAGATGCGAGCAAGAATATTCTGAATAACAAACTGTCAAACATCACACGACGAACATTTCCTGGAAGGAAGCTCAAACTGATCCAAAGAACATCGAAGCTGATCAATGGTCGCAACAAAGATCCAATCCCGAAGTTGAAAAAGAAAGGAGTTATTTATCAGTTTACCTGTTCGTGTGGTTCTTCATATGTTGGACAGACAACCCGATGTCTTGGTGAAAGGGTGAGAGAACATCTAAGACCAAAGCACAACAGCGCGGTTCAGCACCATTTACAGGAAACAGGCCACTCCGCAGATGCATCCAACTTTAAAATACTATACCAGGTGAATCCTAATGATGCATGCAAAACAAGACAATCAAGTTTGAGTTGTGCTGAGAGTCATTTTATCACGAAGCTCAAACCAAATTTATGTGTCCAGAAGGAATTGGCAAGGAAATTAGGATTCAGAGGTCAGGATGTCCATATCAAGAGCAAACAAATTGCAAAAATCGGAAGAATACTCAACCGAGATACTGGCAACCCCACCCAATCTTCAACACAGATCGAAACTGGCAATGATATTGAAATCAATGAGACGTTAGCAACAGCTGATAATCTACCTTATCATCTATTGGATACAATAAAATCAGGAATAATATTTTATTAGTTTACATAAAGTTTAATCTTTTTAGAAAAGAGTAATATTTCAACCACAAATCTATCTTGATAATATTTGAACGAAGATGATAAGTTGGTATTTTTTCAAAAAGCTCATTATTTTTCCCTGGATAGTCAGGAAGAAGAGTATTTTTCAGTTACAATGAAATGAGCTGTGGAAATTTAATTAGTTTTCAAATTATTTCAATCTGAATTTTTTAAATTTCAAAAATGCGCGAAATTTTGAACTCAAATTTTTTATCGACTTTGAAGAATTTGAAGTGAGGTTGAAATTTTTGAGGTAAAACGACAAAAAATTCTCGAATAAATAGCTTTTATCAGATTGAATTCTCTATTTTAAAGAATTTATCTGTTTATTTTATGAAATTCGAAAAATATTTTTGTATTCGGAGATTTTCGTAAAATTAGTTAGTTTTTATCTTCATATCAACCAGCTTTAGCTAGCAAGAATTTTAAAATCGAAAGACACTTAAATATTGATTGGACTTCCTTTTGAAGAATAGTCTCAAACTACTCTTTTATAACTATTTCTTTTCAATCGGGTCTTATGGCTAGAGGTTTAGATTAGGAACACCTTAAAAATTTAGTATCTCTTCTCTCTAAAAACCTTCGTATTTCTGTGTATTGCCAAGTTAAAAATTTTCTTTAATATCTTATAAGAATGTCATCAGTTACCTCTAGTTTGTAGAACAATTTACATACAAATTTGTACAAAGATGACAAGTACAAGTTGTATTTACTATACTTAATACTGCATTTCATTAAATATCAGAGGAGAATAATATAACAAGAAAATTAACAATAAGTAAAGATCTGATTAGGATCTAGAGTAATAGTAGTAAAGGTAGGGAAATATTATCTATCGTTGAAATCTTTTATGAGAAATCGGGTTGAACCTTTTGTATACTTTTCTATTTTATCAAGCAAGCTCAACATCTATTTCCCATCGAAATGAACTGAGGCCTAGAGCACTGCTTTTCTTCTCAAGAATTTGTGTGTTCTTGAGGCAGAAGTGTGTTCAAATCTTATAGATGAAGTTGAATTTATATTTTGAAAAACTAAAATATTTTTGGATTCCGAGTCGGATTGTGAAGAAAAAAATATTCGTAAAATACGAAATGAAATTTCTGTTGGTATGATGCTCACACTAAATATTCTATTAATTATTAAGCACAGATCATTTCTGATGATTCACATAGTAACATTCGTGCAGTAAATTATAATAAATAAATTAATTAATTTTGAATTACTTGGCGGGAAAAAAGATTCAGACAAAAAATAAATCTTTTGAATAATTACAAAGTAGAATTTACAATGTTTTTAGACGATTAAACTACAAAGTGTGGTCACTGGTAATTAATTACTATATCCATATGAACTCTAACTTGATGGAGATTGTCTTCTCACGCCTAGATGTTAGAATTCAGATTAGCAAGTATCAATTCCATAAGAGAGTCAAATAATATTCAACTCACGGTAGCAGATGTATTTCGTCCTCATTAGGACTTGTCAGTACATCAGCCTGGATTTGAACCCGGGCAACGCTTCAAACCACTAGGCCAGAACTCATATCGTTGAAGACCCGATTTCGAATTCAGGCTATGATTTACTGACGAGTTCTAATAAGGAGGAAACGTGTCTACATCTGCCATCGTGAGTTTGATCAAATTCGATTTCTTGATGAAAAATTGACAATTTTGTAAAAATCATAGATTTCCATCTTCATAGGTGTAGTAAAAATACTACGTTCCAATAAATTGATTGTAAATGAAATTTTTAGAATCATTTTCAAATTGACTATTCACAATAAGAGATGATTGATGATAACGAATGGTAGAAAGAACAATCATTTTATTTATTCTCATTCTCAAAATTGTTTTTAGAGAACATTTCATTAAGGTAATTGAACAAAAATTCCTATCATGTTATGTATCAGAAGAGGTGTCATCTTTTTGTACTTGGTAATTAAACTGTTTCAACCAATCAGATAAAATACAAATTTAATTCACAAGAAAAATATTTTTTTTTCAATGAAGAATTCATTTAGAAGGGCGAAGATAAGTTTTACTGAAAAGCGTTTAATGCATCGGATCTGATTTATCAAATTCATTTTTTGAGTAAAAACAAGCTTGTTGGGTTAAATTCAATCTATCTACTGAAGATCCTTTTTTCGATGAATGCATGTCAGAAATTAGTTTAAATTCATTTTTATTTCAAATAATATTTATATTCATATTATGAACGTCCAACTTGAAAGTCTACACGAAAATATTGACGAAATAAAAATTTTATTGCTTGAGATTTTAGTTATTTCCACTGGAAGATTCTTGCACGTAAAATAGAGATATTCTCTTTATTCGCAAATGATAATAAACAGTGTTTATTCAAAACTCAAAAGTACCCTATAAATCTCAAAAATTTATTTTTTTTCTCATGACTATAAGCGAAATATAAATATTGACCACCTCTATAGTTAATCGAGGGATACAAAAAATATTGAAGAACTCTAGAATACGAAAGAATAACACGAATATTTACCAAATGACTTTTCTCAAAAAATAAAAGTCAAATATTTTGGTATATTTGTCGATTTAACATTTTTAGTTTGAGGTTTAGTAAATTAAACAAAAATAAGCAAATATATAATCGAAGTTAGATAATTTGATAATATTATTTATAGTTATCTATTATAATACACGAGAATTTTATTTTTTACAAAAATCTCAATATTTTTCTCCGGATAGTCAGGAAATCATCAATCCTATTATAAAATGAGCCAATCAGATTTTTAAAGGAATAAATTTCCGAAAAAAATTCATCTGACAAAAATTTGCGAATTTATAGGAATTTCGATAATGTCCCAATTACCCTATCTTTCAGTTTTTATCGATTTCAAAGCTTTAAAGCAATCAAATTCTAATATTAGGGATCAAATATTATCTCTAATTCTTGAACCCACATGTTAATATTTAATTGTTTCGAAATCGATAAAATGTTTGAGCTTAAATGTTGAAAAAAGTGGAGAATTGAATTGAATCGTAGAATTTATGAAATAATTTTTTCTGACTCTCTCGAAAAAACGTTGATTTTTGTTATAAAAATAGTATATACTAGAATGGGGTGAAATTTTCGAAAATGCTTCACCATTATGTCAGTTTTGAAAATCCAGAATTTTTCAAATCTTCGCTTAATTTTTTATGAATTTTCAATAAACAATAATTAAAATTCGGAATATCTTGGCAATTTAAAAGGTTTTCTAAGTTTTATCTTTAGAAATAGTAATCTTATCATCAAGAGGGCCTTCATGGTGATTTTCGTTGTTTTATCATGTTAGAGGGATATTGTGGGAAAATGGAGAATGACTTTTATGCTTTTATAATATGCAACACATGATCTGAGTACTAAATTTTATCACAAAAGTAAGTACTCTAGCCTATTATATACTCATCGAAACGTCAACTAGCTTTAGATTTTTAAATTAATTAATTTCTCTTTTTAGTTTTGGCATTTGTTCCAATCGTTTTGGTGTGTGCCTTGGGCCGTATTTGTTCACAAAAGCATAACCTTGAAGTTCTTGAATACGATGAAAACTATGATAGTACCAGTAAAGCAGAATTAAATCCCACATTCGGCACTCTCATGGAAATGCAAGATCTTAAAAATATGAATAATGTAAGTTGGAAAATTCCTGTTATTTAAACTGCCATACCAACGAGTTATTTTGAGACACGTTCCAGTCCAGAGTATTGATAAGAATGCAAAAGTGTACCAATTGATCATTTACTTAACCAGGGTTTTCTATTCTATAACTCCCTTTTATACAATCTATTATTATAATAAAACTTGTTAATATGAAGATAGGAATTTTACGATTTTTCGAATTTGATGGATTTTTTGGAATCAAAAGGCCCAGTTTTATGAAGAAAAGAAATTTGAAAAAAAATAATTTTTTTTTTCTTCAAATCGTATAAGTGGGCAACATGAGTAGGATTCCAAAAAATCTTAAACATATTCGGATTTCTTTATGAAAAAATCAAGGTTTTCGTAAAACTCATAGATTCCCAACTTCATATCAATTAGCTTCAGTTCATTTAGACTGATGAGCTCTGTTAAGTTTTTGTTCCAAACGAAGAAAATTAATCAGAGATAGTATAGATGAAGTCAAGGTAAAACTACCGAATATTCTAAGAATTGAAAAAATAGAATTCTCCCAATGATTCAATGTGAAATTTTTAACATTAAAAACAAGATCTATGTGAAAAATTGTAAGAGGCTGTTCTGAAAAAAATTACTGTAAGCCTTTTTTAATGTTCTTTATTGTGCTAGGATCTTTGCTATAATTTTTTCAATTCTCGTTTATTTTAACTCTAGAACTTCCATATGTCTGTAAAAAGCTTAACTCCTGTGGCTGAATGTCGAGAAGATGAAGAATGTGCCACGAATTTATCATCAGAGACATCAGAAAATGCCTACTATCACTCAAACTATCCCAGCTCGGATGATGCTCTCAACACAATTTACGAAGAGGAACAGCAAAAACACAACATTAATCTAAGACCAACTGATTTGGGTAATTAAAATTTTCGATGAAATATATACACTTTCTTTATCAATAAACCTGAAAAATTTAGATTTCTTATCGTATAAATCTATTTAGAATATGATCAAGCTTGTCAAATTCGAGAATTAACCTGAAAACTTTTAATCACCATGTTTCAATTTTTATGAAACCAACCTCGATAAATTTGGGATTTATTACAACTTCAAAAATCTCATTTTTTATCAAGGTCTCACAATTTTCTGGAAATACAGTGAATTCTGTAATAATTGTATATAAAATAGACCAACTCGATAAAAAAGAATCTACCCTTTACTATATCATATCCCAGCATCTACTTATAATCAAAAAATTTCCAGTGTTTTTTCAGTCATATGATTGAAACGACCTCATATTTTGGCTCGTTATGTATTAATCGTTAAGCTTACTTGTGAAGGCATTGACTTTGATATGAAACAACTCTGACTCTCTCGGAGAGAGTCTCTCCTCTTGGTACAGAGTTTAGAGAAAAATGTTTACATTATTCTATATTATGTTCAAGCCCTCTCCTTCAACACCTTACGTTAATTTTCAGACCTTGATGGGATTTTTGTAAAAATCATAAAATCTCAAGTTTACCGAGAATAGCTGTACATAAGGTTGAATTTTTTCCATTTATATGTTCTAAGCTTGCATCAAGATAGACTGCATAGCTAATTTTTCAAATGCTTAAATCATCTATAGACATAAAACCTTGTAGAGTTCAGGGCTAGAATTTATTATATAATATTTATTTATTGTCAATAGGATTATCTGAGCCCAATGAAAGTTTAATGGAAATTGAACCAGTAACCCTTCGAGAGACAAACAAAACAACTACAGGTTCTTCCGCTCGTAATACATTTAATTCGGCCTTGAAAAAGTTCAAAAACATTATTGCTGGAGTCGGAGGGAGTAGTAATTCCTCTCCAAGTGACTCGATGTCTTTAGTTGACTTTGATTATCCCCCTGTGGCCTATTCCTTTGAGCATGATTATAGCCAATATGCTGCTAATGATACACGAGTTAATCCAGACGCCTATTTTCCAATTAACTATGATAGTGATGATTTTTATTACCAAGACGATCAACAACAGGGTAAAGATCCACAGCAGGGAGTCCTTTTAAATCATGATTCGCAGCAAGAGAAGCAAAACATTAATATTGCAGATCCGTTAACTGATGAGCCTAGGAATTCTCAGAGAGAACCAGAGTTTCCATCAGAGGTGCAAGATTCCCAGACATTGATCCAGAATGCCGATGTACAAATGCACTCTTAGGATATTATTATACATACAATTGTTCTTTATTTTTGCAGAATATTCCTGCATTCAACCTAACAAGATGACAATTCTCATCGTTATCATTTATCAATGCGTCATACTGTGGTTATTATGAAGATTTACAAATGTCCCTGAATCATTTGTGTGAGGAAATTTAACAAACTGATTATTCTTCCTTAGTTACTTCAAAAAATTCTGAGTTGATAATCAATTAAAATAAGTACTAGATTTTTAATAATTGTGTATTGACCAGGAATTAAAAATTAATCAAGCTACTGAGTAGTACTGACAGCTATCAAGAACCTTTCTTTTGATGATTGCGTCTCAAAAAAACAAAGGATTCTGCATATGAAGGGGCATTTGAATATCTTAAACAAATCGTTTAATAACATTTTCAAGAGTTTCAAGAGAGAATTGTCTTACTTTAATTTAGTTTTTCTTTGTAAAAAAACCGGTTTAAAGAAAAATTCCCCGCATTTATATAACACGAAAAAGCCTTTATTTGGATTAAAGTTTATTCATTTATTTGATATCAATCACCACCTGTTCTAACTTGAATTGTTCTAGATCCTCCAGTAATCTTTTATTTCATCCCAAATTTCGAGTGTATGATTATTTTATAACATTTCGAATGAGCATAAAAAGCATTATACATTCAATTCTACTGTATTATTCATTAGTAATATAAAGATAACACACATGAACAAGTGGAAACTCAAAATATGACTGGTTTATGTTGTTCAACTTGTTAGTGAAGGATAGGAGATGATTCCCTTTATTGACTGATGCATTTATTATCAAGACAATAAATTGTTATTAAAGAACGAATAAATAATTTATTATTTGATTCTCAATTCATAAAATATCGCTACAAAACATGAACGTATATTTTAGTGGTAGACGTTATAGTCTGTCTTTGATCAACATGTAGACGCTTCAGAATTTCAAATTGATCCATGTGTGTCCCCTGTCGGCCTTTGAAAGAGCTAAGGACTCATGTGACACGAGAGTTCTTTATAAGATATAAATGAAAATAAACTCATAACTTTGAACCAAATAATTCTTCAGGAAGCTGTTCGGCATAGATTGACTATAACGTTGTGTGCTTGCTACCAGACTATGCTGTCTTCTGACCTGTATCAGTCTATCTGTAGAAAAAGAAAAGGAAGAAAGATCATGATATTTATAATATACAGAATAATTAGAGCAATAACACTGATAACATAATTCATCACTTGAAGAAAAATTGAAAATTTGCTCATATAAAAAATAATCCACCAATAATTTTTCCTCTTATAATAAGCCTTTTTCTTTGAACATGGATCATAAATTTGACACTGCCGCTTACAAGCAACCAGTATTTTTTGATTTTTTTAAACGGATCAATCGATATGAAAAATATATCAAATGAAAGACCATTTACATATACTAGATACTATTTTCGACTAAATTATCTTATACAATTCCTAGCATTTTGACTCCAAAAATTAATGAAATTTTTATAAATTTCTTATGACTAAACGAGTGAATGTGATATAATTGCAGTTAGGTTGAACTGAATTTTTCTACAGATATACTTATACAATAATTATTAAATAGCATAGGTTTTTCGAAATTTCGATTTTTACCCATTATCTCAGGTGAAAGACAGACGAAATTTTATTAAACCAGATTCGAGATAGGCATAAAATTATAAAATAGGATTTTTTTATAACTAGAGAAAAAAAATTGATTAAAAAATTTAGCTCACCACGAGTCAAATCAAAGCTAAGGCAATCCTTTTGTCTCGAGTAAAAATAGATCCAATACATACATAAAGTATAAATAGTACATTTTGATGATTATAATAATTATTAATCATTGGTATTGAATAGGTAATGAACATTAGCCTGACCTCTTTGAAAAATGTAATAAAGCGAAATTTGTAAAAACGTGCATCACATAAGTTGAATTTTTAAAGAGGAAAACAAGTTTATCCATTAAGATCGAAAAATTTCAAACATGTTAGACCTATTTAAGAACAATTTTTGAATAGATAGATCAATTAAAACCTTGCGAAATAAAATTTTCAGGTTTCCGGAGCAAATCTGATGCTAAATTTAACTTTCTTTTCAATGATGTATCGTATGAGTTATTCCTGGTCTCCAAGTTATTAGGCTTTATTCTAAAGTTTACTAGAAATATTTCGTTCTAAGTGCTTAGGTAATATATCCCACAGGAACGTCTTATTTGGTAATGGATTAGCCAATGTCGCTGAATGTTACAGCTTACTGATGGATCCCACCGAGACTGGTACGCCAGACCATATAGAAATAATCCGATTTGCATGGGATTTTGGACGAGTGGATTGAGCATTGCGAGAGGTCCTAGGTTTTAAATCCCAGGTTGTGGCATACTGACGAGTCCAAAAGAGGACGAAACGAGCGTACATTTGTGTATACTTAAATTATTTCTAAATGCCTTGTGAGTTTCTTTCGTACCAGTCTCGGTGGGATCCATTAGTAAGCTGTAACATTCAGCGACATGGGCTAATCCATTACCAAATAAGACGTTCCTGTGTTTTTTCACTGAAGTCTAATTTGCTTAAATCTGATTGGTTCACTGAATGAATAACTCAGACAAAGAAACTAACTGATTTAATTAAATTTCAATGAATGAAAACAGATCCTCCTTATCTATAGTAAAATTAAAGTATGAATAAAAATAAATAAATGAAGCTGATTGGTGATGTCTGTTTTTACAAATTTTTACATTTTCCCAAAATATTTTACCGGCCTCCTAGCAGTTCGCAATCAGATAAATTTATATAAATTTCAAATTAAAATAATGTATGTAGTAAATAAATTATATTTTCTTGTATTTTACTACACGTAGATTCTACATTGTAGAATAATATTAGATAATAATCTCTGTTACTTTTTATTCAATCTGATACATGTATTCTCATGTTTCTCTTAATTATTCTGATTGTACATAGGTTGGTGGAATATCTGGCTTCTCATAATTACTGAAATATTCAACTGCTTTGTTCCAAAGTTGATTGGGAAATTTTTCCTTGAAAAAATCAATAAGAGAGTTGCCTAGAAAATAATATTTAATAATTTTTTTAATCAAATGTTTGGATATAGAGATTTTCTCAAGTTTAAATAAATAAAAACTTGCTAATCCAGAAGGAATTTTCTAATTTAATTACTACCGGAAGAGATTATCCCTGATCACTCAACCACATAAGCAGAATCCTCGGTTGGAAGAAGAGAGAATATTCAGCAGAAAGTTACAATTTTTTGTTCTTTTTGTTCTAACAGATCCACGTACATGTACATAGGAAGAACTATCAGGAAATTGTCTACAAGATACAATGATCACATGAGGATACCGTGGTTACTAGACATCTCAAGCAGGAAAACCACGCAGCTTAAATTTCAAATTTTTCAGTTTTATACAGAAATCCTGGGGATGACAGCATAGATCAATCAATAAAAACCCAATCCATGTGTTCGGAAAAGTTATTCCTATAATCTTCAACTACTTTGGCCTATGTGAGCTTCACTTTTCTCTCCGTTTTTACTATTTATTGGAGAGTTTAGGTGTTTTTTCAACTTGCATTTATTCTTAAACCTTAACTATGTCTTTCAAAATTATAAATTATTTCAATCATTTGAATCTTATCATTTTTAAAGTGATACCAAAGAAATGTGCATTTAGTGTTAAAATATCTTTTACTTCTATTTTAATTTACATTTAATATATAGAAATATTGAAGAGTAGATGGTCTCTTTAAAGAATTTATACGAAGCCAGTGTGAAATAAAGACCTGATTTGAGAGAATTTAAGATGAGTATTTCATAATAAGAAAGAATCAGCTTTTATTTGGATAGAGTCAACAAAAACCAAAAGAAAAAGATATAAATCATTTCAAGTTACATACCCGAGTTATCCAATTCGATCTGGAGGTGACAACTCTCGATAAAATTGGCAAGTAAATTTGGAGAGAGTTCATTAGACAGAACAAATGTATTCGAAGGGTTCTCATAACAGAAACATATCAGCGATGAATAAATTATTGAAGTAGTAAGAGTATTTTCAAAGTAGATAGTTGGCAACCTGGCGATGCGCTGGAGGAGAGTTGGAGGATGGCCAATTTGGCCAAGGTTTATTTGCAGAGGGGGATTGAGACTAGTTAGATATGAGGTAACCTCGAGTGTCATCATGAGAATAAAACTTCGGATAATTATCATTTTCGAGCGATGGGGAATTGTCGTATCACCGGAGAAAAAATTTTCAAGTTTCTCATCATCCCTGGGAAAAAATATTTATCATGAATATAAAAATAAAGTACTCAAATTGTGAGTAACAGGTAAATTACTCCATATTTTATAGTAATATAGCCAAACTATTTTTAAGTTTGGTTACTTTAGTCTATGAACAGAATCCTAAATCTTATATCTGTTGTAGCTAATTCGTACTTAAGTATAAATTAGCAGGGATTACTCTGCTAATTCGTACTGAAAGGAATACATACAGAGGGGAATACATCGCATAGACCAAGTGTATGCTTAATAATTTCAGTGTCAATTAGCAGAGCAATCCCTGCTAATTCGTACTGAAAAGATTAATATCTATTATGCAATTCAACCTTTCTGATCTCGATTTGTTCTCATCTATAATGTTTTAATTTATTTTTCACACCTCATTCAAATATAGAATTTCTGGATTTTCGAGTTTTTTTAAATGATTTATAAAGATCGAAAATATCTTTGATTTTAGAAAAAATTATGGAGTTCTCTATGAATAAAAATTCTCTATTTGAATGAGTTTTGCAAAAAAATATTTGAAAATATACAGGTGAGTCCCCTTAAAAGTAGATCAAATTAAATGTAAATGAGAACAAATCTGTTACAGAAACTCCAGAGTTTAATTGCATAAAAGATACGAATCTTGATCTTTTCAGTACGAATTAGCAAAGATTACTCTGCTAATTGACACTGAAATTATTAAGCATACACTTGGTCTATGCGATGTATTCCCCTCTGCCCTTTCAGTACGAATTAGCAGTTCAGTAAGAATTAGCTAAAAAATATCGATTATTTTATAAATTAAAACTGCAAAGTTAGATATCAAAGCTGTAACTTTTAATATAACATCTTCGACAAGTAACTCAATGAACACAAGTAGTATCAAGTTTTCATTGCGGAATTTATTTAAACTTACAATAAGATGATTTCAATATTTTTCAATATTTCAACATCACTCATTGAACTCTTACAAAGAGAGCTTCTTTTCTGACTTTGAAGAGGAAATAGGCAAACTTGTTTAGTTCCAGTCGGAACTATCGTTCTTGCTTGGTCTAAAGTTTTACTTTGTTTTTTCTGATTCATCGTAAATCTGAAAAGTTCCCTAGATGAATTAATTGTTTCAATCGATCCGTAGTAGATGAGATGACTGAGAATGTGCCGCATTTGAAGCGAGGTCAAGTTGTCTTTGATTAATGTCTTGAAAATTGAATTGAGATAATGTTAAATTCCTTGTATTACATTTTAGGAGGATTTAGTAATCAGTAGCACAAAAACTAGCAAAATTATTAGAAACCAAAACAGACACAGTAGTATGCTTTACATCAGATTTAATCGCTAATGAACATAGCAAAAACAGCATTTTAACTGCCTTAGTTCAAATATAAAAAGGATCACAAAAGTACAAATACAGCACTCAAAAGAGTTTTTTTTGTGAAGATTCCTTCGATAAATTATCTTGGGTCAATCTTATTCCTATTAAGTACAAAAAGGAATTCGGAAAGATTCAACAGAAAAATCCATTACAATTCTATTATATTGATCTGTAATTGATCTATTTTTGAAAATCCCATCTCATATTGCTAGGAGATAAGCTAGAAGTTTTTTCCAAATGAATAAAGGATTAATGGATTCTTTTAATCTGGGAAGTGTCATGTCTATTATTTGGAAGACCTTGAAATTTTAATAGGATTAATTTAGTAATACTTTTTCTTTCCAATTTATTACAAGAATTACACAAATTCATTTATACCTAATGAATTTAGACAACTGGAAATGAATAGCTACTAGAGGCATAGCTAGTGGGTGAAACTTTGGAGTTAGATTGTTCCAATCACTAGGACAAAATATTCAGAAATAAAAAAACATATAAAGCTATTCTGGAAGAATGTGAGCATTTATGATTTTTACTCAAAATTTTTTTCTTGTTTCAAAATTTTGTAAAGATTCTTCGGAAATCGGTTCAAAGGACACACTTTTGCCAATTTGTGAGAAAAATTTAAAAAATGGTTCAAGAAAAAATCAGGAGAAATCTTAAATTTTGAGTTGGCGCGATTTTTCCATTTTTTAAAACTTTGAGTGCAAATTTTTCAAGGTGAATGAGGGAGAAAACTTTATTTTCCAGGATCACCAACATTTTCGGACCATTTTTAATGCTTGAAAATTAATAAATTAGGGGAATCCAAGATCAGATCAGATTGAAAGTTCATTTAAAAATTCAATATTGATAATTGGTTTCTCTGTTTATGGGTGATCCTGAAAAATAACGTTTGATCCTTCTTTCAACTTGAGATCAAAAACTTTGCACTCCAAGTTCAAAAGATGTCTCCTAATTTTTTCCAGAAAATTTCTTTTCGAATATTTTTTCTTAAATCGTGTGTGTTTTTTGAACCGATTTCCATAAACTTTTTAGAAAATTTTGATACCTCGGGGAAAAAATGAGATTTTTGTAGAAATCATGAATTCCCAAATTCATCGAGAAAAACTGTATTTTCTACTCAAGTCACCACTCACTTGAATTCTAATCTTGTCAATCTTCAAAAGACCATTGAAAATATTAAGGCAGTTGATTATTATTCTATCGAGTAATAAGAAGTTATCGCTATAGTCAAGTGTCTTTTGCGGGTTGGATGTGGTGAAAGTCTTTTGCTTAATGCTTCGATGAAAAATAATGGAGTAGAGAATTCCAGTAATTCCGAATAGTTCAGTATCATGAGCAAGGCCCAATATTAAATTGACCAAGTGGTGGTCTGAATTCTTTTGTTTTACTACATCGTACAGGCTAACGAGACTATTTTCATCATGTGAATTACTTGTCTCCAAGGATTTTTCTGTTCTGCGATTTTTCTTGTTTGACTTTCTAGAGAGCCTGTATAAATAGAATTTGAAAATTTCTTCATAATTTGGATAGAGATTGAATTTATTAGGGGGGAAGCAATTAAAGTTTAAAGAAAACACTAGAGAAGGCTTAATTTGATGAACAAAGAAATTATTGTAATTTTAATACCCAGAGAATCATAAATTTCAGAGAGAAAGTAATTAAGAAGTCAGGGAAGCCAATATAATATCGTCTGATGAAGTTTTCAGACAAAAGTTGAAGAATTTTTTACTTGATGAGATTACAGATTAGATAAGCTCTGATGAAGCGCTTTTCTTCTGATTGTTTTAGATAACATTTTGAATTTACTGAATATTGACTAAGAAATTGATAATCAAATAATAATTAAGCTGATTCCGAATCTGAATTCTTTTTGAAAGCCTACTTATCATTTGAAAGATAAAAGAGGTTGGTCATTTTTCTGCTCTAAAACCAGTTATATTTTGAATTATTAGAGATATCGACCAGGCAATGGTATATTTGAAATCTACAGCTATTGTTTTACGGAAGAAAGTTATTTTATTTTTCCCTGAGGCCTAAGCAAATAAATCTAAATGTTTGACTAGATTTTCAAAAATTCATCCTTCATCTAGTAACTTTGGTTAGCATCAGTGAAAAGTTATCTTTATTAATTATAGATAAATTTACTTTCTAATGAGAGGTGGAAAAACTATTGCAAGTATCTTTTAGTTCAAATTATGGCTCAAGAAAGTTTTGTGTTCCACTGGTGGAACAATAGGACATTAAGGGTTAATCCAAGATATTTTAACTTTAATTGGTTTCAAAACACTAACCTGAAACAATTTGAATTCGCTGTGATGAACAAGGTGAGATCAAGATATGATGCAAGCAATTGACTGAGACAGTGAGTCAGCTGGATAGACGTAATTTTAGATAGACTATAGCTTTCTTTTTCGGCCAAATCGATTAGGTTGATGTGATTACTGATATAGTCAAAATAGGTTGATATTGTATCAAAGAACTCGGATTTAACCAGGAAACATATGAGATACTGTTTTAAAAGGAAAAATTTGAAATAATTTTGAGAATTATATTTTTAAAATGGTTTATTAGACTTTAATTTTTTAAAATAGCACTGTACTATCTCTTGAATTCTAGAAAGATTTTCGAAACTGTAAAAACAGAAAGATAAATTCCGAGGAAATTTTCAGATGCTTCTCTAAATCATTATAGATATTTAGAGATTTATAAATCACAGCTCAAACTGTCTATTCAGTAGGTCCTTGCAAATTTTCTGCACTTTGACAAATTTCTTATCGATAATGATTGGAATATGTAATAGTGATGAGACGTGTATTTTGAATAGAGAGATATTATTCTAGTCTGACTCAGAATCTGAATGATTGGTATTCTCAAAAATAGCCCCAAAACAATTTGAAAAATTCCACGTTTTCTGAAATTTCTAAAGGTTAGCCCAAAAGGAATATGAATACAGAATACTTCAGACCTGCTAAGTTCTCATAATACATTATTCATTCCTGATAAATTTCTAGCCAATCTTCAATTTATCCCCACTTCAAAGGTAGAAATTTACCCTACTGAAGCCTCTTTCTGCAGCTAGTGATTGCTATCGCATTCAAAGTTACTTTTCCCCAAATTAAAAGGAATTTATTGTTTTTATAATAAAAATTTTCTCTTGACCAAAGAAAAGATTTTTCTGTAATTTCAATAATAAATTTACTGGTAAACTTTTGGGTCTAGTTTTGGAAATTTTGGAACACATGGGCTACTTTTGGAATTTTTCAGGACTATTTTGGAATAACCCATATAAAAATACTTTTGTGGTCCAAAACATATTTACATTCTGTATTTGTATTAACTACCTTGAAGGATTTTCTATTTAATGTTAACAGAATAAAAATAATATATTTATTGGAACGATAATGTTGCCGAACCTCATCAAGTATATTATTATTACTGGAGTCGACACTCATAAGGAAGATAGGAGAACGAACGAATAATAAGTGATAAACGTTTTATTTCGCCGGGTCTCTTCAGACTCAATCCCGGGCTCTGATTATAAACTATTACATTGCAAATTTTTTCTGCTCTTCCATTCGATAAAAAGGAACTCAGGGAGGGGGAGGTATTCATTTTTTGATGATCCTGTTTCCAGGCTACTTCATTTTTGTCGCTTTAGAAATCCATCCATTAATATCTGACCGCTGTGTCTTTTTCGCTTACGTTTAATTGATGGATTCTTTTTCACCTCGTTATTTGCACTAATTGTAGGTTGGCTCATAATTTGACTATCAACTACAGTTGACTTCTCGGATTGTTGATTGATTGCCAACTCTAAATTGGTTGCTGGGGCTGAACTTTGCACTTGTGATTGATGATTATTGGCTACAGCCAACTTCTCTGGATTTTCATTTTTATTTTCACTTGTACATTGTGTTGAGCTAAATATGGGAGGGGGTAGGACTGTGGTGTTTAGTATATTTTTCTATTTGTTTTGTGAACCTTTCCCGGCCTCTAATACCAAGGTTGGAAGCGATTACTTTCTGTAAAC
Source organism: Gyrodactylus bullatarudis (assembly GCA_012064415.1). NCBI lineage: Eukaryota > Metazoa > Platyhelminthes > Monogenea > Gyrodactylidea > Gyrodactylidae > Gyrodactylus > Gyrodactylus bullatarudis. The sequence goes on from SSNU01000069.1 coordinate 53,260, forward strand.
ATAAATCCGGTTTCAATTTTGATATAAAGTGTGTCTCTGCACTCGATAAATCATTTTCCCTTGCACGGCTGTTGAGACTCTGATCGACTTGGTAGAGAGTTGTAAAATTTCCTTCGTCCGCCTTGTGTCCTGTTTCTTGTAGGTGAATCTGTACAGCACTGTTGTGCTTTGGCCTTAGATGCTCCTTGACTCTTTCACCTAGTGTTCTCGTAGTTTGCCCGACATACTTTGAACCACATGGACAAGTAAAAAGATAGATCACTCCTTTCATCTTGAGCTTTGGAATGGGATCTTTGTTATGTCCATTTAGAAGTTTAGTCGTTCTCTGTATGATTCGAAAAAATTTGCAATGTAATAGTTTATAATCAGAGCCCGGGATTAAGTCTGAAGAGACCCGGCGAAATAAAACGTTTATCACTTATTATTCGTTCGTTCTCCTATCTTCCTTATGAGTGTCGACTCCAGTAATATATTTAATTTTTAACCTCATTTTAATTTTTTTCTCATACTATAAGCCGAAATATTTTGGTCCTAATCTTTTACAATTTTGTGTAGGTAAAATAAGATGGAAACCTGTTCAACTCTTATTTTTTCAAAAAATCCTAAGAGCTTTTGAATTTTTATTCTTGCCTACGTTTTTTGCGCGGAATTAAATTGGATAAATTTTTATTCTACCAGTCTATTTCAGCTCTACAATCTGCACTTAATTTCAAATCTAGGGGTAGGACTAGAAAAGAACTGCACAAGTATTTTGACTTTTTCGGTAAGGCTAGAGCTGTAGTTTATTCTTCCGAGGAAAATCTTAAATGAGTTCAACATACCTGTATTGATTTAATTGAAACAGGATCTTCATGGAGAGAATTCAACAATTTTAATCGCTTAAAGATGAACGTGAGAGTTTTACTCAATTGAATTGTTAAATCATTCTCAACTAGTTCAAGAAACTCGGAGTCTGATTGACTTGATAAATGATGGAAGTTCTGAAAGTGATGGTGACAGCAATTGCTGAATGATAGGGGGATTGCCCGATTTCCTGTTTCACGGACATGCTGGAGTGTGGGTAAGATAAACTGAATATTCAAAGAATATACCAAGTTCCTCAGTAGATCGTTTTTTAGAAAGTATCCGATTAGATCTGTTTGACATTCAATTGTCTTTTGAATAACATTCAATGTCATTATTAGGTTTCTTTGAGAAATTAAAAATCGTTATTTGAATCAGGACTCTTTTAGAACTAGCATATCGCAGTGAAATATCATTCTCAATTCCTTTGATCATGGGTTTAATTTAATTATGCAAGCAATAATAAAACCGATTTAAGTATGAGTATAAGTATTTCCCAAAACTGAATGATCAATATACAAATCATCAATATAGTAAATCATTAAAGTGAAACTAACTTCATAGGAACAATTTGGTTGCGAACTAGTTTGAACTTTTCATCCAGACCAATACCGGCTGACAAGTGAGTACATAAAACTGTGATAAATTCTCTACTAACAGATTTACATGCATCTATCGAGTCATTTGGAGTCTTTCTAAGAATTGAAGACAGGCATTTTTCATATCCATTCAGTCGAGAGTCTATCCAGGGAGTTGTGGTCTCATTTGGAACCTGGATGTAACGCATCGAATCTTTCATTAGCTTTGTCAGGCTGAAATTTAGTTATTGTTGCATTGTTACAGTTTTATCCACACTTTTTATTAAACTTACTCAGATTTTTTTTGGTCAAGTGTCTTCTTTGAATCAAATTCAGTCAGGGAATTCAAATAGACTTGACGACTTGAAAGAAAGAAAGAAAAAGATGACATGTTTATTGATCAGTTTTAGATTGAATTTTTTCATTACCATCTAGAATCCAGATTCTAAAATACTTGAAAATCAATTGACTATAATTTTATTCGAGACATGAATCAAATAATTATGGTATTAGACGATATAAAGCTTGTGGCTCAAAATAAATAATCTAATAACTTAAGTTCAAGTTGGGAATCCAGATTATAAGGAATGCTTTTACAAAATCTTGAATTTATATCAACAATCTCAAGTTATCTAGATATCAAAGATGATATCCATAACCAAAATAACCTTTTGCGTTAAGCTTTAGTAATACAACCCGATTTGGTAATGTAAAAATTTAACTGAATATCAAGACTATGATGATTCATAAGATTTTTAATTACTTTTGTTTCATTTTGTTAGAGAGATTTGTCAACTGCTCCTTGATGATTGAATGACGCAGATGATATGCAGTACACTTTGGACTCTTTTGATCTGGTCTAGCATCCACTAGCTTATCAGAATTAAATTCATTCTGGAAAAATAGATTGAAAAGTTGATCCTCTCTAGTTAAAATAACCTATTCCCGTTTCACTTACCAAGTCAATGAATAAATTTTTATTCTTTTGTGAGACACTCCTCACGGAGGCATGATGACGAGGTCCTCGAAGGTGATCATCAATTCCTTGATCACTGTCAATCTGAAAACAAATATTACTTCAAGGTTCGATAACTAGGGATCTATTATAACAGTCTTACAAATCTGACTTTATCAATTTTGTAGAGAATTTTTTGCTGACGTCCGATATGTGCTTCATAAAAAATTCTACAATAGGATTTTCGAGTTATTCGGTAAAAACTGAAAACCCAAATTGCAGTGGTTTGCCTTTCAATAGAGAAAAACATGATTGAGACGTCATTTTGTTTAGGAATAAATTATTAACAAAGGAGTAGAAGGACACTCCCTTGACTCTTCTAATTAAATATACATAAAATTGAGTTGAAATTGAGAATTTTCGAAATAAATAGCTAAATTTTCAAATTTGACTTTAAATACCTCAGAAACTAGAAGAGTCAAAGAAGTGTCTTTCTACTCCTTTTTTAAGAATTTATTCCCGAACAAAATGACGTCATTTTTGTCTTCCTATCTAAATCATGTTTTCCTCTATTGAAAGGCAAACCACTGCAATTCGGGTTTTCAGTTTTTACCGAAAAACTCCAAGACTCTATTGAATTTTTTATGAAGCATATCATAGAACGTCAGCAAAAAATTCTCTACAAAAGTGGAAAATATTATTGAGTAGAATTTTTTCCATATGAGACTGTCTTGGATATTGATCTAAAGAAAGATGAATGACTGTTGCGAAGATCAAATTTACTAGAATATATTTCTAGTTACAAAAAATTTAGGGGTTATAGTAAAATTTGAGATTGAATACGGATTGAAGTTACAATTGGATAACTTACCATAACATTACAGGCCTTGCACCATTTAATACTCGTAGAATTGAGGTCCTCAAAAACTTCAACTGGACTATAAAGCTGAACGTTCTGTAAGCTATCAGAGATATTGACAATAGTGCCTTGGAAACTAGAGGAAATGGAATTCTCAAGATCTTCTTTAGAAATTGACATGATCAAAGCCTTTCGACTGATGCCCATCAAAACATTTTTATGACGTTTTTCTGAGTCCTCTTGCTAAATTGGAAGAAATATTCAATTGAAAAAGTACTGCATTAACCTCAAAGAGAATGATCAGTATAAAGTTTAATTTGAACACGTTTCGGGATCACCTTAGTGTATTTTTAATACAGTATAGAAAAAATTCAAAGATTTGTGACCATAGAAAGAATTTACAGAGTATATTTCATTTGTAGATCTGAAAAAATGACACTACTTGAATTTGATGAGATTATATTTTAAGTTACCTTTTTTCTAATTTTTTCTTTGAGCTCTTCTATTTGGTTTTTCTGGATCTGTTCCAAGTGTTCCACTTTTCCTCTACGACTAGATTTTTTGTTTTGTGCAGCCTGTCTTGCCATTAGATTAATATTTGCCTTCTTCTCCGAGATTGATTTCCACTTGGCAAAGTACTTTTCCGATTTTGCTCTCTTTGAAGCTTCCAATTCTATTCTCCTTAACTAAGAGGGTAAAAAGCATAAATTTCTTCTTAATTAGAGTTACTTATTGCTATTAAATTTACTTTTGCAGCTTCTTCTTGTTCTGCCTTCTTCTCCAAACGCTTTCTACGTTCATCTTCTAGTTCAAGAAGTCTCGTACGAGATTCCTCATGTTTTATCAATATTGAATGTTGCTTTTGTTCAGCTTCCATGCTCTATAATAATGATTATTATAATTATGTAAAGCTACTTTCAAGTAGATATTTATTTGATATGATTTTTTTTCCAATCCTATCTATAGAAATAGATAAAGAAAATAGATTATTGTCAAGTCAATATCATTATACTGGAGGTGGTACAAATTCTAGCGTTAGCAAGTTGAACAACAGCTAGTTCTCATTTTGTACATTGTCAAACAATCATTTTCAAAATCCTTGAAAACTCAGATTTTGTAAACGTCGTCTTTAGGTGTTTCATGTTCATTAGAACATCATTACCCAGTCAAACAAAATCAACATGGAGAGGGAAAAACTCAGTGATTTATTCGTTATGCTCAAAGTTAAATTCATTTGTTTAAAATAAAGCCTTAAATAATGTGAGAGAAAAGACATGTTCTCTTCAAGAATTTTCAATATTGAAATGTAATCGTACATACTTACCTGAATAAAAGCAATTTCTCTACCCTTGATGTCTTCATCGCGAGCTTTTGATATCCTCTTGCACAACTCAGCTTGCCTTTTACTCTCAGCAGCATTAAGTCTATCCTGAATATTCTCATTGTTGAATTTTGTCATCAGGAGGCGCTCTTTCCTCAAGAGAACTGTATCACTTTTCCTATTAAGCTCTCGACTCTTGTCCTTCTTATCGCTGAGGAATTTCTCTCGCAATTCCTCTGCTTTGCGTTGTTTCTCTTCAATTCTCTTCATTGAATTAGATATCTCAAATCTAAGATAGAAATTAATAGTCTAAGATCTACTTCAACTTTAATAATCCTTAGTAAGAGAGATTATTGTGTGAATTTTTGATTTACCTTTTTGATTTTTCGTGTGCAAATTTATCTGATAAGAAATCATTACTGATTGTAAGTTTTGGTAATAGATCAAGTTCTGACATCTAAAAAGAATAAATATTTTAAGCAAATATTTAATAGAAATTGCATGTAATTATTATTGCTATGTGAGAAAAATAGCTCATGATTAGATATCTTATTAATATTTTAAGTGGTGAAATATATTTCCGTTGGGCAAAAATTATGGCAATAGTAGCATTTCATTAAAATAATCTTTTAAATTATATGTAGTTTTAGTCTAATTTTTTTAAATGCATCCTATTATTTTTCAACTACTCACACTTTGACATAAATTTTCTTTGTAGAATTCAGAATTTAAAACAACATCATCACTTGGTATTGGAGTGCATAGGTTCTTTTCTCGATGCTCAGCTGTTAAAGAAGTTGCATCGTTATCTTCAAGATCAGCCATTTCAACATCATAGTCAGTATACGGTTGGAATAGTCTATTTCCGTAGGTTACAATTTCCTCTTCTTTATCAGTGGTACGGTGCAAGACTATAGCAGATACATTATCAGAGTTGCTGCTCAACTGCAGACAACTGCTAACAGCAGATGGATCTTCACTGATCAAGTCGTCTGGTTTCACATCTGACTTTACAGTCCTTAGTTCAAGTGAGATGATATCTTCGTTTTCAGAAATACAAAAGCTATGATCCAAGGAGCAGTTCAAATCACTCTTTGATGGATCATATATATCATAGAGATTATGATGGAAAGAAGCCTCAGATTGGAGTTCATCCAGATATGAATTTCTATGAGTAAGAAAATTATTATTCATCTTATTTTAACCAACTTGTAATTCTTTGAAGCTTTAATCTTGTATAGTTTCCTCAAAAGACCTTTAAAATCATTTGATATCAATTGAATTATGTCAATAATTTCCTTAATAAGGAGTCAAAAATATTTTTTACCTGACAGTCATCAGCATTTTGTTCGTTTTCACATGCTAAAATAATGTCTTCAACAGTATTTTTGAGAGTATTGACTATTCTACGCCAATATTTCTGCCTATAATTATCAGTGTATTTTAATTTTTCAGATATCATTAGTAGTACATCTGTGGTTTTCTCATTTTCAATTTATTCCAAAACAAACATATTTGAATATTCTTTGTAATTAAACTAAAAAAATTTCTTTTCGACAAAACACACCTTTAAAATATTCCATTTTTTAAACGGTATTAACGCAGGTCCATTATTATGCCTAATTTTACTATGTGGGAAGAATTTGAAAAATCTGTAAAACAGTTGTATATTGAGGATCCGATGCAATTCAGGTTTATGACTAAATTTCGGCAGTGTGAGAAAAATTTTGTACTAAAAGCCACAAATAATCATCTAGTAAGACTAACTAAATATTATCATCAATCTAGACTTTGACATTCCATTCAGACAAGGCTGCCGACTTGAAAAAATCGGAAAAATTAACCACAGATTTGATGACGCATATGGCCTCTAATGCTTGACACGCACTAAATTAGCATTGCTAATATTACAGTTCTATTTTTATTATTTCTATCTTATCAAATATAATATCTGTACATAGTTTATTTCGTGATTGATTGGAAATTACCACATAACACTCAAATATACAACAGTATCTATTGAATTATATTCTTGAAAAATTCTCACAGCTAGTCAAGAGAGTATGTCAGATGGGTTAACATCACTACTAATAAACCACTTAGGATCCATAAAATTTAATTATGTCAATTTATCAGTTTAATTTAAACAATAATATTTGAATGTTAATTTATTTTTTGTTTTTTCTAATATTCGATATCTTATTTCGGAGGTAGAACAATTGATGTTTGTCGGACTCTGTCCATCGGAAAAATGAGTTCTAAATGGGTAAAAGAAAATCTTCAAAATCATGCCCCTTTCAAAGGAGGAAGAAGTCATATTAGTTCTAATTCCAATAAAAATTCTAAAGACACTTTAAAATTAGAAAGATCTTACAATGATATTGCTGCTACTTTCATCCGGGAAATGCATAATCCAAAATTTAAGGGTGGAAAAAATCACAGTGGAAATAATGATTCAAGGACCATACATGTTCAAAGGGATGATAATCTGACAATTACATTTAATAATAAAAATGGCAAGTCAAAAAATCATCAGAGCAACGGAATGAACCAAAAGTTCCAAGATCGGAAAAGCTGCATCAATCTAACTATTTTAGAAGACAATGAATCACTTAAAGAAAATGTGTAAGTAAATTAAACTTTGAAAATTATTTGAATGAATTCTAACTTCAAGAAATCATACTCAAATTTTAGCTCTTCCTTTAGTTTTGAGCAATCTAGTGAACGTCTCTCAATTATTGAAGAAACTTTTTCTTCAGATACTTACCAGACAAATGTAGATTCTATGTTTATGTATAGTGAAAGTGAAAGGTTAATCAAAAACTTTTTACCTACTCCTGGTGTGGCGCCAGGATTGAAGAAAAAATCTAAACCTGATAGCATTTTCTCAAAAGGTTTCAATGATATAACCCATTCAATTTTTGGTACTGAGACAACTCTTGAACCTTCAACTACTAGATATTCGTCGGCTAAGAAATCAAGGTCTGATAATTGAATCATTTATTATTCAGACAGAAAAAAAGTGATTCTCACACTTCACATATTGTGGTTACTCAAGTAATATAAATTAATACAAAGATATTCTAATTTAAACTTAACTAAAGAGTAAAAACAATATCTTCTATTTGCGTTGATGTTGACGTCATGAAAATGACCAAAATCAATCAAATGATATTCACGTATCACTTGGCACAGTAATCAGAAACCAAAAATACAAATACATGATCATTGCAAGGGGTGGGGTGAAGGTAAAAGGTATTTTTGTGTATTGTAAATTTATTGAATTAGGTTTACGTCAAAAGATAAACCAATCGTGCAATTATCTTTGTTTACTTGATTTTTTTCCATTGTGAAACTGCGCTTAATTGAAATGATCTACAAGCCTTGACACGACTAACAAGATGACGAAATAAAATGATTTAAAACTGATCATTAGTTCAGAAATTTCCAGAGTCCGTAACTGCTGAGTATTTATTGACAAACTGAGTGAAAACTAATCATAAATCTTTTTCGTTTAGCAATTTAATCATTGTCATTGTATATCTTTCTCAATAAAAAAGTATCATTTTCTTTCTGAGAAAAAAATCTATTGCAAATGAAATAGTAACTATTAAAAAACTAAGCCCTCATCTCTAATCAACATGTTGAATAATTTTTTTATATCGCTACAGGTCTATGTTACTCTGATGAAGAGTTTTTATTAAGATAATGTACCTAAAAAGTTTACTGATTTTACATACTACATTTATTGATGAAAAGTCTCCTAGACTTTGAGTCTCTCTATATAACTTTTTAATAATAAGCTATTAGTTGCTTTGTCAAAGTTTTCCTTACTTCTCCAAAACCAGTTGTATTCTGTTGTATTTTGTTTAGTGTAGAATGTTGAGCATTTTAGAAAGTTTAGAAATCAATTTTACTAGAAATATCTTTATTGTCTGGAATTTTTAACCCAAAGATTAAATGATTCAATAATTATTTATGCATTGTACTTTTTGTTCCTATTAACTTTGTTCATGCACTTTCTGAAAGAAATTCCGTTATGCATCATCTACTACATGCTTAACACTATTACCTTTGTAAATAAATACGACCTTAAACAGTAGAATAGATGTTGATAAGAAATCCTTTTCACTGATTATCACAACAAGCCTAATCACAAAACCTAATGTGTTTGATATTAAACTGAATTTTTTATTATTCATCTTCACTTATCTTGATGATTTTTAATTCAAGAAATCGGACAAAAAAAGTTAAAACGGCCCGCTTTAGAAGTCAGAGTCCCCCTGTGCAGAAACAAAATGTAAACGATGAAATTGCCTCGGCTGTAAAGCGCAATAAAAAGAATAATAATAATCGGCCAAGACCATGTGAGTGGTTTGTTCTTAAGAATTAATTTGAATCTAAATAAGTTTTAATTGAATCATAATATAATTTGCTCAGCTGACGATAATAAAATTACAATGAGTTTATTCTTGATAAAATCAGCATTTGGGTTGACATTTTTTTGTTTAATTTAAAATTTTTCCTACAGCAAGCAGAATATGCAACAAAATCATAATGTTTTATGATTGAGATAATGAGAAATTAACATACAATATGAGACGGATCTCTTTAAGAAAAACTAATCTTAATTTGCAGACATGATAATCGGTAGTTGTCCAATATTTCATCCAATTAACAGAATCGGTAAAATATGTTTCATTGAGAAAGACTTGTTTTTTCATTGATACATTCTAAAATTAATTTTATTTTCAATGACAAAAACTGTAATGCCCTTATTAATTTAAAATACAGTGATTAAAATAAATAATGTACTGTAGTATTTAATCGGAAAAAGTAGCCACGTTTATAACAAAATGTAGTGTCATTGAATTTAAGATTTGAATAAAATTAAAAAATCAAATCTTTCCAACTCCTTCTAAAGTGTGCATTGTGTATCAGCTTTAAATGATTGAAGATGAGTAAAGGTTCTAGGTCTAGGCTAGGGCTTAGGGCGGACACGTCACTCATTATGTTAACGAACCGTGGTTCAAGCTAACAATCGCGCTGATACACTCGGAGAAGGATCATCGAGGCTGTTTTGGAGCAGCGACTGAGGCTGAGTCAGAGCACTGCTTTTCTTCTTAATGAATTTTTAACTTGCAGAAGTTCGTTCAAAATTCATAGATAAACTTCAATCTATATTTCAAAAGGTTCAAATATTTGTAGATTCCGAGTCAGATTGAGATGATAAGAATCTTGCTAAAATAATTATTCTTTTCATTCATTCATAGAATTTTTTCGGTTTGGTAAAATTGGTATCATACCCTCACCAAATTTTCTATTAATTAATACATATAGAGTTCAAAACTAAGCCCAATTGAATTTTGTAATTAGTTTTCAGAAAATTTCAGACTCTTAGATTAAAGTGTTTTAGCAGAAATAAAATGTACTTAGATTTTGTACATTACCAAATTCCAAGTTGATAGCTGAATTTTGCTAATTTTCGAAGAAGAGCATTGCTATAAGAAGAATGAATTTAAAGCTAATCTCATTAACTTACTTTTAAGTTAATAATTTTTTTTTGATAATCCATCAGTAATGGTCCATTACCTAAAATTTTCTTAGTAAAAGTTTGAAAAATGGCCATTTTTTCTTCAAAATACATTTCTTTCTTCTTTAAATGATAAAAGTAGGCTAGATGTATGTTCATCATATTTGAATTCTTGATGAAAAATTCGAGATTTTTATAGAAATTATAAATTCCCAACTTGATATCAACCAAATTTATATAAAGAATTTATGTTAAGAATATTTTAGTAAATGAACCCTTAAGAAAAATACCTATATTTTAGAAAATTAACATTTCAAGGGATCATTGTTTTTACATTGTGCTCTTACGACTAAATTCATTCAAACCCCATTACATAAACATACGTAGACATAAATATAGGTATCCCTAATTTAAAATAATCCTTTTTATTCATTTTCTACTAACCAATAAAAATGTTATAAAATGTTGAGCTTTTTAGAACTTCACAGTGGATCTCATCCATTGTATGTTGCAATGAGAAAAATGAGTATTAGTGAAAACATGTATTAAATATCTTGGATTTAAAAAATTACAGGCAAATTTTTGTGGACGAAAATAATGGCCCCCTTAGGAAAAAGATGTCAATATTTGGTAGAATTTACGACCCTTTGAATCCTTTTTTTAAGTATCGCTTTTGAAGAATTTTTGATCATTGTTTGACGGTTATTTACTCAATTTCTTCTAGATTCTTAAGGCTTTTAAAAGAAACCGTAGTCGAAGAATTTCAATGATATCGAGGTAGGGATTCATTGAATGCCAATGAAGAATTTTCCTGTTTCAATTTCAGCCATACTTCTGTGGTGTTGTACGAATTTTTTCGATCATTATTTTTGCTAGAAGAACCAATTTTTTTCTTCCATTTAAAGCATATCAGAAAAGCATCCCTTATCATTAATAAACTCTTAGCGTGCTTTTCAGTGGGTAACGTGTATTTTTCATAATGTTTAACTTATGGTTGGTTTGCAGTCCCAAAAAGTTCATTAAATCATAATATTGAGTTTGAAAATTCTTGAGATTGATTTTGAATTACTTTTACTTATTTCAAACTCACTGATTTGTGATTTTTCTCCAGGAAGGGAGTTTTTCTATGGCAACGTTCTTGTTTACGACCACTGTTTTCAATAATTTGTCTAATGTTTCAGCTTGAAACTTCGTTCCCATATTTTCTAATTTCACTTGAAATATAGCTTTGGATTATGCTTTGATAGATTTTAGCCAACAAAATTTTCTTTCGGTTTGACTTGTCAAAAGGCTTTTTCAGCATAGAAAAAGAAAATTTGAAGCAGTCTATTCTTTTGAGCTCCCTTATGAAACAGAGCTTGATGATCCATCAAAACGCTTCGATATCTTCTTATAGCCTTCTCTCTTCAGCGGAAATTAGATAGATTCATTTTTTATGTTTTTAGAAGACTCTTTCTGGTATTTTGTCATTGGACTGGGTTTTCTAGCCGATTAACTGATTTAAATATCAATTCGATGAAGTAAATATCTTTAAAGAATGAAATAAATGAGAAATCAGTCTGTTTGATTACCCACAGTAATGACGAATTTTTGTGAACTTCTTCTGATAAATTCGAATTTTTCATATAATGTTGATCCCAAATTTCAACATTTAATCGCTTTTAATTTTTCAAAATCGATAAAAGTTGTGAGTTCAAACGTTGAAATTGCAAAAGTGGCCTATTTTTTTCAGATTGAATTGAGTTTTTTGTTATTCTCATCTTCATATCAAATGGGTTTAGCTTGTTATTCTCCTCGAGTGCATCAAATCTATAGCAACTTATTTTCTCATATTCCTCCAGCTATGATTTACATTTGGGTTTTGAAAGAAAAAAAATTTCTTTCTACCGAAAATAGAGCTATAGATAATATTGTATTATTGGCCTCTTTCAATCGTTTAGATTGTTTAATAAACAATGTTTATACTTTATTTTTCTTTTAACCGTATGTACTCTCTCCTACGTATACATCTTGTATTGATCAAAAAAGTTTTGTACACTATATGACGTGTACGATAGTATGACTTTCCCATTTTGATACAACCACAGATTGCACATTTTATCTACCTCTTGCACTAAGTATTGGGGACAATATGGTGATAATAATAATAATCAAACACCCCAACTACCATTTGTGGTCTTTCTCCAATGTTATCACATTCTGCAATAATTTACTAACCAGTAGAAAACACATTAAAAAAATTATTATGCTTTGAATCATTTCCATGATATATTTTAACTTTAATGCAATAATTGTCCTTAGGGATATGTTTCATTTATCTATTGAGTTTCAATTGTAATTCAGTATAATTTTTTTCTTAAAGATGAGACTTTCCTGGTCAACCTGTTAGAGTGATGCTAACAAAGACTTCTGTAGACTTCATCTTCTAATTCATTATCTGGTTGATCCGCATTTGAGATAATGGGTAATGAATAAATTGTGCCTTTTCCTGTTTTCCTTATCAAGTTCCATTTCCAAATCGCTAAGTACTGATAGGTGGTATACGACCTTAATTTAAATAAAATTTGAAACCGAAATAACTTCTACGGAACCAATCATATTTACTCGTATAGAATAGATTAATGCAGTTAAACTATTGATGGTTTTAATGCAAAAAAGCTGAGTATCTGTGAAGATAATTAGGCTAGAAACTAAACTAATATATCGACATGTTGGTCTCAAAATAAAATTCATAAAAGGTACTTACTAGTAGTAGTCGTAATGAGTTAAATTATCTAAACTTAATTGACATGAAGATGAGAATTTCCTATTTTTACAAAAAACTCAATATTTTTATCCAGAAAGTCAGGAAAAAATTTATTTTTTGGATTCCACTATGAAATGAGCTGATTAGTTTTTTATACAAAAAAAATTTCCGAAAAAAAATTAATCTGACCAAAATTGAGCCGTTTTTTGAATTTCGGAAATTTTTCAAATTTCCACTTTTTGAAATTTCAAATCCAAAATTTTTATCGATTTCAAAGATTTGAAGAAGTCAAATATTGATATCCAGCATCAAAATTAGACGAAGATTTCGAATTCGCCTGAAGGAATTCACAGAAATTCGTCATTACCGTGGGAAATCGAACCATTTGAATTTTTCGATTATCACGAGGGAAAATGATTCAAAATATAGAGATTGAACTTTTTCTTGGAAAGAGTAATTTTCTCTCAAATTCTACGGCCAAATTCGAAATCTGCGTCTAATTTGATCCTGAATATCAATAGTTAACTGCTTCAAATCTTTGAAATCGATAAATATTTTGGATTTGAAATTTTTATAAAAAAAATTTTATAAAAGAAATCTGGTTGTACGAAAAAATAAATAAATAATAGTGTGATTGTTCTGATCATTTATGAAACGTTTAACTAAAAGCTCTTGCATCGATTGATAACTTTACGAATAAGGAAAGATGAAGAGACCATGGCTGAGAATTCTAATATTGACCTAAGTTTTAATAAATTTTATTATGAAGAGTAGGTTCTGCAAGAAATTTGAAAATCATCTGGTTAATGAAAATAGGAATAATGCAGAGATTTAACATATCTCTGGATTATGTCCTGAGACCGAGATAAAAGCATTACACTAGTCGATGAAAGAAAGTTTACAAATCTATATTGAACACTGACATTTGCTAGGCACCTTACATACTCAGGCATTGTTTTTGACTAATCAGTTGACTAGACTTCCAGTTTTTGGATATTTTGCCTTCGTGATAATCGAAAAATTCAAATGGTTCGATTACCCACAGTAATGACGAATTTCAGGTGAATTCGAATTCTTCGTTCAATGATGATCCCAAATATCATCACTTAACTGCGTCGAATCATCAAAATCGATAGAAAATTTGGGTTCAAAACTTGACAAAGTGGAAATTTGGTGCATTTTTGAAATTCAAAAAACGGACTAATTTTGATCAGATTGAATTTTTTGGCATTTTTCGAATATCCACATCTTATTAGCTCGTTTTAGAATTCAAAAAAAAATTTTTTTCTGTGAATCCGGAGAAAAATATCGTGCTTTTTGTAAAAATAGTAAATTCTCATCTTCATGTCAACTAGATTTATATTAAATCCTATTATTATATCATCCCTATTTCAATTTAACATTTGATTGTACATCATTTTTAATTTTGGTTCAAAGATTGATTTTCATCACAAGAGTATAAAAGGAGACACCTTCTTTTCATTTTGCATAATGATAAAGTCCAAAACCAAGTATATTTCATATCTTATTCGTGTTTAAAATCAGTAAACTTGAACAAGTTTACTACACAAATTATTCGAGAGAAAACAAAACATAATTATTTATCGATTATTCAGCAAAAAAATAAAAAAGAACTTTATTTTCATATTACAACTCGAATTAATCTTTTGCTAAATTGTCCAGGATCAATGAGTTTATGAATAAACCTTTGGTTGTAATCATTTAGAAAAGCTTTCACTCTTTTTGAGTGTATGTGATTAATGATCATGTTTGAAACAGAATGAACATGTCATAACATTACATTTTTAAGAAGACCCAAATATACGAAATCTAGATCTATACATGTATAAATAGATATTACACACTTTATTACTATCTTTACAGTATAAATACTATGTATGTTACAACATATTATATGCTTGTAGAATTAAATAAAAACCATTCTATACGTTTATGGTTTAGTTTATTCCATTCAACTTTCACAAATGGAGCGTCCTTAAAAAGATAGTTTTTCATCCGTATTTCATTAGACTAAATTACTATTTCATACATGATAACAATATTCTACATTGAAGATGAATATAAATGAACCGAAGAACAATTCCGATGTGATGAATAGAGAATAGGTTCGAATTCAAAATTTATTTGACAAGATCATTAATATATATTAATGAGAATCTTATACAATTTTGTCAAGTCTAAACTAACTATAGTGGTGAAAAATTTTATACTTCGCAATCACTTAAATTCTGGAATATCTTGAGCATTTAATGAGTTTCTCAATTTTCATCTTCAAAAATAATTAATTCATGGTTAATTTCGTTGTTTTGTCATGTCCGTGGGATATTGTGGAAAAAATGGCCAATGATATAATGAAGAATGACTTTAACGCATTAAAAATATGCAAAACATGATCTGAGTACATTTTATTTTATCGGAAAAGTTATTCAGACAAAAAATTTTCAGCCTAGCATAGTGCATAAATTTTTCACTGATTGCTTCCACGATATATCAAAATTAAATTTACTTCGTTCTAGATGTCTTATTCTCGTGCTAGAAGTTGCGAAGAAAACTCTCTTTCAACCAGTCTTTATGAATGAGAATTCAACTAGGTCCTAATTAGATGAATTTAAAAATTTTTCTTTTGATTACATCCAGAAACGTTGATACGGAATAAAACTTTTCAAGTTATTCTCGCAAAAAGAGTTGTTACCTCATTTTTAAGATGTAATTTTTTCAATTAAAGTTTCCATGTATGGTTCAAACGAAAATAAGGACAACGAACAAAAGACGAATTTGAAAAAAGGAACATCAAATAATGATATCAACAGGACAAATAACAATTTTCAAAAATTTAGCACCAATAATAAAAACTTTCAAAAGTCTTCTTCAGTGAGATACAGTAATAATCAGGAAAAGAGTGAGTCGATTCAACTACAGCCCGAATAGAGAAGATCGATCTATTTCAATCCTTTTCTAAGCACTTTAATCGTAACTTTTATTCTCTAGAAGAAAATAAAATTCCGAAAAAGTTTACCACATCTCTGCTAATTGAATAAACTTCATTTTTTCAACCTATTTGTTGGTCTTAGATTTATGTTTGCATAACAGGTCAACATGTAGTTCTAATTCCAAGTGAATTTACTCAAAACTTTTCTCAGAGGGTACTCTGCTAAAAGATTCCAAATTATCTCGTATTCCATTTGTACTGAATATATTTCTTGTTCGGAGATTTTAAAAGAGTTTATTCATTAATCTGATAAAATAGGAGAATAATTTCCAAGAGACTGAAGAAATTTATAAAATAAAATTTTTAAAATAACTTACTTTTTTAATATTTGAAAAGACAAAATTAGGGCTTGATTTAACACAGGATAACTAGTTGTTCCTTTATCTTTATGTTCTAGGTCGTAGAGATTTTATTTCTTTAATGAATTTGAACTTTAAAATAGGATCAAGACCTAAAGATTATTCTTAATTTTATTCATCTTCTATTTATCAAGGTTATACGAATAATGGGAATCGGCAAACTCGTAACATTTTCTCCTCCGATAAATGGTTTAGAAGTGTAATTTCAAGTAATGAGAAGAAACTTCATCAAACAAACAGATCATTTAATGACGATAAACGATCTTCAGGAGAATCTGAACAACTAAGAGCAAGTTATAGAAAAGTCAAGAGTAAGTTAAATTTTTATATGAAATAAAAAATTGATATCCTTTTGAAATTAGATTTTTAGCACTACTTATTGTATCCGATATAATAGAGGGAAATTTATTAATGTAATGATAATTATTTAGTCACTCGATAAGTCATGGTCTGATTGTTTAGTAAAAAAAGGAGACTTTTCTAAGAAAATCATTTCTGTACTACATATCTGTATTACAATATAATCAATTTTTGTGTTTAAATAATTACTTACAAGCAGTTACTTGATTTATATTTATTTTTGTACGTGAGTGAAAAATAAATAAATACTCTTGATCTGGGGGTAGAAAATTTACTCAATTCATTTTGATTTAAAAATTTTTCTTTTGACCTATATATACCCCTATATTAGGAGAAAATCCAGTCCTTATACGTATAATCAATAATTGCTTAGTGTTATTATTATCATTTTTAGTTGCCCAAACTGATATGGCCGATTTCCCGATAGATTTAAAGGAAGATTTCAACGAGGATTTAGAACAGTACCGCTTGAGGATTGATCTAGAAGTAATTAATAGGTCTTTTTATATATTTCTAGGGCTTTACAGTCGATCGTCCGTTCACTTCAAATCCGATTCTCAAGATTCCCATTTCAAGTTGGACACCGGCAAACCCTCCGAAGGAAATTTTCGATATGAACAATCTCGAGAATAGCTTGACTAATATGAAAGTCTCAAAAGTAATTCAGATTTTTTTACTTTTTTTCAGAATGAAAAACAGGTTATATTCAATAAAACAGATATTGAAAGAATTAATGGTCGAAAGACTGATTCGACCTCTGATTTTGAGGCAACAGAATCAACCAAAGAAATACTTACAAAGAACTCTACAGTAGAAGAGGAAAAACCAGATTCAGAGAAATTAAAATCCATTGAGTCACATGAAAAAATTGATGAATCTTCAAGAGATGAACTGGATAAGAAAATAGAAACTTCTGAAAATTCCAAGGAGACCACAGAGAGTCTGTCAGAGACTAAAGGCTGTGAAGAGCAAAATGCAATTGAAGAGCCTTGATATTAACCTTTTGACAAGGTTATGAAAACCAAGACTCTTGGTCCAAGAGGCCTACAAATCAGAATTACATTTGTGCTTTTAAATTTGATTTTAATAAAAATATATTGAATTCTATTACAAATATCGAATATAAAGCTAATTTTCTGATAGAAATAGAAATCTATTATCTGATAATTAAAACATAAATCCCTTAAATTACAGTTATGTAATATAATTTATACAAAAAATTTTAATTGGATCCATCAAATTTGGTCTGTAAATCTATAACATACATCTCAACAGGATTCATTGTTGGTCTGATGAATTGTCGATTTTAGGCTTCCAAATAATACTGTAATAAATTGCAAGAACTATTGCAGCCAAGGACACGGATATTACATAGAGCATAACAGTTGCAAATCTAAGCCACTTTTTATTATTTTTTTGAACTTTAGATTTACCAGAATTCCTGTTCTTCCCCATAGAGACAGATACATTATTATCCATATTAGTAGACATTAGCAATTTTGAAATTACACAGAAAATAACACAACTAAATTTGAACAATTCTAACAAAACTTAAATGTGTTTCACTCATTTCGGTTTTTAAAAAGTAGCGATAAATTATCATATAACTAAAAATATCCTGTTTTAATCCACCCCAAAATTATGATGATGAGAAAAATTTTATATCGTCGATTCTCGGACTCTGTCAGGTTTATAGATCCAACTAGAATAGCTTGGTTTCCGGGCCACATTAACAAATCAATTCAGAAAATTAATCAAATACTCAAAACAGTTGATTTTGTTATAGAAATACACGATGCACGCCTGATTTTCAATGGTCGGCCTAATCTTTTCAGAAATTTGGATCTAGTCAGACCTCGTATGCTGGTTTATAACAAAGTGGATTTAGCTGAAAATTTTTCTGCTAACATTGTGAAAGAAAAGCTTTGCTCTGAGCAAAGTAATCTAGACCCTGAAGATATCGTTTTTACGCAACTAAATCAACGAGAGAATACCCTGGTTGTATTAAAATCTCTTTTCTTGGCGTAAGCTTAAAAATTTACTTTTTTCATTATTATTATTATAACTCAGAAAACTTAATTATTCAGTTTAAATTTCTCAGGATTAAGAGAAAGATAATCGAAACAGATCAAAATGAAGAGCTTTTCAATAAAAAAATTTTTATTGAGGAGAAACCAATAACTTGTCTTGTTGTGGGCCTTCCAAACTGTGGAAAAAGCACTTTTATAACAGCTTTAAGATCAGTGATGCATGGCAAGAATAAGGCTACTCGTGTGGGAAGAAATGCTGGCGAAACAAAATCCATCAGTCAGCCCATAATTATATCTCGGAAGAATATGAAAATAAATGGCTTTTTAATTGATAGAAACATACAAATGATCGATACCCCTGGTATACTTGAGCCCCTTGCTCATGATTTAGTAACTCAACTTAGCCTGGCATCCCTTGGCATGCTAAACCATCAGAGTATTGACAAGAAAATTATTGTAGATTATCTTTTATTTCTATGGAATTACAAAAACTTTAGAGGATACATAAATTTTCTAGAACTTGATGGAGTTATAGATAATGTCGATGATTTGATTCTCAAGACAGCCAAAATTCATAACTTCGTCCATCCCCCAATGAAACGATCTTCTTTAATTCACACTTTTGAAACCTACGAGGATTACGAAAAATGTCAAGCTTATAAAACTGGATTTATTGATATGGATAAAACTCTGGTTCACATTCTCAACGGTTTTTGTCGGGGAAAAATGGGACGTTTTTCTATAAATCCCGAAGATGAATTCTTTGCTCAAGAATACTTTAAAATAAAATCTTAGTCAATTTTATAGAATCTTTTTACTCTAATTAAGTTCAAGATTTATTGAAAATCCTAAATTGAATCTCATTTTTACTTTAGATGGCCTCCGATTCACCAAGTCTTGAAGAGGCTAGGCAGAAACTGGCCGATATGGATCCTCCGCATGGGTTATGGAACTACACTATATTCCAGGCAATTAGATTAGCAATGTTTGCCGTCGACGATCCATACTCATTCTTGACTATCCTTGCCATCATCATTGGCCCATTAATTCTACTATCGGCCTACTTATCCTACAAGTTACTACAGGAAAGCAAGAAGAAGGTGCCTAAGCGACGAAAAGTTCCTGGTAAATCGCTTTAAACTTTAATTCCTCTAAACTGTGATTAGACTTGACGTATCTTCAAGATGATTATTTATAATTCCAAACTAATGAACTTTTACAATCTTTAATCTGAATAAAATAATCTTTTAGTACACTTATTTTATTTGCGCTGAGCTAGTAAAGCATTAAATATTATAGGTGAAATTAAATTTTGGCATTTATTGAATTCACAGATTTTCGTTTTATAGAAATAAATAGGAAAATGATAAAATAAACTCTGACAAAGAAAATTTTTATAACAAAATATTAAGATTATAATATTAATAAATGGATGAATATACAGCCTGAAATGGGAATAATAACATGATTTAAAATCTGCTAATTGTAGGCTAAACTTTTTTATAATAAGAAATAAGTTTTATCTCCCTAGCTATTCAATTCAATTGGCCTGAATAAGATGCGTTTGAGAATTCCAATCACAATGAAAACACCAATGAGTAGAATGAAGATGAAGATTATTTTTCGCTTAGTTACTTTTATATTATGCTCGAGAAAATAAGTGCGAATCATTCGTCTCAATGTGAAAAGAAATGGTCGTCGAGAATATTTTTTCGAAAATACCTCAGAAGGAGAATCATAAATAGGTTGTTGGTAGCCTGAATTGAGAAGGGGAACATTCAGAGTTCTTGGATGAAAATCTGAACTTTCAATATTTTCTTGGCAACTTGAGTGGCTTTGGAAGGAAACAGAGAAATAATTTTCAAACTTTGATTGAACTGAACTTCTTGTCAGGAAAGATTTCAGATCTAAGGAAATAGGGCCTCCTTGGTTTATATTTGGAACAATCTGTGCGTTACAAGCTGGACATAGGTAGCCAGCAGCAGCAGCTGTTACAGGATACTTTTGTAAATAGGAATTTAAGCAAGACTCATGGATAACATCCAAACAAGTTAATCTAACACACTTCTCAGATGTCAAATCAAGTCGACAAAGACAACAAATAGGGTCATAAGTTGAATTTTTAAGCCATTGAAGATAAGATTTTACTATACACTAAAAAAAGTGAAAAATCAAATTACTTGAGAGTGATCTGACAAAAGACAAAATTCACAAACATTTACACGATGGGAAAAGCAAAATAAGTTGGTGATTTTTTTCCGGTGACACTTGCATAGACCCATATGTTTTTAAACGTTGGAGTAATCAGTTCATAAATTCGCAGAATTATTGACAAATTCAAACTCTTTAAAGAATTACCAGCATTTTTGTAAGTTTTGTTATACTTTGTGGCAAATTCACGTTTTTTCAAGCCGCTTGAATCAAGCCTCGAAATTTGAGGCTTAAAATTTTACTGGCTAACTGTGGCCCTGTAGATTCTAGACTAGATATTTCAGGTTATATTATCGAACTGTTTTTGGAATAAAAGCTATATATTAAATTTATATATATATTTTTTATAACATTTTTAGACCATCTATGAAATGGCTATAGAACTTGATAAGTTCAACTTATCCATTTTTACTGAATATCATTATTTGAAGAAAATGTAGATTAACATGTATTAACTATATCTTGTTTTGGGAGGATTAACCTCTGGTCCAGCATAGTTACTTATCCATTTTCTTATTTTATCAATAGCAGTAGATTGTAACTTGTCGATCTGCATTGAAATAATTTTCAATTTTAACTCACGACTTTTGAATTTTTTATTGCCAAAAATACTGGCAAAGTATCATCAATCTTAAATTCTCGACAGATATCCTAAATTTTGAATAAACTGTAAAATAATATTAACCTACAGGACATTCGTCGATATCTACTCTGATAAAATGTGTATTTGGATGCAATTTTTCAAAGAACTGAATGCTTGGAACAATTTGTCTTGCTGGATTCGACCACTTTGCAAAAAAGTCAACAATACACAAGTCATTTTTATAGTCATCTAAAAGACTCTGGAGAGCTGACTGCAGAGAAAAAATTTAATTAAAAAGCTGTCTCATTATTCATTGAAACTCACACGATTCCAAACTTGAACGACCATTTGTGATTAAAATTTTTTTTGTCCAGACAGAAATTAACTCAAGAGTGCAACAGGACTCGATTCCTATTGCTTAGAATATATAGGTAGACTATAATAAAGAGTAAAAGATGATAGTGATTTCTATCTATAAAATGCTTATAAAGAGGAGTTTGGTTGCATGTTTGTGTAACTCTATTAAATGTTCTTTAAAGAATTAGAATACTATTGTGAATAGAAAAGTAAACAACCTTGTTAAATAGAAAAATGTCGATGAATTACACAAGATTAGATCATTCTTGAAATTCCAAACACTTTGAAGAACAATTCCTGGATTTAGAGTCTTAATTTGAAATTCTTATTAGACTTTGTATCTCAGAAGAAATAGATCAAGCCATCTAGGAATGCCTAGTATAATGGTCTAGTTTATAGAAAATTTAAAAAATACAATCCAACCATGTAGTTGTTATTCAAATCATTATTAAGAACAAATTTTTTAAATGTCCCAAAATTTATTCAAGTTACCCAAATGTCGGGAGCGCAAATTAACAAATGCGTGGTCAATTCAACTGGAAGTGATCTGACGACTTGATTCTATTCTCTCGCTTAAATGTATTAAAATGAGTGAAGTTCACAATTCTAAGGTACATTTTCAATCATTCGGATGTATTATAAATAAATCGAACCAACATTTCCTATTTTAAATGTCTTTAAAATAATACTAATTTTTTGATAAATCCACAGCAATTGAGATTTTCGATTTTACTAAATGATTGATTCTCTTTTTAGTTTGCTGGATCTTTAGACGATATTTGTCCAGCAACTCAATTCAATTTTCACAGATTTCTTGAGGCAGCTGGATTACAAAATATGTTTATCAGAAACGGAAAGAAATTATCAAATTCAGAAATTCTCAATGAAATCAAGCAGAATTTTTCTGGTATTTCAGACGAAGAAATTCAAAAGTAAGTTTTATCTACAATATAATTATGTAGTAAAAAATTATTAAATAAAATCTTTAGGGGCTCTAATAGTGAGCCATGTTTTCAAGATGTGGAATATCTTCATGAGCTTCTTAAATCTGGTGAATTTGACGTAAACGAAATTAATATTAATGGGGAAACGGCACTTATGTCCGCTGTTGCATCCAACCATGTTTGTGTTGTGGAGTTATTATTGCGCCATGGGGCGGATCCCAATCTTCGGGGTAAGAAGGAAGATCTCTCCCCGTTGATGGAAGCAAGTATTGCAGGCTACACTGATGTTGCTCGTCTTCTGTTACAATATGGAGCTTCAGTTATCCAAGTTTCCAGCAATGATAATACTGCCTTGCATTTTGCTGCTATTGCCGGCAATTTGGATATTGTAAAATTATTACTGGAATATGGCACACCAACTGAAGTTCAGAATGATACTTGCCACACCCCACTCATGGAAGCTACTAGTAATGGCCATATTAATGTAGCTAGATGTTTAATTGAACACGGTGCAAATATAAATTCTCATTCAAACGAGTTCAAGGAATCTGCTTTAACCCTGGCCAGCTATAAAGCAAGTTTCCATTATGATTGGCGATATATTTATTTTTTTATTTACGAATAGATTTTATTCAACTTTTCCTATTTTAAGTTGGTAATATTTTTCAAATTATTAGGGTCATACAGAAATGGTTAAATTTCTTCTTGAAGCCGGTGCTGATCATGAGCATCGTACAGATGAAATGCATACAGCTCTCATGGAAGCTGCTATGGAAGGTCATGTTGAAGTGGCAAAACTTTTGCTTAATCATGGAGCTAATGTCAGTATACCACCTGATAGCTTTGAATCCCCTTTAACGCTTGCCTCGTGTGGAGGGCATACTGAATTAGCTTTAATGCTAATTGGCCATGAGGCTGATATTGAAGAAGTCAATGATGAAAGTTATACTCCTCTCATGGAAGCTGCACGTGAAGGTCATGAGGAAACTGTTGCTCTTTTAATAGCTTGTGGAGCAGATGTAAATGCCAAAACAGAAGAAACCCAAGAAACTGCCCTGACTCTAGCCGCATGCGGTGGATTTATTGAAGTTTGTGAATTGTTACTTAATGCCGGAGCTGATCTTGAGGTCGGTGGAATTGAGTGCAGTACTCCTCTTATGGAAGCTGCCCAAGAAGGACATTTGGAGTTGGTTAAAAGGCTCCTTGAATGTCATGCTAATGTTAACGCTCAAACTGCCAATGGTGATACAGCTCTTCATTTTGCTGCAGAGCATGGTCATCTAAAAGTCTGTGAAGAATTAATACTATGGGGTCCATCTTGTGTCATGTCAATGTCTGAGGGAGGAAAGACACCTCTGATGAAAGCAGCAAGAAATGGCCATCTAGAAATTGTTCGTCTCCTTGTCAACTTTGGTGCTCCTATTGATCAAATGACTTCTAATAATGATGCTAATGCTCTTTCTCTAGCATGTAATGGGGGTCATGCTGCCGTTGTCTACTTTTTACTCAAATCAGGAGCCGATCCGCATATTCAACTTCAGGATGGCAGCACCATGCTTATAGAAGCTGTAAAATCTGGAAATCCCGTTGTACTCAGCCTAATTCTTGATTATCCGATGTCTTTGAAAATGAAGCAAGAAAAGCTTCAACAGATAATCGGTGGAGCCAATAAAGCCGCAAATAGTGATAATAACAGTCCTACCACTCAATCCTTAAATGAAGCACCCATCCTAGACTCAACATTAGTCTCATTAAATCCAGAAACTATTGTTGAAAAATCAGAAAATACCCTTAGTGAATTACAGCTTGCAGATCTAGATAATGTGGGGAAAAACTCAACGTTCGATGACTTGGAACTTCCCAAACAAATTGAAAGTGCCTCTTCCAACGGATCACAAGATCCTTTTAATGTTGCCTTAGTTAATGCTTTTGCTGCTGGATGGGTGTCTGCCAAAGTTGCTCACGAACAGAGTAAATCTTCATCAAAGCTTTCATGTGTGTACTAATTTTGCTAATTAATTACTTTGCTTTTAAATGAATTTTAAGAGAGATTGTTTAAATTCAAATATTTTTCAGCTCTTTCCAATCAAATAAACTATCCTCAACTCACCCAGTCTCCGGGGGGATCGAAGAATTCAGAGTTTTTTGATACAAATGATGAAAAACTCAACCTTTTTATTGATAGCCTCTGTCCCGAATCTAGAGATGATCTTAAAGAATATGTTGTAAGTAATAATTATTTTAAATTAAAATTCTCCTTCATAATATTCTTGTAGCATCTATTCCGGGAATTAGTGCCTAATGCTGATGAAGAGGAGATACTTAAAAAATTCAAATCAGATTTTCTCTGTCTATATGAAATGATGTCGGCTAATGAATCCAATCATGCGCTTTGGTATACTCCCGAGCAATTGAAAGCAACTAAAGGTTTGAATTCATCCAAGAGTAAAACTTCAAAATCCTCCTCGCTTACATCAGATTTCAAGAATTCTGTCATGCCAACCAATAATAGTGATAGTGCCAGTAGTAGTTCTCTATTTTCTGATATAACAGTTGCCAGTGAAACTACTACAACATCGTGCAATGCTCAAACGTCTAATACCATGACTACTTCATCTCCAGCTTTTATTCGCTTTAATGCTGCTTCTATGGCTCTAGCAAATCAAACAATTTTTTCTGATATTTTCACTATTTCTCAAAACTCTGAAAATGTTGACGGATTAACCAAAGAGATTCTTGATTTAGCCCTCAAGGCAAAAGTATCCAAGAATAGCCTTTTAAATTTTTGCATGAAAATCCAAGACGATAATTTTATTCGGGAACATGTCCTCTCTAGTCCATCTTCACCAGTAAAAGATCTTGCAGAAATTAATAATGAAAACGAAGATAAAATATTTTCATCCTCCACCTCTCTCAATAGTGGACCCTCCAGTTCTAATCAACCCGTGTGCCTCCATCATCAGCCAAATTTCAAAGGGTCAAAGCCAATGAAAAGTGACCTTTACAAATGCCAGTGCCTTTCGAAATACAAAAATGTGAGAAAATTCTCATTAAATTTCAAATTTTCATATTAATTTTACCTATTTCCCATTTTCTCAGATCTTAGATAATCGAGACCCAAACAATGCCAATCTGAAGTTCAAGTCTGAACATTTGGAAAATTTCATGAAAGGATTCGAATTTGCCCGTCAACAAATGTCAACTAACTCCTCTAATAATGGAAAGAAGACTTCGCAAAGCCTTCTTTCTGCTGCTGGTTTGATAAAGCCTACCAGTGAAAATCAAATTAACGAAACTAATCCGAGCGAAGTGCCTCCAACTCTACCTACCTCTACTAACCCTAAATCAAAAGCCTCATCTCAAGCCCCAAAATCTAAAGAACAAGAAAACGATGCTCAGGCTAGCTTAGATCAACTAATACAAAAAAACACTGAAGTTACTCCTAACCAAGCTCTAAACGTAAATGCGTGTATTGACAGTAGTCTTGAAAGTGCCCTAACACTTGCTTGTAATGGTGGCTATAAGGAGCTGGTTAAACTTCTTCTAGACCGTGGCGCTGATAAAGAACATCGGGATAAAAAATCCTATACTCCTCTCCATACTGCTGTATATGCTAATCAAAAGGCTATAGTTAGTCTTCTTTTGGACTATGATGCCTATATCGAAGCTCAAGTGGAAAGAACGAAAGATACCGCCTTGTCGATTGCCTGCTCACATGGAAAATATGAAATTGTCGAAGAACTATTGAAAAGAGGTGCCAATAAAGAACACCGGAACATGTCAGACTATACTCCCCTTTCTCTAGCAGCTAGTAGTGGTTTCCTTGAAATAATTGATCTTTTACTCAGTTATGGAGCTGATATTAATTCAAGGACTGGATCCAAACTTGGAATATCTCCACTTATGCTTGCTAGTATGAATGGTCATACTGTTGCTGTAAAGTTACTTCTTGATAATGGAGCTGATATTAATGCACATATTGAAACAAATAAAAATACAGCCTTAACCTTGGCCTGCTTCCAGGGTCGTCACGAGGTTGTCCAGCTCTTGGTCGATCATAAAGCTAATATTGAACACAGGGCCAAGACTGGTCTTACTCCATTGATGGAAGCTGCCTCTGGTGACTTTGTCGAAGTTGGTAAAATTCTTATTGCCAACAAGGCAGATGTTAATGCTCTTCCTGTCTTGAGCAGTAGAGATACTGCACTGACAATTGCAGCTGATAAAGGAAACTCAAAATTTGTCAACTTATTGCTAGAAAAGTAGGTTTATCTTTATATCCAAACCTTGATACTCTTTAGTTTTTAGAAGCATTTATTCATATAAAATTAACTATGTTTTTAATTAGTGGGGCCATTGTTGATGCAAAAAATAAGAAAGGTGCCACACCCCTTTGGTTGGCCTGCAATAGTGGTCACATGGACGTGGTACATCTTCTAATTGCATCTCATGCTGATGTAAATTGTCAAGATAATCGTGGTGTTTCCTGTTTAATGGCTGCTTTTCGTAAAGGATTCATTAATGTTGTTCGCTTACTCGTCCAGTTTGTTACTCAATTCCCTTCTGATAAGGAATGTACTAGGCATATCAAAACAATTGTAAACGACAATGTAAGTAGTATTAAAGTAACATGATTAAATTTTTTCATAAAAAGCTAATAAAAATTATCGATTAGTCATATCAATAGAAATAATAAGAATTACGATAGTTATGTACAATAAAATCGATTGTTTACATATATACAGAATAGATATATGACTATTATAGATACTACGTATATTCGAAGTATTAGCCAATCAGAAAACGAGAGCGATTTTGATTGGCTAATGAGTTTCTTTATTTTTACAAACGTAATGAATGATCAATGCTTCAAACGTACCTCAAACTAAGCCATCTGAGACCGATTTGGGTTAAACTAACATCCTGTACTGCAAGTGTACAATTTAGCACTGGATTCTAATACTTTCTCCACATGAACATACCTGTATTAATAAAATATCAAGATCGTAGTTTTAGTTTAAAAAAGAAATTCCGTAAAAAACTTAAGAGAACGAAAGCCCAACTCCGAAATTTCCGTCATGAATCAATGTGGAAAGAAAAATCGAATGAACTTGATCACTAAGAATGACAAGATTCAAGGTCTTACACTTTTCGGCCATCAATACGTTAAATCAAACATTTCAGTTAATCCAAATCCTCCAGTTATTGAATGCAATACATCATCTAATCATTTATTTAAGGAAATTATTTTACCTAAACTATCCTCTCAGAATAAATTGCTCTTTAGCAGTAAAAAAGATGATACTTCTGAGACTTCCTCTAATGAAGAGGGAAGTCACGATTCTGGATACTATGAAGACAATAAAGTGAATAGTTTTAATTTAATCTAAGTAGGATGACCATAAAGTTCATAATCTGGAAATAATTATTCATTTGTTTTTAGGAACTTGTTAAAAGATGCCAACAATGCAAGGATATAATTGTCAATGCCAAAGAAAAACAAGAAAGTGAAGCTAGAAAAAATGCCAATCATCTCCTTGAACAAATCGAAGCAGAAGAAGAAATGAAGGCTTCTAAACAGGCTAGTCAGGCCAAGAAAAGGGAAAAGAAGAAGTATGCTTATAACCTTTTTTCGATTAATCTATATTTTATTTCCAAAAAATTATAATTTTTATAGGTTTTTAATATTAATAGTAACAATTAATTTCTATTTGTAAAAGTAGTCAAAATGAAATGCGTAATAAATGTATTTATATTTTTCAGAATGAAAAAGAAGCGTGCCAAAGAAAAAGAAAAGTCACAAAATTCTGAAGCATCGACGGTAGTACACTATAACAATAAAGAAGATGAATCAAATGATGAGATATCTGTTGAAGACTCACCAGGATATAATTCCAACCAAGTCTCTAAAACGCCTAGTATCATATCTGTTGAGATTTCTAAGAACCCAAAGAACGAATGTAGACCAGAACTTTCTGAAAATCAATTCTTGCACTCGATTTCAGCCAATATCAAGCAAAAGAATGCACTTGTTGATAGTTCTAAGAAAGAAACAAAGTCTAAGAATCAAAAGAATTTGAGAAAAGAAGCAAAGAACAACAATGCTTCAATTAGTTCAACCAAGGCAAACAAATCTTCATTTGATGTTACAGAACAGGAAGATCAGAGAATTGATTCATTGTATGTCGCTGTTGCGAGTGATGATAATGACGAAGAAACTGATTGGACTGCTTTCATTGCTAAGCATTCAGTCGATCCCCAGATCAAGGTCGAACAAGAAGAGGATTGGAAAGTAGTTGTTCCTAAAAAGGCCATTTCTGGTATTACTAATTCGAATGGTAATTCCTCCACAGTCAACATTAATCCTTCAAATCTGGTTTCTACTGAGATAAACACTGAAAGCCTAACTGAGTGTTGGAAGGTACCCTCTAACCCTGTTTCTAATAAAGAAATTGTCACGGCAGCTTCTGCTCCTTTGGTAGTAGCTTCAAATAAGAAAAGAATTCAGATGAACGTCTCAAGGCATGATATTGGAAAAGTAATTGGGCAGGGAGGCTCTGTCGTTAGTGCTCTCAGAACCATGTCTGGAGTTCAAATCGACATTGAAAGTTCTAAAGGTGAAGATGTCAGTGAACGTATGGTTTATTTAAAAGGCCAACCCGATCTTATTCTTTATCTCCAAGAAATTATTCAAGCTCTCATCCAGGGAACGATAACTGGAAATGATATTTTAGCCAGATTTTTAGTCTATAAAAAATCTGGTAAATCCGGTCCAATTCCTAACTTTTCTCTAACTAGCTTAGTTGTAAAAAATATTGTGAGTACACAAAGCACTGCTCCAACTAATCAAAGTATCAAAAGCACTGTAGCGGTCCAGAAGAAACCCACAACGGTAACAACAAAACCATTGATTCAAAATCCTGCGAAACTTGCCAATACTAATAATAGTAATTTGTTCGTATCTACCCAAAACATGAATTTTGCTAGCATCGCAGCGGTCAATCCCGCTAGCAAGAAGATTTCATCATCAAAAACATTACCGGTTTCTACTAACTCGCTCCAGTCATCAACAAAAAAGCCATCTCTTATCAACGGAACAAGCTCTTGCTTATCAAACTCTAATAAACAATCTAAGGCATCTGTTGACAAAATTTCTCCTCTTCAGTTAGATGTTGATGAAAATCCAGAAAAATCCAAGATATCAAATCAGAGTGTAACGCCTTTTGGTATAAGTCCCTACCTAAAACCAAAATCTCCCTCTGAAAAGGATGATCTTCCTTTGGGAAACAATGGATCTGTTGTTAGTCCTGTGACTCCATCGAATTCCTCAAATAAATATTTCGCTCGTGCTCCTGGCTCTGAGCGATCAATGAAAAATCATGGATCGACTTTAAAGTCTGGTATTAATTCAATTCCTAATAGTTCTAACCTCGTAACAAACATTGCATCAAATAGTCTCTTCAACCATCTTAGTTTTGAAGACCCTTCAGTCAGTGAACCACAGGATTTCATTTCTCCAATAAAAGAATCTTTAGTGACACCAAACAAGAGAAACAATAACATTCTAACTTCCGATCTAGTCTTGGAGTGTAAAACGAATGGTTGGAATCCCATTCGAGGCAATCTCATAAGCAATGGTGTCAATGATGCTTTCCTCGGGCTCAACTTTTCCAATAATGATATTATCCCTCTAGACCCTCCAGGTTTAGATAATTCATATCTAAATTATTCAAGCAATCCACTCCAAAATTCTTTGTGCAATGTTGGTTTAAGCGGAAGTCAAAATAATGAATTTGGAATATTTTCAACTGCTTCCGGAATCAGAGCACCTAATTTTTCCTCTGTTAGGAATGTGAATAATGGAAACCTTGAAAATTATGCTTCACAATCTTTCCATCATCCCCATCATGCTCGATCTCTGCAGATGAGCTCGAATCCAACCTCGCATCAGATTGTCAATACACAATTGCCACCTCCAAATTTGATGCAGCAATCGATTCCTTCTCATCCTAGTTTCCAGACTCCACAAAACTTGTTCAATTCTCCTAATCCTTTGATCGCTAATGGTAATGCTGTACAGCCAATTTCCCAGAAGATACCTCCTCCACATTTAATTGGCCAAGCTACTCCAAATGTCCAACGTTTGCCTCCCTTTCCGTCAGGTCAAAGCAATTTCCCATCAGGTATGTATCAGGTATACCATTATTTCATTAGAAAAATGTTAATCTTATTCTTTCCAGAATTTAGTGGAACTCCTGGTTTGATTCCTCCTGTTCATTGTATGCCATCAAGGCATATATCAGCACAGCAGCCTGTCCAAAATATGAACTCCCTCATTTCAAATCAAACAACAAATGGATCATCAATTGTTGCACCTATAGGTGCCGAACGTCGGAGAAATTTGCAGAGTACTTTTTAATCAGATCAATTGAAAATGTTGAAGTCTTTCTGCATTGAGATTCCTGAATTTACTCTCACATCAATTCTCTTTGATAACTATAGTTAGATGAGAAAATCTGTCAAGTTTATTAAAAAGACCCATGATCGTCAATAATTGATTTTTTAAATTCTCAGTTCATATTCTCCATCCATGTTTACCACGAAAATAATAATAAAACTACAGAAAAACAAATACGCATTATAAACTAATTAAGGACCTAATCAAGATGATTTCCTTTTGCTTTTTGGATATTAAAGAATATTCGTCATGCTCGCGCTCATGTTATGATCAATCAAGAAAATATTTTTATGTTGATTGAACTTGTATAGAATTAACTCAACTAATTCGATAAGTATTTATTATTATTATTAACGTTCCCCAAATTTTTACACTAGTTGCAGTCATCATTCTCATTACTGATAATAACTGTATGTATCAGATATTGATGTGTGTAATCTTCATACAAATAAGATTATTGGCATTTCAACCCTTCCAGTCCATGTTTGCATCTTCATCCTAGCACTTTTTATTCTGGTGGTGATTGCCAATTCTCATGTCTTATTACACATTATCCCCTGAATAAAAGAATATGAAGAGAGCTCCTTGAAACTATTCGTACATATATATATTTCAAATGAATTTTAATTATGATGATTGATATTGGAGAATATATACCTTATTATTATTACTATTACCGCTATTATTACCTTATATATTAACATGTTATTGTATCGTTTACTCTGTTTACTTTTCTGATATAAATATTGAAAATATACCTAAAATGGTGAACCGTCTCAATAACAGGATGTACCTCTCTACATTTAGTTTGAATCAATAAGACTTGAAATAATTTCTTAGAAAGTAGGACCACATAAATGAGAAATATACGATCAAATGTTTGGATTATCTGGCTAATTTGATGTTACACAACCTGCCGAAATTCTCACAAGCTTGACATTATATTATAAAAAAGATATTTAATAGAAATCTTCAAGTAGAATAAGAGCAGAGATATTAATAGCATTTATTAGTACAAGGTTGAGTTAAATTACAATGCGGCTGGTCGAAAGAATTTTGATCAAATCATCAACATCGTCTTTTGTGTGGTAACAACACAAGCATATTCTCAAACTAGGTTCAGGATACAATTTCTGTGGTGAAGGACAATGTTTCACAGCAATTACAAGGATTTTATAATTCTCTAATTTTTTTGCCATCTCTTCAATATCTTGAAGAGCATCTTGCGAAAATTTACGGCATACATGTTTAATAGGACTATCTGGATCAGAGACACAAAGCCATGAATCGTCACACATTTCAACCAATTTCTGACTGAAATAATTCGAAATAATTTTCAACTTTCCTAAAAAAATTAAAAAATAATAAATTATTTCAAATATGCGTAGTTCGGTTTGAATTAAAGTATTGAATTGAATCATTTTATGCAAGTGACTTCTAAACTTTTGTTTTGGCATCATTAAAAAATTGCATTATTATAAGTATCCTTAATAATACTTAATAATCAATAAAACATAGGAGCATAAAACCATGAGTCATAGTATCATAAAATTTTAACCAACTTGAATTCGATTATTTTTTTCTTCACACGCCTTCTTAGTAGAACGAAAAGATCTTCAATTTGAGATCATGAAAAATATTATGTTTAAATACTGCTAAAGCTAGTTGAGATGAAGAGGAGTAGTTCACAGGAATTCGTCATAATTGTGGGAAATCGAACGATCTAAATTTTTCGAAATTCCTGACTTTCCGGATATTGAGATTTTTGTAAAAATAGTTAATTCTCATATTCATGTCATTTAGCTTTATTTGTTGAATAATACATTTCGTTTTGGATGAGCTTATCATGGCACTGTTTGAAATACCAATTGTAGAGAATTCTAATATTGAATAAATTTTCTCATGAAACTAATTTTACCATTTAACGTGTTTTTTTACTGCTTATTCGCAGATGTGCTACAATAGAAGAAAAAATTCTTAATATTTTGACCAATATTTTGCTTGGACTTGAAAAAAAAATGTTTGAAAATTCGTATATTTAGATTCTTCTTAAAATTCGAGCCTCCCTATATTCCCAACTTCACATTGGCAGTGATCTAATATTTTTTGATACTCTAATAATATGTCTAGATCAATGTTTTTTAGATCAACTCTTGTTATCTATAATGTAGATGTAACAAAAGAACTCAACAGGATCAGCGAGAGTCAGTTTCACCTGAAAAATGTACAGTTTACACCCATTTAGATGCATACAGATTTACAACGCAAAGACAAATCAGCTAGAAAATCAATTTGGCATTAAGAATAGGTAAAATATTTTTAGCGTCAACTACTTTCCCTTCTATAGAATAATACTAAAGGAAAAATATTTACAAGTTCTATTATTAATAAGTCAATTTCACATATTTAAAGGATGAAGGATTTACTGGACTAGTTTTTATCTCTAATTATAATTCTTTGAAGACACTTTTATTTGATAGAATACACTTAATTCATGCATAAACTACTCCATAGACGATGTAAACTATTCGCTCAGAGAGTAAATTTAAAGAAAGTTTCTTGAGCAAAGTTTAATGTTTAATTCAAGAATTAGTTTGTTTGAATGATACTTCTATTTATAAATTCAATGTTCTTTAACAACAAAAAGTGATTCAGAGAAGCTGTATGTTAAAACTAACAGAATGAAAATTTGATTGTTTCTTTTGGATTGGTTAAAATATTCCGTAAACTAAATTAATTTAAAAATTATTCAGTTTAATTGATTATTTAATTAATTCAACTTAAATTACAATTTGAATCGATTGGCTTTGTAAATTTTTTAGTTAATATGATTTAACTAACTAAAATGATTTAATTTTAGGTGGAATTTCTTTCATTATCTTTTGCTATCCCTATTAAATGATACTGAACAGAGATTGGAACCAATTACAAGTTAAAAAATCATCCATCCTAGGAGAATTGTCTAACGAGTATTCTCAAAACAGAACCTTCATTTCGACTATGAATTCTCTATTCTATGCAACCATCCTGCAAGTACAGTTCGTACGCCTGTGCTGTGGACCCCTGTAATAGGCTAATCTACTCAGTCCCATTTGGCTTAGAAGAATTGCCTGGTCAGTAGCTCTATATCGAAAAATTCCCCAACAAAATCATAATTTACACAATCTTCAATTCTATGTCATTCAAAAAAACAAAATCTTGTTCGTTTTTTATGAAACCTAATAAAATTTTCGTTCTCTATTGTTACCATTTCAAAAATTTTATCATTCAACGCCAAATTATCATTTTTCAAAACTTGATTGATTTGTGAGGAGATCCATAAAAGTTTTTCAGGATCAGAACTAGATAAGAAAATCAAGTATGCAAAATCTCATTTGAGGATTGATCTTATTACCGTTTGGGAGTTGGATTTCGATTTCTTGATCATATTCGTTACTTTAAAATCAACAAAATTTCGATCATTCAAAATCCCTTAAAATGGTGGATTTTTCTTAAAAATAATTTTTTTCAGATATTTTTTCTTCAAACTATAAAAGTAGGCAACATAATTTGGATTCCAAAAATTCTTCAACTTATTCGAATTCTTCATGAAAAAAATTGAAACATCACAGGCCCTACAACATGTAATTTATAAATTGATTCAAGTTGCTATAGAACATACCTTGCCGAAGTCCATTCTCTTCGCGTAAAAGTTTCAAGGTCTCTGACATGGCTACAGCTAACATTGGAGGAGAACTTGCCGAAAAACAATATGCTGAACCAGAGAGACGTTGATGATCAATTACAAAGTTACTTCCAGCACAAAACCCTCCATAGTTGGCATAGGCATTCTCCAGATTTCCTGAGATCATGTCAATATCTTCTATTTTGATGCCATGATAATCACATGCCCCTTTACCAGCATTACCAATCACTCCCATGCTGTAACTTTCGTCGAGGAATATTCTCACCTTGAAAGAAAATTTAGAATTCAATCCTCAAGCGAAAATACACATATGTATTTCGAAAATATTTATCTATGCATTATAAATCATCTGTATTTATTATCTACATTACTGGTTTGGATCTTCGAGTTAAAAAGTTTTCAGATTAAACTTTTAGGGAAAATCAGGCATGGTCATATTTAACAATATTTTTTTTAATTAGAATAAATTTAGAATTCCAATCAGATATCATGTTATACATTGTGAAATATGTCAGGAAATAAAACAAAAGTTCATATAAGGATCGTAAATTTAAATCAGACACAACTGCAATGCTTGATTTTCAAACTTCGCAAAATAAGATTTCGTAGGGGTATTCTCAGAATTTGGATAATTTGAAGACAAGGAGCAAAAAATTTTAAAATACTATGTATCGTTGTTAATAAATAAACTTAATTGACATGAAGATGAGAATTTACTTTTTTACAAAAAACTCAATATTTTTTTCCGAAAAGACAGAAAAAAATTTATTTTTCGAATTCCATATTTAAATAAGCCAATGAGTTGTGGAAATTTTAAAAAATTTTCTGAAAAAATTCAATCTGACCAAAATTAAGCAGTTTTTCGAATTTAGAAAAATGCATGAAATTTCCACTTTTTCAAGTTTTGAGTTGAAATTTTTTATCGATTTCAGATTTGAAGCAGTTTAATGCAGATATTCGAGATCAGCACTGTCTTCAAGAAAAAGTTCAACTTTAAAATTTTGGATCATTCCCCTTGGTGATAAATTCAAAATTTTCGACTTCTCACAATAATGACGAATTTCCGTGAATTTCTCCGAATTCGAATTTTTATCAGAAATTTTTTTTAATTTCCACAACTTATTGGCTCAATATGGAATTCTAAAAATAAACTTTTTCCTGACTTTCCGGAAAAAAATATTGAGTTTTTTGTAAAGAAGGTAAATTCTCATCTTCATGTCAACTAACTTTAGATGAGAAAAATGTATTGAAATTGCTCAAAAATTAGTTTTTATATAAACACCTTTTCAAAAAATCTTGAGTTCATTTATGGAAATGAAATTATTTGGCTTAATTTTGGAATGAACCCCTAAATTTTTGTTTTCATAACGAAAACAAAATATCCAGTCGAATTTGAGTAGAAAATTTACTTTTTAATTGAGAATCGTGATTTTTGACGAAGTCATTTATAATACACAATGTATGTACTAAAAATCAAATTTCCGTTTTAAAAATAGGATAATTGTAAAAATTTCAATTAGATTAAATTATTTCTTTCTCATATTAACAGAATAGTAGGTTGAATCATACGAATCTAAAAACCTGTAATCAATAACTAAATTCATGATGACTCAATCGATTTCTCCTGAAAAAGAAAATGACAATACCTTTTGATCAGTTTTTTTATCTATCTTTCAGACCAATAGGACATCAATGAAATAATTTTTTATAAAATCAATACAGTATTTGTTAAAGAAGAGAATTATGAATAAAAGTGAGCAATAGTACAATTTTATAAATCAGTTGTGTAAGATAAGAAAACATTACTTTATATTTGTATTTGAGTTGTACAAGTTTCTTTAGATTGCAAATCTTGCCAGTGTCACGATAAAGTCCTTCAGCCACAATAAATTTTCTTGTACTCTGAGCTCTTTTGGGATCACGAGCATCATTTTCTTGTTGTTCAATTAATAGTTGTTCGAGATGATTCAAGTCGTTGTGTCGGAAAAATTTAACTGTACTTCTCGATGCAATAAGCCCTTGGTGAATTGACTGATTTACAAAAGCATCTGTGAATATGATGTCGTTCCTCTTAGAATATGATGGAATTGCACTTGCGATTGCAGAAAATCCATATGAGTACATAATTACGTCCTCTACACCAAGATAATCTTGCATATCTCTTTCGAAATTTAAATGAGCATCAAATGTTCCATAAAATCCCCGTGGTCCGCAGGATCCAACGCCATACTTTTCCATGGCTTTAAGAGCAGCATTCTCAATATTCTTATTCCCGACAAGATCAAGAAAGTTCATGGTTACAAAGTTCTTGTAAAAAATATCATCGATTTTTATTTCCCTATAAAATCAAAATATAATCACTTACTTAGAAATTTTTGTATTCGAAAAAGTGTGAAATTTTTTGAGAATATTTTCAGGTTCTTTCCATGTTTTTGGAACGATAGGATCTGATTGCCATTCTTCAACTAGTTGTCTTTTTTCTTCCTCTGTTAATTTAACACTGTCTTTAATTCGATAAGATCTCTGGAATATTAACCAAATTATTCCTCCGAGTAGCATTATCTCAAAATAAATATGATATGTTGGCGCATGAAGAGTACTGATAAGAAGTCTAGGCCATGAATAAGCTGAATAGGATTCTTTTCAAAATAAATTCAAGCAAATTACGTAAAAATTCCAAGTACTGATCCATTAGCTGTTCAGTGTATAATTTTGAAAATGTTCATATAAATAAAAGTAATGAAAAACAAAATACACTTGTTTGAAACAATAAAGTTTGTTCATATTTCAAGGTGATGCTTATTTACGAATTAGAGTAGCTATCACCACCTTGAATAAATGATTAAGGAATGAATGATACTGATCATGCAGTCGCTCTCCACATTTTGGAGACATTGATGAATTTCAATGGACCCCTTTCTCTTGAAGAACTTTCGTCAACATTGAGGTCATCGACAACAAACTCTCCATGTTTGCCAGCTTACCTTGTTTCAGTTGATCAATTAGAAAATTTAAGATGTTTTCTTAAAAATTATCCTTCTCTCTTTTGTATTCAAGATAATTTGGTCATTCCAGTTACTTGTGCAGATTATGGCTATACTGAATCTTTTTTAAATAACAACAATAACAGTCCTGTGAGTTTTAGAATTTGTATTCAATATCTTATTTATAAAATTATTAATATATCTAAATTTTGTT
This sequence comes from Gyrodactylus bullatarudis, assembly GCA_012064415.1. Classification (NCBI taxonomy): domain Eukaryota; kingdom Metazoa; phylum Platyhelminthes; class Monogenea; order Gyrodactylidea; family Gyrodactylidae; genus Gyrodactylus; species Gyrodactylus bullatarudis. The sequence goes on from SSNU01000069.1 coordinate 91,290, forward strand.
TTTGAATAATATCCTCAATAAGTAAAATGAAAAATAAAGCTTTATAATAAAGTTTGTTCCTTCATCTTTTTGATATTGTTAAATAGATGTACTTTAAGGGGATTGAAGCTTTATACGATTTATAAATCAAGATTAAATTCCTTACATTACACTCTACTAACATAAAAAATCGGGTGTTAGAGGTTTTACGATTTGACCCAATATATGGAAACGTTTTGCCCATTAATCAGCTGATATAGAGTAGTTTTAAATTTTTTGATTCATCAAAGATTCCTCAATTAACTGATATTCTATTTGTTTGTAGAATTAATTTTTTTCCCATAACCATTAATTATTCCAATGGTGTAGTCTCAATTAATTTGATGATAAACTTGTTCTACTTTTTCATTCCTTCATAAATCAATCAAGCTTGCTTAATTTGAAAACCCGTAGATAGAAATATTTCTTGATTTACAAGAATGCACCTGAACTATATAGAATAAATAATAAGACCTCATCGGATTTAAGTTTATGAGAATTTCAGATTGAAAAATGAAATAATCTTTGTAGAACTTTGATATCTAGCTTTAAAAATCTAATTTAAAGAATATTGACGGACAATAATCTTATGACCTCTTAGTTTTTTAAAATTTAACTCATGAATTTTATTATTTGTAGTGCAATTATGGACCCGTCAGCGTATCGGTTCAGTACATGGATCCCTATCAGATCAATCCAGAAAGTATTGACTTTGCTACAGAACAACTGGCTGTACGTTATTTCAAATTTCAGTTGGCTCGACGCAAAGGAGAACAGTGGGTATCAATTCGTTCTCTCTCAGGACACTTGAGTCAAGCCAAGCAAAATATTAAAAATTTCTTGCCAAATCTAACAGAATTTGTAAACTTGCTGAAGCGACATCCTGATGTATTCATTATTAGTGAAGATCATGTGTCGCTCGTTGAGAAAATGAATGGAAATCATCTATGCTCGCTGACACCAACATTACCAATAAAGGGTACTGTCTTACCGCCACTTCATAATCAGGGCAGAACACGTCATTTAAAGCCAAGATTCAAGTACCGTCGAAAAACCTCACCAAGTGATGATACACGGAGTTTATGTAGCAATCAAAGTTACATGAATGGGTCAGAATTTGACAAGCCAATTGAAAATAGCTCTCGTGTTGAAGTGAAATTTCCTGACCTTCCTACTAACAACAATAATCAAGATGCACCTATGAAGGTGACTCTTCAAATTATAGAATATTGCGCTGTTATGTTGATAAGAAGACTTCTCTTTCGTGTTGGATCTCAGGGCACCCATCCTGGACTTATATTGAAGCGACTCTTTCGTGCTCCATCTGAAATAAGAGAAGTGATTGGCTGGACTAGGATTGAACTTGATGAGTTCCTTTCCAAGCATTTAATATTCTTTGAGAAAATCCCATTGAAACTTCCAATCAACAATAGTGATGTTATTGAGACATTGGATCGCAAAATTGAAGGAGACTATCTCGTTAAGATACCAGCTGAAACAATTCGTCTCAAAGTGGAAGTATTCCTTATAGAACCGGATAAATCATTGAATGAGGACAAAATAAATCTTGGAAACTTATCGAAACTGAAAATTTCCGAAGGTGAGCCATTTAATTAGGTTCTTATCTATAGACTTAAAAATTAATTCCAAGTATTCTTAATTTTCCATTCATTTAAGACGTAAACCTGAATAATTTTAAAAACAAAGAAATTATTACTCAACTCTATTATTAATATATGATTTTAGAGAATGAGTTTTAGAGAATTTTGATGTTATCCAACTGACAATTAACATTAATGTTTTACTTTACTCAAATTTCGGAGTTGAGTTCAGGCTTATTTTCAAGTTTCTTACAAGTAAATCTTTCATTTTTAATCATACAGTAGCTCTAGTTAAACCTTGAATGACTAAATTGGAAACTTGCATTAAATTTCACACATGCAAAGGCCAAACTAAAACTTATACTGTAGCTTCACTCTAATTAGATAGGAAGAAGCCTCCCCATTAGCCAATGTAGTTCCTCATAACTAAATATTTCATTTTTTGTTCAAATCATAACTTGATTAAAAATTATAATTATTCTAATATAATAAAGCTAGTTTATATGAAGATGGGAATTTATGATTTTTACAAAATTCTTATTTTTTCATCAAGGAATTGAATTTTTTGGAATAGAAGTTTTTTTATTAAATATGGATATTTACAGTCATTTATAAAAAATAATTTTTAAACATGTTATGATTCTCTAGAATATATGTAAATAGGAATTGGCAGATTGTTTTTATATTTACAAATTTATGATTCGATAGATCTATTTTGAATCTGGTCCTTAGTTGGAGGGTGTTTTGGAGAAGGATTGTGTAGCCTCTGTTTTTTCTAGTTTCATATCTCCTCATGCGTGAGTTCATAGTATTCTTATAAAGTACCAGCGATGCAGGAATTCTTCTCAACCAAATAGGATAAAATGAAGCTTCGGTTAGAGATTCTCTGTAACTTTCCATGCCAAAGCATGATTTGAGAAATCTGTATTGAATTCTTTCAATCTTTTTAGTAGATTCGATTGTTATTCCCATTATTAGAGCGGCACAGTAGTCAAATTTAGATTTGATCAAGATTTTTTGTAATCTATATCATGAGGCCCTCTTTCACGATACAGAGAAAAAAATTTAGAAAAATTAATTTTTAAGGAAAATACGGCAAATTTGAAATCTTGAAATAGCGCCAAATTACCATTTCTTTGAACTTTGAGTTGAAAATATTTGTTGATTTCAATGTGAGAGAGTGATCAAAAGTTGATTTTTAGGATCACAATAAGACAAAAAAAACGATGATCATAATAGAAATTTTGATAAATTCGTCATTTTTCTGGGATCTTGAAATATCAAATTTCATCGACTTTCAAGTAGGGAAAATAACAAAGAATTTGATTTTGACAAGATTATGGGGTGATTCTCAAAACCAGCATATTTAATTTTTTTGACTAATTGCGATCCTCAACTTTTGATCACTCTCTCCCATTGAAATCAACAAATATTTTCAACTCAAAGTTCAAAGAAATGGTAATTTGGCGCTATTTCAAGATTTCAAATTTGCCGTTTTTTCTTTAAAAATTGATTTTTTCTAAATTTTTTTCTCTGTATCGTGAAAGAGGGCCTCATGATCTAGATTACAAAAAATCTTACAAAAACATTTATTTTTCGAATTCCATGATAGAATGAGCCGATAAGATGTGGAAATTTGAAAAAATTTCTGAAAATATTCAATCTGACCAAAATTAGACCGTTTTTCAAATTTTAAAAATGTCCCGAATCTGCACTTTTTCAATTTTTGAGCTCAAAATTTTTATCGATTTCAAACATTTGAAGAAATTTAATGCAGATATTCAAGATCAGCATTAGACAAAGAATTTGAATTCGGCTGTAGAAATTCGTTATTATTGTGGTAAATCGAAACATTTGATTTCATTGATTATCACGGAAGGGAATGATCCAAAATTTAAAAGTTTAACTTTTTCTTGAAAACAATAGATTCTTTTATACCTCCACGGCCAAATTAGATTTCTTTGTCTAATGCTGATCTTGAATATCTGCATTAAATTTCTTCAAATGTTTGAAATCGATAAAAATTTTGAGCTCAAAAATTGAAAAAGTGCAGATTCGGGACATTTTTAAAATTTGAAAAACGGTCTAATTTTGGTCAGATTGAATATTTTCAGAAATTTTTTCAAATTTCCACATCTTATCGGCTCATTCTATCATGGAATTCGAAAAATAAATATTTTCCTGACTTTCCTGAGAAAAATATTGAGTTTTTTGTTAAAAAAGTAAATTCTCATCTTCATGTCAACTAGCTTTAGGTGTAGAAAGAGAACGATTATAATTATACAAGATTAGAACTACAATACAATAATTTACCTGCTCTTCTCAAATTTAGTTCTAAATTTCTGCTTCGATTTGTAAATGCCTAATAATTATATTTTTTTTCTTCCTAATTGCCTTGCTTATACTGTAGTTTATATTTATAATATCTATTGATTTATTTAAGTTTCATCAGAGTCTTTTGCTTATTTAATAAGGTTAGGCAATATTATCGGTCGAATAATTACTTGGATAAATCTAATATTAAATTACAGTTTTTATCTTAATCATAATTCATTTAGAATTGCAAACTAATCGAAATGGATCCGATCTTAGCTTAATAAATAAGCATTATCGGGCCAGTGGACCGAATAGTCAATTTGCTTCCACCGAGGAAATAAATCAATCACCCAACGGAACAGTTACTGAGGAAATTATCTCTAAAAATGGAATTATATTTCACGTTGCAAAATTATGGGGAATTATTGACCTAGGTCAGCACGAGCATGTATTCTTTGACAAGTCAATCTTTAAAAATGTCCAAGACCTTCAAAAACACTTTCAAGTGAGTATTTAATATCACAATTTATTAAAAAAGACTCGCACGCACAATTTCTAATTCTATATATATATGTATTGTCTAAATAAGAAAATGGGAATTGATAATTTTATTAAAATTATCAATTTTTTCATCAAGAAATTGAATTTGATCTAGATTTTTGGAAAGAAACTTTCACGATATGAGATTGAAAATATTCAATTTGATTATGTCATATTTCAAATTCGAGTTAGCGTCAAATTGACAAAAAATGGGAATTTTACGACACTCCGAAATATATACCCAGCTTCCAGAAATTTCAGTACCTTCTTCAGTCGATCACACACTCAAGATAATAGTAGTATTATAATACTAAATAATTATTTATTGTATTCTTAAATCATTTATTCTTGATCATAGTATTAAAAAATTATTTATGTAATCCTCCAATTATTCAGGGATCTTGTAAAATTCCATTTTTAAGTAATGATCCAGATCACGATAAATAGATTTTAAAAAATTAATTCTCAATTAACTAATATTGCAACAGGTGTTTTCAAAATATAAATTTCATGCCAATTTCTTAGATGGAATTCTTTATTTGAAACTAAAATCAGCGCCAAAAATTAATTTTTTATTAATTTTGAAAAAATAAGAATTATCACAGAATTTAGAAATCAAGTCAATGCTCATTGAAAAAGCTTTTAATTCAATGACTTGACCCTCACGAAAATTCAGAAGTCTTGAAAACTATAATTTAATAAAGCTATTCTCGATGAATTCGGTATTTCTCATTTTTTCATCCAGGTATCAAGATTTTTCGGCAACCGATTTGATTTTCGAAAAATATGTTTTTTGGAAAAATTTGGAGAGACTTTTTAGATATCAATTTCTCCATTATTTTAAACTTTAAGTTGATAAGTTTAGTTGATTTGAAGGTTTGAGATGAATCAAACGTTATTTATTAGTAATAAATTATTACCAATCGACAAGGAAAATAATTAATCTTATTCATTTTTTTGGATAAAACCGTCATTTTGAACTGATCTTGGATTATCCTAATTTATCAATTTCCAAGCAGTAAAAATGAACGAAAAATGGAAAGTAGAATTTTACACGTAAATGGAGTTTTTTCTAAAATCTCTACGACCAAATTCGGTCTTCTTGTCAATTGGTGATCCTGAAAAATAACGTTTGAAATCATCAAACATTTTCAAATCAAAGTTTAGAAAAATGAAAAATTCATGCCAGCTCGAAATTCAAAATTTCTCCAAATTTTTTCAAAAATTTATTTTTCGAATTCTTTTTCTTAAATTAGTGAAAGTGTACTTTTTGAATCGGTTTCCAAAAAATCTTCAAATTCAGTATTATATTTTGGCGTGATCTCTTCCCTAATCACTCCTCTTTTGTTCAAACGTTGATTTGGGTATTTTATTAAAAATTTCCAAAAAGCTTTACAATCCCTACAGCTTAAACTTTATTTGAACGTGTTTGGTGGTACAACTGAAGAATTAAACTCATGTAAAACCCTAATTATACTACCTTAATTCGTCGAATTCTCTTATATTTTCATGTTTCTCGATTCAATTAACTCATTATTACTCATTTAAACATGATGACTCAGATATCAATGTAAATGAATCGAATTATACTTTTTTACAATTCCATTTGTATGTATCTTCACAATTCTCATGAGTAGAAAAAATCTATTATCTTATTTCTATTGAAATTATCTTTTTTTATTTTTATAATGTAAGCAGAAGGGGTCACAACTATGATTTCATGTTGAATCAAGTAAAAGTGAATCATGCTTATTATTTAAATTAATGTCTACTGTCGAGAAGAGTCATGTTTATTACAAAAATTACATGATACTAGATGTGAGCTGAAAGAATCTTTTCAGGGTTGTTTACCGAGTCTAATTAGCATTTTTTTCAAAAGTTGAATATTTCTCAGCATTTTTCCAGACTCCTTTCCTTACTTTTTATTCAAATAAAAAACTCCCTTTTTCAGGGAAACATAAATAATTCCCTAAAAATCAAAGATCCATATCTACTTCTTGCGATTCTGCTTATATCTTTCTTCCAAAATTACCTTTAATAGCGAGTAAGATCTTTAATCTTTTACAAATCGTTATATATGATCATTCTCGAATATTTGTTCAATCGATAGAAAATTGATCATTTTATTATTTTTTATTTTAAGCTGAATTTCAATAAGAAAGTCGACAAAATATTTTGGGTTACTGAACTGGAGTCATGCTGTAGTTAAGAACAAACGAAAGATGTTTTGGTCTATGTATTTAATAAATACTGTTTATACATGAAATTATCGTTCGTTTGTTTTCAACTACAGTATGACTCCAGATCAGCAAACCAAAAATATCTTCGAAGAAATTAGGCAACTTATGTCTTCCAACGATAAAACTTTTTTCTTTTGATATGGTTCGGGAAAATTTTGATTTTTCTGTTAAAACGGCTCGAATCATTGGAATTTTCCAATTACCACGAAAGAAAATTTTAGAGGTTTAACTTTCTCTTGAATTCAACGAATTTCTCTGAACTCTGTATGTCTTAATTCAAATAATCCATCTAAGATTGATTCCAAATTTCCTATTGCTTCGAAATTTGTGAAATCACTAAAAATTTTGAGCTCAAATATTTTTCAGGAATTCTTTTTTATTCAACAATTTATTGGCACATCTTATAGTGGGATTCAAAAAATAATTTTAATCCTGACTTAGGTTTTTTTGGTGAAAAATAGTAAATTCTCGTCTTCTTAATAAGAGAAATCCAGTTATAAAATTATGTAGATCCGAATTTTTGAATTGAAAATTTACCAGGTCTCGTCCGATCCTCATCTTAGTATTCAATTTGTTCCAAATGTAGGCCTTTATTAATGTCTTTTGTGAGGGGCAATAGATTCAAGGTATCAAACAGTGTCCTTTAATCGAAAAACAATGCGATACAGAAGGAAAGATGAGATAAAAATAGTCCATTGCAAATTGAGCTCAAGTGGTTATGTTCGTCAACCTTTTGCGATCAAATTCCATGATTTTTCAAATTCCCATTTGGTGCCAAAATCCCACTTTTTCGAACTTGGAGCAGAAAATTTTCATTGATTTGAAAGTGGGAGGCTGATCGAAAGAGTTTTTTCAGAATCAAGATTAGATAATAAAGTTGAATAAGACCGTAAAATTATCGACAGTTTCCCCATTTTCGAGAGATTTTTAATTATCGTAATTTCATTGATTTTCAAGTAGTGAAAATGATCAAAAAATTGAAATTCCGCTCCCAAACGATAATGAGGATATGCGTAAGATTAGATTCAGTTAAATTGATGTTCTAATCTTAATCCTGAAAAAACTCTTTCGATCAGCCTCCCACTTTCAAATCAATAAAAATTTTCAGCTCGAAATACAAGTTCGAAAAAGTGGGATTTTGGCGCCAAATGGGAATTTGAAAAATGACCATATTTTTCATAAAAATATTTTTTTTCTTCAAATGGTAAAAGCGGGCAACATGAGTAGGATTCCAGAAAATCTTTAACAAATTCGAATTCTTGATGAAAATATCGAGATTTCTGTAAAAATCATAGATTTACAACTTCATATCAATTAGCTTTACTGAAGAAATAGGTCTCAACTTAGAATGTTTAATACCTGCTTCTACATTTTACATGAAAATTAGCTCAAAAATACATTTTCATAAAATATTCATTAGAATGTATTATGAAATCTAAGAAATAAAATCGATCACAATTTAATGTAAATTTGATGGTTTTAATCTCTTTCTATAGTTCTCTCTGTATTTTGCACTCTTAGTTCTATTTCTTTTTTGGTGTACACTACTTTTGATACATGTGAAATGATTAAATAATGAATTCAACCAAGATTGATTGCATTCACATGTATTCTTTTTTCGATAACAAGAATATCCAGCATCTATTTTATGCATCATTTATATTGAATCGCAATCTCTTACTTTCGTGAGAGAGAATTTCTTGTTTACTTTGTGAATTTGAGACACACTGAGCCTCATGGTTTGTTCAGTATTTCCAAATAAAGTGTAAAGAGATTTTTATCAGAGATTGAATATTTTTTAATCTCATTTTTCAAGTTTGATTCGATTAATTTTTACGGCAGAATTTTACACTACCCGATTATTTGAGGAATTGTTTCTTTTATATTGAATATTCTTTATTTTCAGCTTGGAGAGTCTGTTTATTTCAGTGCTGTTCTTGCTTCACGTCGATCCCGGGCCAAATGGAGGGCTACAAGGGTCTGGAAGGAAGACGATCATATAACTCTGCGATCAATATTCCGAATGCACGGTTACGCGCCATCAGAGAAAGAACCAATTGCTGAACCATTGAAACGATGTAATTCAATATCCGGTGTTCCTCCAAATACTACAAATTCCTCTGATGGCCTACACAATAATACAAACTACTATTCCCAAGATGATTGTGCTGTAATGCATTTGAATGGAAATCTCAATAATATGTGTCATGAAGCCTTTAGTGATGACGAAGAAAACAATCGTTTCCTTGGTGATCAAGAACTTGGTCTATCTTTGCTTTCTCTAGCCGATCTTGATAATATTGACAAGCCAAACGGTGTAGATAACGAGGATACTGATCTTTGTGACAATCCTCATCATCATGAGGTTCAGAAAAAGATGTCCCTGCCAAATGAAGATGAAACGTTGGATCATATAACGAATCTTCCTATTGAAAGCAATAATAATAGTCAAGCTACAACAATTACTACAACAAATACATCTTCCAAGAGTTCCTCAAGCCGAAAGGATGAGAATAGTGGAACTTCTTCAAAGAGTATCGCTTGTCAGACAATTATAACTGGACGTCTTAATCCCAAGTATTTATACAAGGGTGATTTATGTTCATTAGATGAGACTTTTGATGATCCAAGTATCTCAGACAGTCTTATTGATCCAGCTACTAGTCCTTTACCCATTCAAAGTCTCTTATTATCCAACGGTCTTGATGTCACAAAAGACCAAGTTAAATCATCTTGATATGTTTGATACTATAACCCATTCCCAATCTGGCCAGCCTACCATTGTATTATCGCATTATATCATCCCTTGCACCAGAAGAACAGTGCATTTTTCTTTTTTTAAACAAACAAACAAACAATATTTTTAGAATAAGGAAATAACAATGTCACTCTCGATTGAAAAGTCTTCCTTCCAATCAGATTGTCTCTCGTAGACCTAACAATTGCTAGTTGAATTGCTGGCTAAAACGAAGCACTTTAGTACATGAGTAATACTCATTGAGTATTCATGAAATTGTGATATGTTTAAAGCCCTTGTTATGTCATGTAATTTGCCATATTGACTTATACATTTTGCAATTACTTTTTTATTCAAGCTGTTTGCTCATACTGTATTTAGAAGCAATCTTTTTATTCTAATGTAATTTTCATTTTCATCCACATACAGATTATAGACTAAAAACCTATTTAAAAAGACAATTTTTATAGAATATTATAACCATAAAGTTTTTTAAAACAAAGTTCAGAGATTAATAAAAAAAGTAATTTTGATCTATTGAAAATAAATCAAACAAGTTTATCCACAAATTATTAATAAAGAAAAGCACTGCTACTTTTATTTATTTAAAGTTGGATATTTTACTAAATAATTATTACTGACTATCAGATCTTGCCCAAATACCTTGGCCCTCTGTCCAAATTTTTTTAATTTCCAAATTGATCTTGGTCTCCTTGGCTTTCTCGGTTAGACCATTATCTCGTTTTTCCATCTGAAGATATTACATTGTATACAGTTATAATTATCATCAATAATAAAAGATTATTTCATTAAAAACAGAAAAAACAAAAAAGTATACATAATTTGTATTCATCTATATATTTAAAGTGTTTTAATATTCTATTATGCTATCATGGCAATTTGTATAAAAAATCAAGAGAATTTATTCACATACTTTACGACACACATAAAGACACAAATTTTTACATATTAATAAGGAACAAGTTGAGTTGTTATTACTGATTGCATTGACATTGGAAGAGTGTGCAAAAGTCTGAAAACAAGAGAGTATTATTGTTTCCCAATACAATTTTACCTTTGATCAGATATAACGAATAACCAATGATTATGATTTTTTAATATATTACATCATAGTCTTATTTGAAAAAAACCAAATAATAACAGTGTACTCGTTATTTTGTAATTGACTGTTAACTTGATTTTAAAATTTCATTATATAACGGGAGAAATAGAAGAAAAAGTGGAAAAATACAAGAAATACCCCAATTTTTGTCATCTTATTTGAAAGTGGAGAGAGTCTTCACACATTTCATTGAAAACAACATCCATTAGTAATAACAACAGAAAAAGAACCTTAAATACAGAACTACATGAAGAAAAGAAATAAACAAATTTTTCATAGAAAACGTCTTTTTGAAATTACCAAAAAAAGCTAGTATGAAGATAGGAATTTATGATTTTACGATGATTAAGATACGAACAAAATATGTGAAAATGGCATATTTCAAATCTCGAGTTAGCGCCAAATAAACAAGTTGAAAATTTTTGTTGATTTCTAAGTCAGAAAGTGATCAAATGTCGATTATAGAATCACGATTAGACAAGGAAACCGATTATCACTATAAAAGTTGTGATAAACTCTTCCATATTCAAATTTCATTGATTTTCAAGGACTAAAAATGATCAAGAAATCTGATTCAGCAAATTTGATTTCTGTGTCTAATCGTGATTCCAGAAATCAAAATTTGATCACTCTCTGAAATCAACATCAAATTTCAATTTGGCGCTAACTCTAGATTTGAAATATGCCATTTTCTCATATTTCTTTTCTTCGTGTCGTCCAAAAAACCTTGACCAAATTAGATTTCTTGATGAAAAATTTGAGAATTTTGTATCAAAAATAGATTCCCATCTTCATATTGACAAGGACTACATTCGAAAGAGGGCAATTTGTAATTATTTATTACTACAGTATTGGAAAAACATTTAATTTCCTTGTTTTTATATCTGCATTGTAAGCAGAAATTCAATTGGGCAGAGGGAGTGAGAGTGCTTGTCACGAAGAATATGTCGTGAGGAGAAATTCTTTGCCCTCTTATCGATCCTGATACAGTGTGCACACTCCTGCTAGCTTTATAAAAAAGTGTACTTTAAGTCTTTTAAGAAGTGAGAACTTTACCACCACTAAAATCCAGTGCTTATTCACAAACAATTGTCAATATGATTTAATTTATTAGTCTCTGAATGAACCTCATACTTATACCTTCAGGAATCTAGCTGTAATGTTAAAAGAATTAAATCAATTGAGAGAAAGAAAACACAAGATTTGTTGATTAATTTCTCATTAACTTGAATACTTTCTCTTTGAATATGGTACCCCTATATTAGTGGAATTTTAAAGTTTATTCCTATTGATTAATTTTTTTTGAAATTAACTTTTTCATTACAAACGAGAAGAATAAACACGATTTCTTGATTTATTATTAGAAAAATTTTGCGCAGTCATGCACAATGAAATCTGAAAGGTTCGTAGAGTTTGGTGTGAAAGTGAGAAATATAAAAAATAGTTTGATTTCAAACCTGGGGATTTTAGAATAATTTGAAATTCACTACAAAAAAACGCCTCAATATCTATCCCATTGTTTTATTATTAGAAAATGAATTAATCCAATAAATTCTCATATTAATCTTTAATGTATGCATATTTTATACTATTAATTATAATTATTATTTTCTCAGACTAAATTTTTTATATATTCTTTTCAAGGGGAAAAATTGGTGTGAGAAAATTAATTGACGTCGACTAATTTGAAAAAAACGAGTACACCAATGTAACAAAATTCTTATAAAACTTTTTTTGAGTGAAATCATTTAGAGAATATAGAAAATTTTTTTTCTAAAATCTCTTGAATGAGAAAAAAATTTTGAAAACTATTAGAAGATTTTAATTTTCTGTAATAGACAACGCCTCGTATGTCGCTATTTTCATCTTGAGCGAAAGAAAATAAATCTTCTTCAGAGGTTGAGACAAATTGTAGATTTGATCAAGTCTGTGTCCAATCAAAGGTCCAATAATAGAACCAAGATCACTTTCAATCTCAGACTAAAAGATATACCTTTAAAAACTATTACTGAGAATAATTTCCGATGAGAAATTGAAATATTGAATAGATGATTTTCTTTTATTTTCAATAGATTTGATGTTGACTTAGATGCTAAAATCATATAACACTATTTAAGAAATGCAAAATAAGGTCGGAAGAGGAAGTTTGGCTTAATGATAGTTGATGTGACCCCAATATGGTAGATTTTACCGCCAAATATTATTCCAAACAACTAAAAATCCTTATTGATCAAAGACTCTTCTAGACATTCTAATGTCAAAGTCATCTAATTTATTAATAAATGAATACACATCAGACTTTCTCCAATGTGTAATATTTGTCAAAATTTTATAAACTAAGAATTATTCATAATCATCTCAATTATTATTGACTGACACCTGGAAATATTATCCTTTCAATAAGTCGTTAGTTTTAGTAAATTTCACGTTAGAACAATGTAATGTAGTTTTTTTAGCATTTAAGAGATATCAGAAGGAAAGTTAAACTGTTTAAGTCTCAGAGAATATTTTTTCGTCTTTCTTTTAGACAAACTGATTACGAATCTATGACCAGTTTAACCCAATTTTTTTATAGTTCAAGAGTTATCGATCGAAATAGTATCATTTTTTGATCCAAAAATCAGCTATTTCTCAAACATTCCTCAACAGATAGGTTTCATCTTTCTCAGATTCCGAATATTTCCGAATCGTCACAATTCGACTACAGGTATAAACAAAAATAAAAAAGTTCAAGTTTGATTTATAGTATAGAAATCCTACATATTGTTAAAATGAAATAACAAGCTTCCTTTATTAAATTTTATCATGTCTATTCCTCAGGTTAACTTGTATAGAAATTAACTATAGATAAGAATACACTCCTATGAAAATCCTAGATATCCTTAGAGATGGTTCTTGCGAAAAAGAACGTTTCAAATTTTATTTTAGATACGTTGTGAACTTTTGAATTTTAATTTGAATAAGATTCTTCATAAGTTTATCGAAAATTACACTGTGTGTCAAAAAAATAGGTCTCGGAATAATAGGGTTTCAAGACCATATTCTGCAAAATTTGACGCTGATTCCGAATCTGGTCTCAGAATTCCGTTATCATGCTTCGTTTGGGAGAAAAAAATTCAAAAATGCCATTTTGCATATAATTGAGCTTAAAATTACATTAAATTAAATTTTAAAATTAATTATACCGGAATAAAATTAACATTAATTAATAGAACAATTAATTCTGCGTCGATTGATGTATGGCAAGGCTACGCAAATATTTGTATTACGCGGGAAATCACAAAATGAGTACTTGAAAGTCCCAATTTATGTGAAAAAAATCAAGAAATTTTATGACTTTCTATCAACTTACAGGCTTATTAAGAATAAATTCCAGAATGTTAAACATGGATCTAGATCAAAATTTTGTGCTGTTTCGAATGAGACTATTTTCGGAACAATTATAATTATTATTCTTTACTTGTTAAAAAAATAATACATGTGGAAATTAGTCTAATCCGTCTTTCAATGGGCTTGTTATTTATTTTTGTTCATCTGGAAATTTATTTTTATTACTACAATTATTGATCTTCTAAAATGAATAATATTCCATGTAGGAAGGAGAGAATTCAATCTCTGCTTTTCTGCATCATATGACGATGAAGAAGCTGTCCAGACATGGGATCCGTCTTTCTTTCTTTCTTTCTTTCTCTACATCTTTACTTCTATCGAAGAATATATTATCGATTACAAAATTACCAATTATTACTATAATTACTGTAAAAAATAATGAGATTACATCATCATAAGAATAGCTTTAAATAAGATCAAATTTATATTTTCTCTGTGTAGTTTTTACAAGATACCAGTTTTTGAACGATAATATTGTCGAACTTCATCAAGAATATCATCAGACTGAGTGGTCAGTTACAAATCATTCCTTTCAACAAAAGACAGAAACAATTATCAGATTGAGCACAATAATGATTTCAATTTAGTTCCCATACCCCCTTACCTGAAGAAATCCAAGTATCAAAATCAACCAATGGAAGGGCTCAGAATATTGCATTGTAATAATATTTAAATGTTAACCGGGGTAGAGTCTGAAGAGACCCGGCGAAATATAACATTTACCACTAAAATATACGCTCGCTTTCTCGAACATTCCTTATGAGTTTAGATACCAACAATAATATCAGTTTTTCTTTCTAAATTTTACGAAATTAGTTTTTTCATTAGAACCAAAATTTCTCTTCAAGTTTGAAAATTCTAAATTTTTATTAGATCAAGAACACAAATATGTTTAAAATTTTTAGGAATAAAGATCATGATGCTTACTTTTACAGTTTGAAGAAAGAAATTATTTATAAGAAATTTCAAACTTTGATTTGACACCAAATTCCCATTTTTCGAAATTTTAGCTGAGATCTTTTATAAAAGAATAATTATTGATTTGAATGTGAGAGGCGGTCAAAAGAAGTTTTTCATGATCAGAATTAGACAAGAAATTTAGCAATTGCTTAACTACACACCTAAAAAGTCGTCACAAATTCAAGAAGATTATAGGAAAACACGCCATAAATTATATAGAGAATATTTTAACTACAATTGTATTCAATAAAAACTGTTATGATTTTTTTCTTTACACGTGATAAACGAAAATTCTTCCATTTCAACGAGATATCCCTGGATATACTTCTCGTGAGATATTCTAAAATACCCTTTTATTCAAGTATGTAAAAGCCTTTGAGTCACTAGAAGGTAAGGGGAAATTTTCAACCTCATATTAGTACCAACTTTTCTGATAGAACTATCAATTCTAAGCATTATTTTGTATTGAAGCATGCATGAAAATGCTTCACCATTATGTCATTCAGTTTTAAAAATCCAGAGTTTTTCAAATCGCCGCTCAATTTTCAATGAATTCTTACTACGCAATCACTAAAATCCGGTTTATACTGGCCATTTAATGAGTTCTTGAAGTTTTATTTTCAAAAATAGTTTTAATATCATTAACCTTCATGGTAAATTTCGTCGTTTTATCATGTCCGTGGGATATTGTGGGAAAAACGGGCAATGACATGATGGAGAATGACTTCCACGCTTAAAAAATATGCAAGACATGATCTGAGTACTAAATTTTATCAGAAAAGTAAGTACTCTAGTGAGTTGTTCGGAGAAAAAATACTTAATAATATTAGTAATATTCAATTTCTTTTTAAGAGTTATGGTAAATTTTATAAGAGTAAGCTGATTAAAAAAAGAATATTGATTTTATAGGGGTGCATTCATCACCTTTGGGATACGTTAGTTTTATAGGAATCTGATTGGTCATCCAATTAAGTTTAGATTGAGATTTTATAGATTAGATGAATTCGTTTAGACTCTTGAAGAAAGTTTCTAATCTAGGGTGGGCAAAGAACTTATCTAATTAATGAATTATATCAAAAATTGCTTAAACTACATAATTTGTACTGATAGATTTACATACTGCTAAGTGGAATCGACAAATCTCAATTTTTTAAAACCCTTTTCATGTGCGCAATTCTCCTCATACACACTCCCTCTGGTGAGAGTGCAGTGCACACTAGCATTAAATCATAATTATATTGAAGATATGTTCTGATGATGTATATGCATTAGATATTGGCTAAAATATATAGATATGTTTTTAACGTTAAATTCTATTTATTGATTGAACTAAATACATAGTTTCTATATATATATACACATTGTATGTATTTATGGATAAAAGCTATATATGGCAATATGCCTCTTGAAAATTTATATTTTCCCCTGATCTCTTTTTCTCTGTCTTCATTTCTTCTGTGTAATACACAATGTGTATGCTTTGAATTTTTGTGTTTCTTTACTTCTCGCTTTTGTTGTTGAACTACTATTCAGTAGTTCTTAATAGGAGAAGAGAAATCGTATATATTTTCACTCTTTAAATCTATATATCGATATGGAAATTTCCAAGCTTATCTTATTGAATAGATATCATTGATTTCATTCATGATAACTTTTTCATTAATAACGTAATATTAAGTTAGGAGTACAATATCAAATGTAAACATTATCGAAAAGTGTACAAGAATCAATGTGTAATATTAAACTGAATTATTATTTTTATATTATTCACAAAAAAAGTCTTTACTTTTTTCATTTGCTTAAAAATAGATTCAAGTTTAGGTCAAAATTTCCGATTTAAAGATTAGGATATTTTTTCTTGGTTGAAACTTATTATCACAGGTTATTACCATGTCCGCATGAAATCTAACGGAGATTGTCTTCTCAGACCTAGAAGTTATAATTCGGATAAGTAAGTGTCAATTCCATAAGAGATTCAAGTAATATTCCTTGTGTTTCTTTCTTATTAAGACTCGTTAGAACACCATAGCCACGTTACGAACCTTGGTCTTCAAAGTCTTGGTAAAGCTTCTAACCACTAGGCCATGCTTATCCGAATTCTAACTTCTAATAATCTGTAACCAAACTTTGCTAGTAGGTTAAATGTCTAAAAAAAATTTCAAGGCTCCAGTAATAAGAGGGTTTATAAGAGAGTGAAAATTTATTAAGTCAAAATTCTCAGGCTAGAAAAAAATTAAGTTAAAATTTTACTTATTTTCAAAGTATTTTAAATCTCTGAAAACACTATAATTTCTAGATTAACATTGTTTATTCTCAGACATTGAGAACTTCTGTTTACAATATTTTTATTGTTTTTCTTTCAGTTACAATTTTTTTAATTTACCAATTTAAATAAGTGTCAAAACTCATGAGTCATGATAGAGGTTAAATTTAAGATTCTTCGTTAGTCTTTGATAGAAAACTTTATTTATTTATTCAGTTAGTCAATCTCGAAATTAAAAATACAAAAATGAATCTTGGTTATTAAGTATAATATGGTTTAATAAAATAATTAGAATTTATATCTGATGATAGTAGAATTAAGATGTAAAGGAATCCGCAGATGTTGCGAATTTGTAAACCAGAGAGGGAGTAGATGTCAATGTTGAAACTGGCCTTCAGGACAAGAGTGTTGTTAAGTGAACTTCAATTTGTTCCTGGTAAGGTAAGGGAACAACGAGAATTCTTTGCATTGAATCTGGAGAGAGATTGAGAAGACAAGCATTAGTCTTCATCGGCTTAATGAATTTATATATCCCAATTTTTGTCTCGTCCAGTAGAAAATCATTGATCAGTGATGATTTAAACCGATTTCCTTTTAAATGTTACCCCTCTTTTAACCTACCCTTCTTCTAACTGTGTGCAAAGAATTGATGACAGGATGACCTAAAATATTAAACCCTAAGTATGGCTTTAGCAGTCAAATAAATAATAATTTATGATATAGTCAGGATTTACCTTAGTAAAAATATATCCTCATATGACAGAAATTTTTTTTCTAAGGATTTTATCTTGAAACCAAATTTTTTCAGGATAATTTACACCTTATATTACCTTTTATTATCGACATAATTAAGGTTTTTAAGAAATCCAGGCATGTTGAAATTCAATGCAGATGGAATTAATACATTTTTTTGGAAATATTTTTGGTTACAGGAACTTTAAATCAGAAAGAATATTTATGTTGGCATTAATCTTGATAGTCCATGGCTAAAGGAATGGCTTGTTAAACTTATTACTCGTAATTTTAACCTTGGCCTGGTCCGAATGGCTTTAGATGGTAAGAAAAGAAGTCTTTCAAGTACTCCTCAATTAAAGAAAGGGCATAACTCAACAAATGAAGAATCGTTGTTAAGATATTTTGAATCGAAAAGTTTGCAAAATCCTTCTTTCAGTTAAACATATTAGAACCTTGATTTATATTGACGCTAAAATTATTGTTTGTAATAATATTTAACTTTAAAAGTACTATTGATTTGTTTAAAATGAAAGATAAAAAAGCAGTTTATTTTGGAGTTCAAATTCAAGTCTTGTCAATCTCACTATCATTAGTCAATCTAAGTTGAATATAAATCATGGCGACATGGCGAAAACAATTAGTTGTGCTGCCCTCAGACCCAGATGTTTTGAACGCTTTGTTTTATCAATTTGAAGAGGCGATGGAAGATGAGAACATCACCGATGACACTATAAAAAGGAAGAGATTCACCAACAATCTTGATGAAGTCTCTCTGGTAAAGCTTATTGAAATTGTCTCTCCGCATCAACTAAGAGAAATATCCTACTCTGAGATCAAAGAAATCCTCATCGATAGGTACACAGTTAACAAAAATCCACTGTCATTGGAGTTGGAGTTCAGTGCCTTACGCTTGATGCCCAATGAATCTCCGAGAGAATTCCACGATCGGATTAAGTCGAAAGCAAAGAAGTGTCTGTTCGCCGACACAGTCGATCTACAGGTTGCAAGGCAATTCTTCATTGGTCTTCCAGCTCATGTTCAACAGTATGTCATTCAACGCAGGTCCAACTACAAGATAAAGAAAATGATCAAAGTGGTCGAAGAGCTTGATTCGTCAAAGCTTCATCCAAGTGTGGAAGAGGTCAATCTAATCTCGAAATTGTGTTGGAGATGTGAAGGTCAGCATGATCCAGCTGGCTGCAAATTCAAGGAGGCTGAGTGCCACCACTGTAAGGAGATAGGGCACATCATGAAGGCCTGCAGAATTAAGAAGTTTAATCAAAAGAAAAGTTCTGTAAATTGTGTTACTAGTGAGAATAAAAATCTAGATGAATGCTACACAATCTTTTCTTCTCAGCTTACTTCCCTAATTGTTGTCGAAGCTGTCATTAACGGTATTATTGTTCCTATGCTGATTGATACCGGCGCCACATGCACAATCATTCCAAGAGCAGTTGCTATGAAGGCAAAATTGAGTCTGAAACCAACAGCCCGTCGCGTTAAGGCCTATGGGAAAAGCAGAGTACTCATCAAGTACGAGTCCACAACTGAAATCAAGGTTGATGATAAGGTCGTAGAGTTATGTTGCCTAATTGTTGAAGACGATGATAGAGCCATACTTGGTTTAGATGCTCTTAGGAAGTTAAAGTTGATTATTTCTTTTGACTCTCCTCTAGAAGTTGTGAACGCGTTGTCATTTGTCGATGGAAGAATCTCCACAGATCTAAAGTTGAAGAAAGACTACGAAGATCTGCTAAGAGTATATGCTGCAAGACCACTACCGTTCTCTGTTAAGGATCTAGTTGAAGCTGAAGTGAAACGACTTGAAGATGCGGGTATAATTTGTAAAATCACCAATCCCAAGTGTGCAGCTCCTTTGGTGGTAGTGCTGAGGAAACCAGGGTCTGAAAATCCAGTGAGAATTTGCACCGACTACAGCTTGACTGTTAACAAGTTCATTGATGATGATGCTTATTACACCCCACGTTTTGAAGACTTCCTGGAAAAGTTCAAGAATTGTACAGTGTACAGTGTGATAGATTTGAAGGACGCATATCTCCAAATAAAGCTGGATGACTCTTGCAAGGAATTGACAACAATGGCCACTACAAAGGGTTATTATTATTTCAATTATCTCCAGTTTGGGTTGTCTGCTGCCCCGAGGATTTTTCAAGAGATTATGGATGTTCTACTAGAGGGAATTGACGGAGTTATGGCTTACCAAGATGATATTATCGTTGGCGGAAACAATG
The DNA here is from genome assembly GCA_012064415.1 of Gyrodactylus bullatarudis. Lineage (NCBI taxonomy): Eukaryota > Metazoa > Platyhelminthes > Monogenea > Gyrodactylidea > Gyrodactylidae > Gyrodactylus > Gyrodactylus bullatarudis. The sequence goes on from SSNU01000069.1 coordinate 111,465, forward strand.
CAGATGAACATGATCAACGGTATCAAGCGGTACTTGATCGTCTTAAGAAATATAATTTCAAAATAAATGAGGCCAAACTTCAATATCGGAAAGCTAGAGTCAAGTATCTAGGCTTTGAGCTCTCAAATGGCTGCATTTTTCCAGATCCTGAAAGAATACAGCAGTTTGCTCAAATTTCTGCTCCCAGTGACAAAAAGGAGCTCGTGAGTCTTCTGGCAACTTTAAGGTACTATGAGCGTTTTCACCCTAACTTATCATTGAAAATTGGTCATCTCTATGAGAAAGTCAAACAAGATGGATTCAGTTGGAATCCAGATGATAACGCAATAATCAAACAAGTAATCTTCACAATGAGTAAAAACTTCCTTACTGGCTACGACATAAATAAGCCCTTGTATCTTGCTACTGATGCTTCCGCAAAAGGAATTGGTTATCTGTTGTCTCATGACCCTGATTGTAAGGAGATCATTATGGCTGGCAGTAGGTTGTTAAAGCCTGCAGAGAGAGGTTATTCAGTTATTGAAAGAGAAGGTCTAGCCGTTGTGGAAGGTGTGCAGTTTTTTCATCGTTTTGTGGCCGGCCGTGAATTTTCCGTGCTCACTGATCATCGATCGTTGGTTTTTATCCTGAATCAGCTTAAAGGCGAGTCTACCAGGTCTTACCGCCTGCAAAGATGGACACATATCTTGAGCAACTACAACTTCAAGATTCAACATGTTAAAGGATCTTCACTGAAATGGCCTGCTTTCAAGATTGACAACAGTCTCAGAGTCCACTGCTTTGACGGAAGTTCTGCCTGCGATTGATGAGTCAGTCTGCCTAGTGAATGATTTTCTGGACGATCCGACCCTCTTGGACTTGTTTGCCAGATCCAAGGATGAAATCTACGTAAAGGTAAAACGGTATGTCTCTCATGGTTGGCCAGTTAATGTTCTTGCCAAAATACGTCCATATACTGCTGTAAAGTATCAACTGACTGTACAAAATGGTGTTCTATATCGAGGAAATCAGGCTGTTGTGCCTCCGGAATGCAGATCTAAGGTACTTGACCTCATCCATGATCAAAATGCACATCTCTTGCATGTCAAAATGAAGCTTAAAATGAGACTATTCTTCTGGTGGCCAAAGGTCAATCAGGACATAGCGACGTACATAAACAGGTGTAGTGAATGTCAAAAAAATGCTAGGACCAGACACAGCGCTTATCTCAAAAGCTGGCCAGATCCTCAGGACGCTTTCGACAGGGTGCATATAGATGTTGCTATCTCAAATAGTAAATATTATCTGGTTATTGTCGTTGCCTACTCAAATTGGGTAGATGTGCAGCCGCTTAGTAACTTTACAACACAAGCTGTTATCAAAGCACTGCAGCAGGTGTTTAAATATTTCGGTAATCCCTTCCTAATTGTTAGCGATAATGGCACAAATTTTACTTCTAAAGAGTTCGCTGATTTCTTGGCTGATAGGAAGGTTTTGCACAAGCTCACCCCACCTGGTCACCATCAATCAAATGGTCATGCTGAAGTTTTTGTTGGCGATTTCAAGTCCTTTATGGAAAAGAATGCCCAGTGTTCAGATCTGGTTCATGCATATGTTGAGAATCACAACAGTTCCCCGGGCTCCAATGGTTGCATTCCAAATGACCTGATATTTCTGCGACCCCCACGTACCAAGGTCAGTTCAGATGCCACGGCTCAGCATGGTGTCAGTGTTCCCACAACAGCATTTGTTCGGAGAGAGATCAATGGTATAGTTCCCTCCAGTGTCAATTCTCAACTTGGTTCCAACACGCTCATAGATGGTCAAGGTCGGTCAGTCCATGTAGCTGATGTGTTTCCTATGACTGGTGAGGACGATTTAGTTTCTTCGGACAATTCAGTTGATGAACGTCCTGCACATTCTCAGAGAATCAGAAGAGCCCCACCAGGACTGAATGATTATGTCACATAATCATAATTTATGTGTAAAAGAGGGAGATGATTTATATTGACGCTAAAATTATTGTTTGTAATAATATTTAACTTTAAAAGTACTATTGATTTGTTTAAAATGAAAGATAAAAAAGCAGTTTATTTTGGAGTTCAAAATCAAGTCTTGTCAATCTCACTATCATTAGTCAATCTAAGTTGAATATAAATCAAACCTGAAACCCAAAATAAAATTTAGTACAGTAAATATATTTTCATAATTCTCTTGGATCATGGAAATTTTATTCTAGAAAAATATAAGCATTCGATAAAAGTTTATAATTATAATCAATAACTAATGGTAATTTCCAACTTCCTATGAGAAGACAAAATATTTTGATAGTTCTTATTATTATTAGTTGAATGGTGGTTTCACTAAATTTATTTAATATTATTTTGGTCTTATTCATAATCCTCTCCTAAGATACGTCTCTGAGTTGGATAATTTGCCCTTTGCGGCAGAATTTGAGATTTAATCTTGAAAAATGTTTGCTTTTTGAACTCAATTTCCTCCTCAAGCCGTACTTGGTCATCGCGCAACTTTTTAAGATTATCTTGCGCCTTTTTCAGTTCATCTTTTAAGGAAATCACAACATCCTGCAACAGATCAGCCTCAGTGAGCATTCTAAAATTATAAAATACATTTTTATTTATAAATGTAATACAGATCTGTCAGATTTATCTGAAAAAGGAATAGCTTTGGCAAGGCTTCAGTGTTTTTACACAGCCCACACTTTCGAATGTAAAAATGTTGCAGTTACTATGACGAATAAGTTAATATGGGTATGAGCTATAAAGCTGAAAGGCACCCTTAATAAGGGTCCCTTATCCAAAGTCAAAAATTTTAATGATTTATAAACTAAAATACATACTGTTTGTTAGCATTATCGTCAACCAAGTCATTTCCATAGCGTTTCTCTCTGATATGAAATCGTGTCTGAACGAGCTTTATTGGATCCGATTTATTTCTCATAGTATTCTTCAAATATGTAACATTGAGTTCTTGATTCCTAATTTCATTCATGACCTTACATGGATAAAAAGGTATAACTCAAATAATTATTTGACTAAGTGGAAATGCAAAAATCTCACCTGTTCAAGACTAGTCTCTAAGCTTAATTTTGCATTATTCATTTCATTCATTCGTGCTCCAATAGCAACATCCACTTGTTCAGAACATTTCTTTAAATTTCTGGCAATATCGTTTATTAAATTCTCTATTTCGACCCGCAAATCTTCGGAGTTTTTTGTATAACTTGGTGCTAATTTTATATTACGGTTCACTCGATCTTGCCACTCTTCTAAAGTTAGATAGTCGCTCAGAGTTTTTTTGTAATGTTCATAGTACTGCTTATTCGCATCGCCCACTGTAAGGGCCTCTGCCATTCTATCAAGCTCGATTGCGTATAGGTTTGAAGAATAATCTTTTTCAAGTTTATTTTTCAATTCGTGATTTGCATCGTTTTGTCTAATGAGATTTTGAATTGCTCTGTCGATTAAATTTCTTGACTCAATTATGCATTCCTTCTCCTAATTTTTATTAATTTATAATTAAAAATAATAATGTTATTACTTAAAAGTAAATTGTTGAATATATATATATACTTGTAAAAGTTTGAACAACAGGTCATCGTCAACATTTTCAGATTCAACTCTTGTTTTCAAAATTTTGAACATGTCTGAATTGATATTTGCAGGAATTTCCATAATATTACATAGACTCTCAGATCTTTTTTTAAGGATCGCGTTTTTATCAATTTGTTCAATGATATTCTGTACTCCGCTCACAATATCATTCTGAACATTTTTACAGTCCGCGATTCTTTTACGAAGCTCTTCACTTGTTAAATTTTCAGCAGATTTTATTTCTCGATTTTGACTCAATATATTTGTTTTGGAATCATTCCAATCTCTAAGACTTTTTTCGTTATCAATTCTAATCTCCTCTGATATTTTATTTAGATCGTCATACCAATCTCTAGTTGTTCTATTCCTTTTAATGGTGCAAAATTCTCGAATATCATCCCCTTTAATCTCTTTAATGCCATTTTGGTAATTATTTTCTATCTGATCGAGCATACAATGTTGTGTAGTGGTCATCGATAGGAATTAACCAATTTAGTTAAACCAAAAGAAATTAAATTTGTACAAAATATCCCCAAGATAATTTACAAACACATTCAATGTAGACTTAAGTTTTAAAAATTATTTGCGAAAATATGAATTAGATTTTCAAATGGTAAAATGTCTTGTGTTACGTGCTGTCCATGTGAGAAGCGCCTTGTTAAATCCACTGAATCAATCAGAAATACTCGTAAAAATAATGAGATAGATAGTTATTTGAAAAAAGAGAGAAAAAGAATTCAAAATAGACAAATGATTCTTTTACTTGGTACTGGAGAGAGTGGTAAAAGCACATTTTTGAAACAAATGAAAATTATCAATGGAAAAAGATTTACATTTGAAGAAATGAATCTCTTTCGTGACACTATTTATGACAACATTTACAAAGGAATCTTATTTTTGTTAGAAGTAAGTCAAAAGTTCATAACCGGTTTTGTAACATACTAGAATTTTATCACATAACTCAATTTTTCATCTTGTAGATAATCCATTGACTCATTTTTATTTCTTTAAATACAATTCATTTATTTATTCATTATTCGTTATGTATGTAATTTACATAACGGTTCACTAATAAGCCGTTTAGTGTCACAAATTATGAATGAATCTGCATAAAAAACGATATTTTCTTAAGATCAGAGAAACTCTTGATATTAATTGGAGTGAGCCAAGTGAAGACGCAGTGAGATCAGCCTTTTTCCTCGAGAACCATTACAAGGAAACTGTACAGATTCGAATTAGTAGAAAAAAACATGGAGAGTTAATGTGGTCTGAGAAAGAATTTCTGGTTCTTGTTGATCATTTTAATGAAATTTGGAACAATAAAGCTATACAAGATGCATTTAACTTACGCTCAAAGATGCTCACTGAGAGTTTTGTAAGTTTTTTACTTTCATTTATTTGATCCTGAATGCACTGTAAACTAAAAGACTAATGTATTTTAGTAATTTTGCATTTCCGTATATTCATTTAGTATAAATGTATTTAAGAGAATCTTGTTTGAAAAATTTTGATAAAAGCATTAGTTATCTGGTACAAAAACTTTATTGTAGGTTGACAACTTGTCAATAGAGTTGTAACGAATTCTAAACGCAGGCCTTTTCTTATCTGTAACAGGTTTAGATTTGTATAGTTACTTGAGAAACTTATTAAAAGATTATTCATATCTTTGATAACTCAATATTAGTATAGAATTTGTTCATAGAAAATTTCAGCAACATTTAGATTACCTCCAAACAAAACATTGAAAATTTAGACAATAAATTTCAAAAACAAGATTGACAAGTTGTCAATGAAAAGTTAATTGAATTAACTTAATTCTGAATCTTAATAGTGGGGGGGGGTGCGACAAGGACTTGTCGAGGAGGATAGTGCTCAATCTTTTTTTAGGGTCTTTCCCTTAGGGTTGTTAAATAGAATTATTCAAAATGAGTGAATATGCAAGCTAATGAATAACATAGATTTTTCGAAATTCAATAAAAGATTCTATAATAAATTTATACAAATTTCATTTCCAGAGTGAAAACATACGATACTATTTGAACAGATTGAATTTTATTGCTATTAAAAATTACAAACCTACAAATGAAGATATTGTATGGTCAAGGAAACCTACTGAAGCTATAATCGAGGAGGAAATAGCCTTGTATGGAACTAACCTTGTCTTCATAGACGTTGGTGGCCAAACAAAAGAACGACACAAGTGGTGTCACTTTTTCTCCAATATGAATTCAGTTCTCTTTCTTGTTGCATCTAGTCATTTCGATGAATACTACCAGGATAGAGTTACCAAAGCCTTTAGAAATAAATTATTCGAAGCTCTTGTTGTCTTCCAAGGTCTTATCAATCACACCGCCTTTCGTAACGTATCAATAATACTCTTTTTTAACAAAACAGATATTCTCAAAGAAAAGGTTGCAAAAGAAATAGATATATTTAACATCCACGAATTCAGACGTTTTCGACCCAAGTATAACCCAAAAAAGTTGGAGAGTGTACAAAGTTTTCTAGTGGACCTTTTTGCAAGTTGTATCGACCAGACTGCATTAAATTTTAATAATTTTTTCCAAAATCAAAATCAGATAGAAGTTGACGATGAGAAAAAGAGATCTTCACTTTCTGCCAGATCATCTCATAGACAAATAAAAAATCGAAGTTCAAGTGATGGAGTAAGATCGGATAATTGCATAAATCGAGAGGCCAGTTTTGATCTAAAATATTTCAATGCAAACAATCACTCCAAACGAACAATTTACAAGCATTTTACCACGGCTGTAGACAGACAAAATATTGAAACTGTTTTCAACGCTATGCAGGATACTGTACTCCAAAATAACTTGAGAAGAATAATGTTGCATTAGGGTTTTAACCTTTTATCTCTGTATGAAAAAAATGGTATTTATTTTTTAGATTGCTTATAATCTTTTTGTATTTATTGATTTTTAGTTTTACTGTTTGAATATTCTAATAAAAATCTTATTTCCAATCGAAATTTTGCATATAAACAATTTGTAAAATTGTCTAAAAGATTCTATGAATCAATATAATACAACATAGATCACAGAAGATATTTATATTTCAAATACCTTATTAAAAATTTCAATTAAGTATTATTCTTTAATACATTATTAATAATACTTATAATTACATTAATGGCTAATTGTAACTGTTAATTAAAATTACCAATTTGAATAGAATTTTCGCATTTTTCAAATTTTAAACACAAATTATTTTCCGAATTTATAAATTGTTAAAGTTATCAGATATTACGAAAAATGGGCATAGATTCAGATTCAGATTTCATTATATATCAAAAGAGGTTTTCCGATGAAGATATTGATGAACTTATTGATTATATAGAACAGTACCTTTTTTTATTATTTTTTTAGAAATCCTGAACTTACTTGCAAAGATATAATACGAAATTATTGTCTCATCAAAACTATTCCTGAAGATACAGTATTTAATCTCTTCCAAGAGGTCATGATAATGGACTATTCCGGTATTTTTAACAAGCAAAAGAAGAATGATAGTAAACCTTTCTCTCTAGAAGTAAATTATTTATAATAAATTTAGATGGTGCTTAATTTATTTCATGTTTATTTCGGGGGTCTGGATCCTGACAAAGTTAATGACAAGTTTTCTAAAGACTTCACTAAATATCCGTTTCGAGCTCTTGAAAATTCACTTAAATACAACCGATTTCATTTTGATCCCAGCCTCAAGGATATTTTAGAAGATGATTTTAATCTTCTTGAAAATTTAGTTGATCATTTGTTAAGTCGCCCAATTGTTCAAGCCCAAGTCCAACAATTAAATGAAGGAGTTATTAGAAAAGCTGCAACCGTTCTCGCTATTTTTTTGATTTCTCAATCTTGCTACAAGTCACTTAAAGAGTTGAATGAGATTGATTTGCCTGAATCTGTATCTAGAGCAACAAGAGATAAATTCGTTTACAACTTGTGCCATACATTAAGTGAAGATTTCCAATGCTCAGATGATATAATTGAAGATCTGAAAAAATGTTTCATTGATCCCCTAAGTGTGCGTGAAATGGATGGCTTAATCAAAAATATTCATACTGAAATAGAAATATTTTTCAAGGAATCACTCAAATTCCAAGGAAATCATAAAGCTCCTGTTTACAAGAGGTATGCTGGTTCACTAATTCTCTTATAATTTTATTCTTTAGAGAGACAAACAAAGGACCCGATTTTGTTAGAAAGTTCAAAAAAGTAGAAGATGATAAAATTGACTATTCCAAGGTTAGTTTGTCCTCATTTTTACTTTTGATAAATTTCAAAAATTAAATCTGAATCTTTATTCTAGTTTATGCGTACCTCTTACAAGTAGTGACAATTTGATAGTTATAAACCAATTGATTTATCCAATGATTAATTCATTTACTGCAATAAAAACTTTATTTGATAATTATGCAATTTGACTTTTTCATTCTTAATGAATTTACTAAAATCAATGATTGAGTCCACAGTATGGACTTCTCAATAATGGTATTAAAGGTTTTTGTTGAAAAAAATTTACACAAAATTCTTCTAGTAGTAAATTTATCAGCAATTATTGTATTTGGAACGAGGCGCAATTCACTTTGGTACATTACTCAATAAAAGTTTTCATTAGGATTCATACTGCACATTACCATGTTACTTCCTAAACTATCAATATTCGGGATCTCTTCCAATATAGTCTCTATCGTGGGCGATTCTGGACCATTTTGTGATGTTGTCTGATGATGATGAGAGGTTGGTGGCTGATAAGTAGTATTCTGGTAACTTGATGCATAAGGGAATGTTGTCGGGTTTAGTCTTGAGGAATGAGGAACAGATTGATTTTCACTGTTGTTATTACAATTAGGATTGGAATTAGAAACATAAAAGCCATTGTTATTCAATATTAAGGGATTATTCATGTTATCTGAATTAAGTTCATTCCAGACTGAAGTCAGTGAAGTGTACTGCTGAGGCTGAGAGCTGATAGGGAACTGGGTTGATGAAGTTGCCGAAGCAGCTGTCATATACTCAAAGAAGCCTTGATTGTAATTAGCATTATTATTTGATGGGGTATTATAACCACCGGTGGAATAGGATGAAAAAATTTGACCATTATTCTGTGTGGCTGGTTGAGCTTGACTGGTGTAGTTTTCACATTCCATAGAATTTCTCAACTGCCAAGAGTCGACTTTATCCTTGAAATAAATTTGACCTGGTTCAGCTGAGGGTGTTGGTGTTACACGACTCAAGTGGAATTTCTTTTCTGACATCTTCTTATGAGACTTGTTTAGAATATCTTCCTTCTTTGATATAATACTACTCGTGGAATTAGAGGCGATGCCACTCTCAATAGCTGTACTTGATGTGTCATTCGATGCCATATCCCATCGATCTAGAATATTTTAGTAAAATATTTTTTCATGTAGTTACTACAAAGTAAACATACCATTAGTATTCTGAGAATGATATCCGATAGACTGACTTTCTTCGAATGATTGATTCAATGTAGTCTGTTCTATGTTAGATGCTGACGATGGAGTCGGCGTATTTTGTCCACTCATCAATCCTACATCGTTGCTCACATCGATTGTGTACTTTTCTTGCAAGTTTGCTTTGATGTTAATCGCAGATGAGTGAAATTGATTAAAGGTTTGTCTACTGGTACAATTTGTCAACATTTGTAAACCACCTAGGCTATTTTCCATATAACTATAGTTATTCTCTTGATTCAACCCATTCTGATTGTTGAAGTTGTTACTTGCCTTGAATGGAAAATAAATATTTTTCAAAATTAACTCAAAACGGGCACCCCATTTTTGTTTAGATTCAGATCAATAATTGTGATTATTTTAATTTTAACTAAGCCAGGAGGCATTGTCACTTTCTCATTCAATTTTGTGTATTTTTCAAGTAAAAATTAAAAGAATAATTCATGAGAATCTTTGATCCAGAGGTACATGTGATGAACTTGTTACTAATATACTACTGTATGTGAATCATGTTTTATTATTATTCAAAGTGATGAATAAATAACATATGCTCAAAGTAAAACTTAATTTGTCTGCTCTCAGTCCGAGACCCCACCTCTCTTTTTATGCTTGCATATTTTACATGCTCAACTTGCATGGATATTATTCATTTTTAGTAATTCGAATCAGATGATAATAAAATAAACTAATACATGAGGTTTGCACTTGTGGAGGAAGTTATAGACTGACTAAGAATCATGAAACAAATTCTCATCATATAAATATAAGTAATATAAGTAAATATAAGTAATGAAACAAATGTATGTATTTTATATATTGAGTATATTCGGTAGTATCATCTCATGTCAAGTATTTATTGAGTTTTCCTAGGATTAAAGTGTCAATTGGGAAAGTTACAATTTCTTTAATTGAATTATGGGAATTTTTCTCAGAGACTAGAAGTAATAAAAAATACATTATCCCTTCTAACAGTGAATTGAGACTATTCTTATATTAGTATTATACGATTTTATATTTAGATAGACAAAAGAGATGGAAAATTACCTTGGAGGATTGAGTAAAATGGCTGAATTGTTGCGAGAACTGATGCTGACTCTGATTGAATTTCTGAGATTTACTTAAATTTGATTTAATCGTATTGAAAATACTCGGATAGAGTCCATTATCACTTGAGGAAAAACTCATAGCCCCATCATTATACTTCATGTCAGTTTGAATTATAGAATTGCCATCATGTTTACCATAGTTTATCAAATTCGGATAGAAAGAATTAGAAGAAGTATTTGTATTGGTCTGATTAATATGGCTGCTATTACCAGTGTTGTTTGAGTAGGAATTTACAAGACTATTTGAGTTGGATGTACTCATATGCTTAGATTGAGCAATTCGATTTTGTATATCAAGGAGAGAGTTTTGTTTGAGATATTTTTGTCGAATTCTGTGCTCATTCGAGTTGTTCTTTAGAGCTCTATCACTCCAACTTTCTCCACGATGCTTTTTATTTGCATAGACCTCAGCTCCATGCACAGTTTTTACGTGTTTCCTTAAGGAACTAGGGTCTGTATAACGTTTGGTACATCCCTCAACCTTGCAGACATATGGCTTGTCTGTGCTATGAGTTCTATTTTGATGTTTAGCTCGATCAGAAGCATTACTGAAAGCCTTATTACAGCCAGGTATTTCACAAAGGTATGGCTTCTCACCAGTGTGAGATCTTAGATGAGTTTTTAAATTTTCCAGCCTGGAATATCGTTTGTTACACCCCTGAAACTGTAGTTAGATAAAAAAATTTTTAATAAAAAAGTATAAATAAATCATAAAAATATCAATAAAAATCTTACCAAGCATTCATGGGGTTTTTCTCCAGTATGACGTCTCATGTGAACAACCAACATATATTGAGCTTTAAAAGGACGACATTCACGAACACAATCCCGCCATTGGCAGACAAAGTTTTTCTTACAATTTGGAATATGCTCAGATGATAAGTGCTTGAGGATAAAGAAAATGAGTTATTTTCGATTAAATCAATCAACTAACTAACTCTGACAAGTTCATCTTGCGTTGCAAAATGAAAATTACATGTGCCCCACCGGCAATTGGTCTCAATAAAATCAGGATCTCCCTCTTGTGGGCCATGTTCTTCATCATCAACACAAATTTGGCTGGCTCTGTACGAGGGAATATTTTGATTAACTGATTTTAATGTGGAACTAGAATCTTCCATAACAGCTGGAAGTGGATTTTGATGGAGTTGCAATCTTAGAGATTGTGTTTCAGTAGTGTAAGGAAAAACTTTATTGTAAAATATAGGAGAATTATTTAATTCTCCTTCTGGCGGAGATGGAGTTGAAGTGCTCAGACAAGCTCCGGGCTCTGGAATCTTTTGAAACTCCATATTTTGAATAGGATTAATCTGAGCTTGGATATTAGATGATTTTGAAGTTTTGTTGAGATCCTCAAGAGCTGAATTCATTGCAAGAGCTGCATAAGCAAATGAGGTTAATTTTGACTGCGCTTGGAAATCATTCAATTGACGATCCGATGTGGTTGGACTCACGCCAAGTGATGCTAATTTAACAATAGACATTTAAAGTCTTAACAATCTTCAATTTCATTAAAATTACCTGCTGATAAATGTCCATAAGAGCCTGTGGTTGTTTCAGAAGTGAAACTATTCTTTCCCATAATTAGAGTATTTTCCCTTGATCTAGTGATATTTAATATTGCAAAAGGATCATGTATGGTAGACTGGCTATGAGGTCGTCTTGACGAAATTGTGGATTTCATTTGTTCTCGGCGCAGGAAGTAAGCTGTTGAAGCACTGTTCGACTGACCGATTCGGTGCATTTTTGAAGCATCCCAGGAATGTTGAGGTAAATTCTGATTCATCATGAGTGATCGTTGTAACGAGTTGAACATAGCTGCAGCTTTAGCTAGGATCATCTCGGACTGTTTGTCTATGGAGTAATCCATTTTTTCTGACTTTGAAATATTGATATCCCTATCAAAGAAATGTCAAAATATTATCTACATTGAATGCATTTTACATGTCCTATATATTTTTCCCTTGATATTCAATAATCGGGATTAAAAATTAAATTACGATAGATAAATTAAACTAGGGAAACCCTTACAATGATAAATCTAGCTTGGTTAAATTTCGCCAAAAACAACGATCAACTAAAGTCAAGGTTACAATTAAATGATAACTCTATAATGCATTGCTTATCATAACCTCTATTGTTAACATTATTATATTAGTATTAGTAAAATAACTATTAATTGTATTAATCTGTCAAATCATATACATTGTACACAGATATGATATACAATGCATAAACGGAATACAGTTGTTTTCGTATAATCTGTATTATCTACTGGATTATTATGGAATATGATTATCAGCATTATTGAAAATTCACTGACCACCCACAATGACAAGTTGTTGTTTTTGTAGAGAAAGAGCAAAAAGCTGAATAAAAAGAAAGATATAATTCAGTTATTGTTTTTATGCAGAAAAAAACAACTGCAAACAATTTCAGTGATATAATTTCCAGATTCATAATGAAAATCAGAAGCAGTTTGATTGGGTTGCTTCTACGAAAAAAATTCTTCCTTCTGTTATCAACAAAAATCAAAAGATTCCCTCAAAATCATAGGTTTTACATTGGCATTCTCTATGAAACCAAATTACAAAGATGAAAATGATTTTTGAGATTAAAAGCAATAAATTTTTGTGTAACCCATCAGTCCCCACTGTACCTTTGAAGGAACGTACCACTTAAGCAACTCATTATTATTCAATAAATAATGTCCATCTGAGGGTCTGAAAAAAACTTCCCATTCGAGTCCTAAATAAAAAATAGGATAGAAAAAACCTGTAATGTAATCGCCTGAACTCGATCTGCTTAAGCTTCAAAGATAATATTTTTTGCATCAAAAAATGATCCAATTTTTATTAAAAAAATAATATTAAAAAACCATACTCTAGATAAAAGATTGACTGGAAGTGGGACTTTAAGGGCTAAAGAAAAATTTAATTTACAATTACTAACTGGATTATTAGCCTCATTAAAGTTGGGTAAACAACATTATTAAACATATTCAGTAGATTTTTTATTATTATTATTTCAGAAAAGTATTACTAATAATGATAGTCAGTAGTAGAAGTATGCTAGCTAGAGCTTGTGACATTGTTTGTTTAACTTAACAATAAATCTCATGTTTTTTCCCATTTCTCTCTTTCCTTATTCTCCCTTTTCTAACAAGAAAGAATAGAAAAGTATTTATTGTAATGTGGAAAAAATCTTAAGAAATTAACTCTCTCATAATAAAGAGGATAAACATGCGATAATTTTCTATTGCACAATTTTCCATTTCTACGATAGTTAAACTCAATGGTGAAAATATTATTCTTTTATGGAAGCATATAAAAGAAATCAGTACCACTAATGTATTTACTATTTTTGAAATAAAGAAGTAAAAACATGAATACACAAGTAAAGTTAATTTTCTATCATCCAATCATGAAAAGGGAGGATGGTTGACGGCCAACATTTTTCTCTTAGTAAAATAATAACTTGAGGTCAAATAAATATATTCTGGGTGTGTAATTATCAAGGAATAATCAGAGAAAAATACAAAACTACTGTCTAGATGAAAGTAATTCATGTTAAAAATAATATTCACTACACTCCAAGAAGAAAGCTGTAAAAATTCGTTGATTTACAAAACCAGAATATTGCTGTTGGCGCCTGAATTATCATAAGAAGGGAAGCAGAAGAGTTAAAGTTTTGATGAGATTATTTCAAAAAAAATAATCCATAAAAACTAAAAAGTTGGAGAACAAGTTTTAATTGCTTCCCATTATTTATTTGTGATGTAATTTTAGGAATATACATGCGAATAATTTTATTTATTGCTTTCTACATGTTCTTGTGAATGTAGTTTGCTTTCAGTTTACAGGTTGTGTGGTCAAGGAACAAGCAAATAAATATATCTTGTTCTTGTATGACTTTAGAGTTTTTTTACAACAAAACTTGAATAACTAAATCAAGAATTTTTTCAAAACTATTGCAATGCGGGATAACTAAGGAGTTTTATTGAATAAGAGATTAAAAATAGATTTGTAATCATGATAGAGTTACTCGATTTAAAGAAAAGAGTTTCATACATGAATTTCTAAAATTTAAATTAAAAAATAATCTAACATACTCTTTTGATTGTATTGAGAGAAATCAATAATAAATATAATCAAGCATATGAACTAAACTCGATGCGTGTTCGTATGTGTTATAAATGGCGCCAATATTTCCCTATTTCCCACATTTACTCCTAAAACATATACACATATTCCAAAAGTCGATTCGGCACATTTTAATGTACAATATAGGTGGATGTAATATCAGAAATGAATAGAAAATTTATGTGTGAAAAGTCGAAAAAGTAAGCACAAATTTTTTTTCTGTAAGGATAAAAAACGATATTTTTTATTCCTTAATAAATCCTAGGTATCTTTTATTGTATGGTTAAGATGAAAGAAATGATCATAAATATAACTAGAGTTACTTTCACAGATTTTATGACAGTCTCAGATTTTGTATATTTCCATTTATAAGCCATAGTTTGTTTAATCAAAAATTAAAATGTCAGAGAAAATCTTTTTCAAAAAGCCTATTGCCTATTTAAAATCAATCAAATTTATGGATTTGAAATTGAAATTTCTCTTATTTATAAAGAAAAGATCACGTGGAAATTTTCAAATCGATCTCTTGTTCCTTTCTTCAGAAAGATCTCAAGAAATCGCATAAAATCTCATAATTTGAATTTTGAGTTTATACCGAATTCTGTCTCATACATCTGACCCTATGAGATGAAAATTTTTAGTTATCACAGAGTAATCGTAAATTGTTACTTGCGATCAGAACTAAGCAAGGAAATTGAGTATTCTTATCTATTATCTTAGTGATCTTTAGTGAACTTTAAAGAGAGCTTGAATTTATCCTTTTGTTTCATTATCAATCTTCAGACATTGTCTAAATCAGTAATGACTATAAAACTGCTATAGAGAGGAATGTATTTATACTTTAATCATAGAATTTTAACCTTTACAATTACTATGTTGTGTATTTTATGATTGTCAAATCAGATAAGACTTAATTAATTATAGGAAAGGATTTGTGTTTAACCAAATTTTCCAAGTTGATGTATTTTTACCTGATATTTCCGTCGGTAATGCACTGAATTTGCCCAGCTATCCCTCAACTAAACTTCTATAGAATGTTATCGCTAATTGAAATCGCCAAAAGAGAAAGAAAAAAACTTATTTCTCCCCAATGTTGGGTTTGTATAAGAGTATTCAACGAATAGACAACCTGTTAATAAGAGATATACTGAATAAATGGGAGTATCTGAGTGATTTGTGTAAACCATCCTTTCTCCCCCTGATGGAAAAGTGGAAAAAGAAATGTTACAGACATTCTCTGTGAGGGATAGATTCAAAAAGAATAAGAAACTAATGACCTAATGACCTTCATTCTTTTATCAGGAAAAGGAACACAAAAGAAAACATTGACAGGTTCCATTCTATTTCTTTATTTTCAAATTTTCTCATAAAATATATGGCATTCATATCGAACTCAAAGATAGTTCTGTATTTTTGAATAAAGCTGGTTAAACATTTTCATCGATATTCAATTTGGAAAAAATGATATCAATCAGATTAAAGTGCCGACAATGGAGAGTTGGAAAACAAAAGAATATAACGTTAATCCAAGAAACAGAATGCCTTCCAATTAATCAAAAAGAAAAAAATTAACATGGAAGCTTCTCCACCAATTGAGTAGAAATACAATAGACTAGAACTAGCCAACTTTGTTTAATACATTACAAGGAGTTTTCTTTTACGCTTATAAGAAAAATTGATTGACGCCTTTAAACTGTACGGGTTCTCTCTTTTACCTCAAATAAAGTCTGTCCTACTCAGCTATAAAAATATCTTTCCTCCTTATCATATATTTAGGATTAAAAACTTTGTCAATCAAGAAAAAAAGATTTGTCGTTACTATAAAATCTTTTTTCCCAACTTTCTGCTATCATATAAAACGGAATACTATGACTTTACTAGTACAACAATTTTATAGTGCCTATATTTTGGAAAACAACCATTTTCCCGGGCAAGCAGATGTTAAACTCATGCGATCAATAAATTGACTCTTACTGGGCCAGAACTTTAACATTGGAATGAAAATCCTTTTATCACAGAAACTACTCTTTGATTATGATCGTTCAGAATATTAAATGCATTGGAAATAAACTCACGTGAATTTATTATTTTCTAAAATAGTTTCAGTAGGCTGATTCTTTTTCGTCAGAGTTGAAACATAGGCAGCTGCCAATAGGGGATGCAGATTAAGGATCGCTTGTGATTCTGAACTATTCGTTATGTTATTTCTGCATTGGGGATCATTTTTATTCGATTGGTTGATATTAATCTGGAGAGATGAACAGGGATTTGGGTCAGTTGTTGGTGTTTCATTTGATATACTCTGATAGTTCATTTTCATACTTCTTGATTTCCTCTGAATCTCTGGAAAAAAAATTAGATTTGAATTAATTAAGATTTCGAAAATGACCTTATCTCAATTTTTCCTTCTTTATAGGAAATAATCGCTTCAATCATGTAGGTGGTGCTTTTCACAAAAGAATTCCAAAAGATTCAAGAGATAATGGCGAAATAAATAGCCATAATTTATACCTCAGAGATAGAAAAGGCGTAATGTATACGGAAAAGGCATTGAGAATCTGGATTTCCCATTTTTTGCTGAAACCCCTCTCTTGATCACTGAGATAAAAGTAGAGAAAAAAATAATTCAAAGAAAGAAAATTTAGACATTTGCATGCAAGCGTACTCTTTCGTTCTGTGTGTGCACGAATGTACTCTCTTTTTTTGGCGTATTGTTTATAGTTTTATTCAGCCAGCCCTTTTTTCTTCAAGTTATTTCCCTAATCAGATGATGAAATAGATCTGACTTTGGGCCTCCCGCATAGATAAACTATCACCTCCACCACCCACGATGTTCTTAATGATAATAATATTGTAATGAAATAATACTATGATCTCTTTATTCCCACTCCACCCTCGCTTCTGTAAACATGAATTCTCTTTTTAATATATGCTATATAAAAGTAAAGAAAAAATGTATATCAAGTCTAATCTTTGTCATAAATGCAGAAAAAGTAGGATATCTAATCTTTGTTATTGCTTCTAGATTCTACTTCTACGCCATTGGACTTTCAGCTAGTTACAGGAAACGCAGTAGATTTTTATTACACGTTCATATTGGAGATATATTTATCAGGATGTTATAGAACTGAAATAAGGGGAAAAAATAAAATGAACAAGCTATAATACTCTCATTGGACTGAATTTGATCCCGGAAAAGTAGCCTACCCATTATTGATCTGAAATTACTCAGATTCTTAATTGCTCATGTGAATTCTAAATTTCTATTTTAATGAGCTAGAATGACTTTTGAAATTTTCTTGATTTTAAAGTCAAGGCGTGATCAAAGGCTGTCTTTTAAGATCACAATTTGACTGGGAAACCAATTTTCATCATAAAATTTTTGATAAAATCAAGAGGTCTTTATTAATTTTTAAACCGTGAAAATGATCAAGAAATCGAAGTTCAACTTTTACACGAAATTTAGCAGATTTTTATAATATATTTTTGATCGGGAAAGAATAATCTTTAACCACTTTTGCACTTTATAAACACAAATTTTCTCTTGGCGCCAATTCAAAATCGGTAAAAGGTCCAAATTGAATAAAATTGCCTCAAAGCCTAGATCTCAAAAAATTCAAGTTATTTTTCAAAAATTTAGACTCATATCAAGCAAAGTGAAGTTTTCAAACAGAAAAAACTAATGTTACACTCATTAATATTATAATTATACATATTCAAATAGACCAGGCACGTATTCAGGGAAATATGTCACACTTGTAGAATTAATATTTACAATCAGAAAAGATTTTTCCGGAAAAAGAAAGTTGTAAAGATTTATTCGCTATTCACCCCTATATCAACATCATTAACAAATCAAATTTGAACTAAATTTATTTGCTTCTTCTCCTGAAAAACTTAAAGTACTTTTAGCAAGTATGAAAAATCTGGAAAGAGTCAGCAGGACTATTTGAGTCAGAAATACAGTAATAAATTTTCTTTCTTTGATATACACTGTACAACACTTGAAAATATCGGGATAAATAGAATATAATCAGTATTTTTTTTGGAATGAACTCTTACTCCCCATACTCAAAAATCATGATTATTTAGATGAATATCTATTTATAGGAAACAATATGTCCTCATGATTGAATGCTTGTATAAATTTCACTTAATAATAATCTCATGACAAGCCCCATCCCTTATTATATGATAACGTAGTTGTTATTTTTTATCAAAACGATCGTTTCCCATGGATTATTATTTATCTTTGATATTTTATTAATACTTAAACATATACAAGTGAGGAGTGTAGTTTTTTTGATATATATTTTTCATTAAATTCATGACCATAAGTTGTAAAAGTGTAGTTAAATGTATCTATCTATAAATATTCAAGATTAAATTTATTGCCCTTCTCTACCAGAGGGTGTACTCAAAATAGATTCGGATGGATACCATAAAATATTCAGCATTTACTTGTTTGAAAACAGAATCATTATAAATTATACTTTTCTTATCTTGAAAACATTCCCCACTGATCTAACCTGAATTCAGTTAATCGCTTTCAACGATGGCTCATGACACTGACTTTAATGAAATCCATTATTACTAAAGGTTACATTGATTTTTCATCTAGGTTTTATTTCACATCTAGGTTTTCTTCCGTTCCTAAATGTTTAGAAAATATATATAAATAAATGAATGATGAGGGAATGAAATGAAAAAAGGGCTGAATCTTCTCAGGGGTATTTAAAAAGGTAGACAATTATAATTAATAAATGCGCAAAAGATAAATACAAAAAATCCCTATCTGCTTATGCATAGGGTATTTGAATAGTAATTCTTTTGCCTCAATTCTCGTCGTGTACATTTTCATTTAGTCGTTCTTATTTCATTGATTTTCAATATTGTTTTTGTTCATGTTCTTTTTTTTCTTTAAAGAGTTTGATAACAAAATGATGCACTTGTTATTTTAATTCTAAACAGTACAAAATAGGGACCAGTTTCTCGTAGTAAAGTAATTTTTATACATAACAAAAAGTTTTTCGGTTTTGTTTATTCTTCTATGACTACTTGAAAGTAAGAAGGGAAGATTACTTTTTTCTCAAGGATTGCATTCCTTTACTGTGAATGAATAAGAATATAAACTACATGTCATGGTAACACATGGAATAACATTTTTTTAATAAGTAACAAGACAGATTTGAAAGGAACACACACAAAAGATAGATAGAGAATGGAATAATAAGCTATTTTTGTATGACCTTTCAAGAAAATTTCCCTCACAATTTCTTGAAATAGGCAGAGGATGTCTGAAACTTTTTTCATCTTCCCTATCATACATTGCCCAATTTTGAGGTAAACAATGGATTGGTTGTCAGAAAACAAGAAACTTGGTTTAATTTGAAAAAAAAGAATTTCGAAAAATACCCGACTCATTCTAAAAAATGGATGAAAACTACTTGATTTTGAATTTATAAATATTATCAAATGATAGGAAAACAAAAGATGAAAATTTAATCATTTGCTAAGTCTATCTTCGATCTTAACCTTGATTAATTTTAATCATAAAATCGACTTTCATTAAGTTTGCACTAATATTATTTCAAGTTCCAAGTCCTCAAATATGATGTGAATTAGGAGTTTTTTAGTATCAGAGAATCAGAAAGAATAAAAGCTAATTATTTAAATGCCTTGTAGATGTTTAGGTGGTAACATTGAGTAATGAATAAACAGAATGTCAATGTCAATTAACAATTGGTGGTGTGTAAAAAGTTGAGAACTTCCTCCAATACACATGTAATTTCTACTTTTTTCCATACAATTCTACAACTGTAAAGAAACTCTTCTGATTTCGGAATAAGAGAGTTTCATCTTGACAACCAACTTGTCTAACTAAATAAAAGAATTGTTAAGATGAAAAAAAACTAATCAGTTGGATGGAATAAACTTTTTTCTACTTTTATTTAAACGAATAATCATTGATTAATTGATTCTATTAAGCAACTATTATCAATGCAGTCTGTGTTTGGTGCATGAAAATGTGTAAGAATTAAATCTGGAACGATGAATGGTGATGACCAAGTATCCTGGTGAAAAGGTTAAACTTTCTCATTTACTATCGAGAGAATATGTGTTACCATGAAAGAATCTATTTGTTTTTATTGTTTTAATTTTGACCTGTCTGATAAATTATTCTAAATTAGTTGCCATTTATTAATAGTAAACAGGTTCCTAATAAAAAAAAATACATTTTCGTTTATTAGAATTTTATAAAAAGTCAGGACATAAAAATTACAAGTCTTTACCGGCTCAATAAATCTATCTTCAGTCTCTCACTCTCTCTCTCTGAATATAATTAGTTAAACTATTGTATTATGATCTGATCAAAATTGAAACAAAGGGCAAGTAGACTAAGTCTCAAATAAATCATCTCCAATCCTCGACAACAAAGACAGCAACTGCAAGTGCAAAGAAAACGTGGACAGATACGTAAGGAGGGGGCAATGACTTTGGTCTTGAGCGGTATAATTTCACCCCTTATTGATTTTCCCATGTTATGTAAAATACGGATTAAACCAATCAATTAGGTGATGTAGTCTGAAGAGATCCGGGAAAATATAAGATTTATTACTAAAATAAATATATAGTTCCTCTATTGGCTATTCAAAATTGAATCAACCAGATTTTCTTAGAGGTTTCAAGTTAAATCATTTCAAGAATTATTTTAAAAATAATGAATGAAGTTTTCATTAAACCATAAATAATGAAATCTGAAATCTTCTATTAAATATCAGTAGTGAGAAAAAGTATTCGACCACTCAAAATTTTTAATTTTTATTATTTTCTCTTTAGTTGCTAACCTGATTTAAATTAGCTTGTGTGTCAAGATATACATTTTATTTCGGACAAAAGCGGAAACAAAAGAGATCAAAATTAAATTTTTTATACCATGGAGACAGAAGAGGCATTCTTTCAACCTGCAGGTAAAGGTGATAATTAATTCAAGCCAATTAATTCTGGCAAAATAATTCAAATTCCCTTTTTTTACTCTTCTCGGAAAAACAAGTCAGAAAAGAGATTTTTATTTTCTTTTGGAAAAAATAATAATCCTGCAAAAAAGTACAATAAAGGGATAAACTCGGAAGACAATAAAAGATACAATGACTAATTTATGAAAAAAATATGAATAGATTCTCTACGAAAATCTAATTATAATTATACGACCCATACGAAGAGATTGAAAGGGAAGAGGTCTATAGTGACTTTGAAAGGGCCCGACTTAAAACGAGCCTCATAAAAATAACCATGCGTTTTTGACAAGAGATGATTTACTTACGTCTGGGGAATAAATTTTATTATTAGAGAAATATTTATCTCTGTGGATAATTTCTGAAATAGGGAAATTTGTGAAAACTGACTGATATTTTATCGGGTCCAATTTAGAATTCTCAGACCGTAAGAGTTTTACTTAACTTTACTGTAAATATTAGCATTATATTGAAAATGTACGTGTAATTTTCAAATTTTTACTAATACAACTGCTAATGTATTAATTTTTATGGTAAAGGGAATGTAGTATATTCTTTTAATATCCTACCATGTAAATAAATTAAGTTTACCTAAATGGAAGGAAAACACATGAAGAGTCATTTTAATGATGTATTTTAATATGTATTATAGATTGATTGGAAAATCATCGTATACATACTTGAAAAAATGTGAGTAGCTTAAAAATACAAGTAGTAATTTCTACCTGGTTGAGAATAATTACTGTAAAAATTAATGATTATTCCCTCAACTATAGTTATTAAGTGAAGAATATGATATTGTAGATTATAAGATTTATCTTTCATTGATCTAATCCCAAGAAATCTTGAACAAAATTACAATTACTGTTTATGAAACTGATATGAAGTAAAGCCTGTTTTTAATGCTTCAACCCAAATAGGTGTCTGAATTCAATTCAATTATAAGAGTTCAATTGATTAAAACCCCTATTACTCATGAATTTTCATTGAAAATCTGGAAGAAAAAAACATCCCTTCGATATACGGAAAATATAATTTTTTAAACAAATGTTTTCATATTTCATCGTTATTGTTTTGAAAAAATGTGTAATTTCGAAAGAGGTGTTTTTATTGCGTTCAGCAAGTTTGTGTATTTAGTCTTAGCTGAAGAATAGAAGGAAGGCCACCTTGGCTAAACTGAAACATGAATATGATGCTTCTATAGTAAAGGGAAAACATGTTTATATTTTTCACACTTGCTATGTCAAATAGAGCTCTCTTCCTTCTAGGAGATTGCAGTCTCACTTGAAGAATGTAGCATATTCCCAAGGGGAATTCATTTTCTATTCCCATTATTAGTTATAAGGCTTATTAGGTTGAATGTTAGGTAAAAAATTATTTTTTTTATAAAGAAGACAAGAAAAAAACTCACGGATTTATCGGTGGATCCTCTCTGGTCTCTATTGTTTTATTTTTTCAACAGCAAAACTGATAAAATGCGTTAAATATTCAAAATAAAATCTATTCGAGAATGCAATAGTAGAATAAGATTTCCTCTCTTTTAAATTCGATCATTTATCAAGAGTCCGTATCTGAATTCAGCCACTTTTTTATTTTATCATGAATAATTTTCAACAAAACTACTGTTATATGTTGTAGTGATAAGTAAAGCCAAGTCTATTTGCTACAACACCATTCAAAAATGAAAATAAACAAACATGTATATTCAGCCGTGTATTATGTATATATTTTAGGGGGTGTATAAATAATGTATGATCTCTCATTGTTGAATACATTATTATCAAAGGTCTATTATTATGCATAGAATAGAAAATGTATATAAATTGAATAGACAGATATACTTTATATTCTAAGAATCTATTCTATATTTGTATGGAATAATAAAAGTATTATCTACATACGATGAAAATACAGCGTATCGAAATAAGGGTAGAGAGAAATCATGAATACAACTGTGTATACTTTAAAGTAGTACTTTTTTTTTTAACGGCAATTGCGAATGTACCAGTTTGATTGGTGGACGATTTAAATGACCAAGTAGTCCGTTATAGATTATCAGTTGCTCGATAAAGACTCAAAAGTTGAAAAATCATACTGCAGAAAAGATCTTTGTGGTCATATCTATGATGACTCGGATAAACGATTGCCGATTTATGAGACGAGGTGGTCGAGAAAAACTGCAAGCTGGCTCTAATGAGTTATTATTATGAGGCCCTAGTAATAACTTGCACTGTTCTTGTGCAAATCTTATAAAATAAATACATGTATATCCTTCTAGTTGAAATTTGAAATTCATGAAGGAATATTATCCAATAAAAAGCTACGATCTAGATGCTATTTTCTTACATGATTAAAGCTCGATATCAGGAATATAGCTATTAATTCATCGAAAATTGTAGCTAGTTGAGCAATACTAATAGTATTATACTATACAATATTCTGATATTAAATTTGAAAACTAGTACAATAAAGTACCTGGGCAACAATTTAGTACAGAAATAGTACCAGCTATCTTTTAAATAGGATTAGATAAGCAGATATTTTCTTCAGATTATTAAAACTCAGCCAGTCCTTTCTCTAGAGTAAAAATAGACCAAATACTAGTCCTTTTTTGAGGCCCTACTAATAACATATTAGTCAGAAATTATTTAATCATAGAAAAATAGTAATAAATAACTACCTGTAAGTAAATTCAAAAAAAATATTTTATTTGGTTGGTTAGGGCAGAATATTCTGTCTTGAAGTGTGATCAGATTTTTAATTATGGAATGAATAAGGATAAAGTGATTCTCCAAGCTTGATATTTTTGTTGGACCAATCCAAACCTCTTAGATCAGGTCTTATTCCGAGATTGAGACGCTTTAAAAACATCATCTGACAAGGACTTGGCCAAGAAAAAAAGTAAAAAATTTTGACCTCCCTAGTAATTGTTGTATGCAGTATGGGCAAATTTCTTGAATAGCTAAGATGAATCTGCCATCAAGAAATTTATCTCAAATAATATCTGACTGTCTGACATGTAGTGGGGATGAAAAAAATAGCAAAATTTTCTCGGTTATCAGAAAGCTAGGAAAAGAAAGAATGATACCGACCAATTTTTATCGAAATTCTATTCATCATATCCAAAATATTAAAATTTATGCTTAATTACTAACTAGTAATTAGTGATTAACTGAATTAGAGAGTTTGTCATTACAAAACAATGCCCAGATCATTTCTAGCATTATAGCATGAATTCCAGTTTGGATAACTTACCTTAACTATTTTGTATTTTTTACTAGAGAATTCCAAATCCTGAATGAATATGGTATCGCAGGTATTGCAGGTTTCAAACTAATAAATTATGTCTAATTTTTATTCTAAAACTAATCGAATAGTAGAGAGAATCAACAGAAAGCAATAACATAAAGATATTTTTATTGGTAAATTATAATATTTTTATAAAAGATTGAGAAATATGAAAATTTACACAAGAGACAAATATCACTCCTTTTCAAATATACTTGATCCAGTTTGATATTGAGATAAGAAAGGAATATATGGTTTTGCTTGAGAATTATTGAGCAATGCTTGAAAGAGCATGTTTTTCTTGAATAACGATGACATGATATTTGTGCTTGATCAATTGTTGGGATGGTGGAAATTTTCAGTCATGCGAATAAGGTGTACAAAATATCTTTATTTACATCTCTAACAGTTTAACATAAAGTAAAAAACATTTATTTGAATTAAAAGGAACAGGAGATCTCTCATAAAGAGGACAGAATAATAACACCGAGCTTTTTAAAACAAATAAACTTCCTGAAGAAGAATAGATGAGTATTAAAAATTATTTTTTTGTCAGAAGAACGTAAAAAATAATGAATAGTTTTTCTTAATATGATAAATGCATTGATCTCCAAAGGATGTTTTGTCTCATGAGGTGAGTGTTTTGAAACCAGTGATGGGGATAAGGATTGATAAAAATAAGGGAGGAGTTCAGGATTAACAAATTTTTTATATTCCAAACTTGGTCCTTTAATTCAATTTTTCTCTTGTGTATTCGATGGCTGTAAAGGGAAAATAAAGCATCATTATTTATTCATTTTATCCAAGATATTAATAAAAATATTTATACACTCTGTTCTATTTTTTCTTGATGTGAGTTGTCGAAAGAATATGATCAGAAACTTGGAAAATTTTCAAATCAATAAGAGGTTTATTTGTAAGGATTTTTTAAAACTCTAGATTGATAATGTGAAAGTAAGGTCATAAATCTGGAGAATGTATTTTTTCAAATAGACTAAAATAGGTGGATTACAGACAAAGCATAATGGGAAGTAGTCTTGAATTTTCAATTTAAAAATAATTTGAAATCGGGACAGAGAACAAAGTCTGATGAGGTAAAAAAAATTCGATTCAAATAGATTTGGCAAAATCAATTAATTGAATAACTGAATTGGAACTATCCTAATCATATATATACCATTGGTCTAGTAAAAGAGTACATTATAAAGAGATAGAGAGACATGAACGAAGACCGAGCCGGATTAGATTAGTAGTACGAAATTAAGGTGAAAAAGTCTGGAAAAGAAATAATAGGGGAAAGATTGTAAATACAATAATAATCCGCATTATTATCATCTACACACCGTACTTTGTCCTGGTATATGTATGCTATTAATAATGATGGTTCACTTTCTATAGCCTTAGTATTTGTGAATGTATGTTTACAGATATCATGAATAAGATTTGAATTAAGGGAAAGCATTAGGTAAAAGATGACTGCAGAGAAACAGAGTTAATGTTAGTTGGGATAAGACTTTTTTGCTTTCAAAGAAAGAAAATGAAAACAGTAATATATACCCCGTAGTCCAAAGTGGAGGAAAACTTTGATTCACACAAAAAGTTTTTCCCTATTCGAAAATGGGAGAAACATGTGAGATTAATACATGCACCAAAAGGGGGGAGGGTTAGATATCGCTTGGAAAGGAATATATGTAAAGAAAAATGAAAATAATGCATAAACGTTTGAAATTTGGTATCGATTTCGAGAGAAATTGAATATAATTTGCAGAAAATGTAGTATATTGAAATTAGACTAAATTTTGCTCATGTCTGGGAATAAAAAATGTTAGATTATGAAAAATTTCAAGGCTCTTATCTAAAGAACGATATTTTTGCTTGTAAATTTTGAATTTAGGGCTGTGGAAAGACAAGTTTAGTTTTAATTTAGAGTCTATTTTGAAAACAAAATCAAAGAATATTCGATTTTTGGCCAACATTGCAAATTTAGAAATGATTTCTAGAAAATAATAAGCTTATTTCTATAGTTGTTGTGGCCAAGTAATCTAAAATTACTCATCTCTTAGATAAGTAACTGAATGACTGAAAACGAAACATTGTACCTAAATTTATGTATGAACTCAAATCCAGTGATCTCTCGACTTAGGACCTTTAGAAATGGAAGTCTGTTCATGATGAATATTAGCTCTTCAACAGGTTAATTGTACCAAAAATTAAAAATCTCAGACCGAATCTGTTCAGATAATTTTGTAAAAAAATCTACTTGTATAATTATACCATTATAATGGTTATAAAAATGAATAAAGATCTTAGGTCAAAGGACCACTGTTTAAATAATAAATCTATAAATTGTAATTGAAAATAGAAATTTAGGATAAAATTTTAAATTCTCCCGTATTGAAAAAGAATAGAATAAAGTATTGACTTACGGGGTTTGTGAGCAGCAAAAAGGACTTTTATATATCTCTCTAATTTACGACTAGCAGTGAGAACATCACTATCGGTAGGATTATAGAGTTCAGCGTTGTAGAACATTTTGGAAATATCTGCGGAAAAATGTTTGTGCTTATACTTGGGATCGTCATTAATCTTCTTTTTAATGTCACCAAGGTAGATAGGGTCGAGAATAACTTCGTAATAATCCGGAGCCTCCTTTCTGTCAACAGGTTCTAAGAATGGCCAGGCAGATCGATGCGTTGTAATAGAATCGTGGAGTTTCAATAAATCTGCTTTATCATTCAGAACTGGTTGTGTTTCACTTCTTAGACTAGTACGGGTTCGTTTGGGAGGAGGAATTTCTTCTTCTGATAAAGTTTCACTGTTTGCTGAACCATTTGAGGATCGATTTCTAATAGACTTGCGGCTAGGTTTTTCCAATCCAAATTTATCAACAAAGCTTAAAAACAAAAAGCCTTTTATCAAAACTACTTGAAAGTAATTACAGAATTTAAATTAAATTTTTGAAGATATTCTAATTATATTTAGGGCAACTAAATTTGCTACTTTTTGGGATATGACTTGCTACTTATGCCACTAAATTCTACTTTTTAGAAAAATTGGCTAGTTTCAATTTAAAAAATTATACAATTTCAAATCATTATAATATAGATTTGTATACAGAATTTCTAAAAATATTCTCTTTCATTCTCCAATTTATTAGCTTCTGCATTCATAAACAATTATTACGAAAAAAATCTAAAACTAACATGCTTGGATTTCTAAGATTACCCTTTATGTCACTTGTAGTGCATGGGCCTTAAAGATTTACTGATCTTCAAAATTAATGCGATAATACTATGAAATAAATTTTTAGATTGCAAGTCTTGAATTTTGAGCATTGAGAAAGAGCGCTCGATGAAAACAGCGATCAACGAAACCACACAAAAATCATATGAAAGGAAGAAAACTCAGTTTTTCAATTCAGTTCTTGAAAACAAAGATGACGCTTTCTTTCCAGATCATAATTACGTTGTTTTTAATTTTTCAGATAAAGCTCTTTCTCTGAAGGGAAGATGAGGGTTCACAGAATTTCCTAGATTTTCTTGTTAAAAAAATGAAGGAAGTAGCTCAAACGAGAATCTACAGAAAGAAATCCGTGCCAACACAGTTCTTGTCCTTCTTAAGTTACAATCCTGCATGTCAGAAGAAAAATTTAGTCAGGAAGATAGTCGAAAATAGAGAGAATAACCTCTGAATCGAAAAAATTTAAAAACAAAGAGATTCTAAAGAAGTTACTAATGATAGATGGAAACCCAGAGGTGTTTATCGATAAATATTCAAGCTTGCGACAGAAAGCCGAAACTGACTCCAATTTACCTGAGAGTGCCGTGCAAAGGAGATACTGCCCATCAGGTGCTGAACAACAAGTTGCAGGAGATTTTAAAAAAGGCATTCCCAGGATACAGACTACAAATCTTAAATAAGACAACGAAGCTGATACCAGATCGAAACAAAGACCAAATACCCTGGCTCGAAAGAAAGAGGTGATCGATCAGTTTAAATGCAAATGTGGTGCATCGTATGTTGGACAAACAGTGAGACCCGCGA
This sequence comes from Gyrodactylus bullatarudis, assembly GCA_012064415.1. Taxonomy (NCBI): domain Eukaryota; kingdom Metazoa; phylum Platyhelminthes; class Monogenea; order Gyrodactylidea; family Gyrodactylidae; genus Gyrodactylus; species Gyrodactylus bullatarudis. The sequence continues at coordinate 140,148 of SSNU01000069.1, forward strand.
AAGTAAGGTCTGGCTACAAAAAAGGAAAGGAGCGAATCAAAACGATGAACAAGCTTGCAAAGGTTTCTAAAATCCTCAATAATCCACCTCTTTGTTCTTCAATCCAAGTTGCAGTCAACCAAAAAGTTTATGCAAAACTAATTAGTGAATCAAAAGAGCAAGTAGTTGAATCTACGTCTCAATGCAATCAACCCGATTTCTCTACCCCAGCAATAATTAGAATGAAAGTGTAAACCAAGAGAAGCTAACTGAAGTTAGTAATCAAATCAATTCACAGCCTGTAATTAATTGTAGCACAGAGAAACCAAACATCCCTCCCACTAGCACAAAAAGAGGGAAGAAACGAAAAAGATTTTTGTTATTATCGATGGATGAATTCGTCAACCCTAGAGACTATTACATTTTTAACCTTTTACACCCCCCTATGTTTCATCGCTAAAAACTATTTGAACCAATAAGAGGAATTTCCATATGATCATAAATTTAATAAAAATATCAAGCCGGTGTAATAGTCTGATGAGATCCGGTGAAATATAAGCTTAATCACTGAATATTCACTCGACTTCTAATTCCTCATGAAGATCCCTTTATCTTCAGAAAATATTTTCAAAGAAGCTCGGCATTATTTTCCTCAAAACACCAATCGCTTGAGTGTGTAGGCATTATTTACGCCTCTAGATAAACAAAATAGACTAGAAAATTGGTTTCTTAATTTTCATTGGATGGATCCGGAACTAGGGATAGTCTAAGAAGTTTATTTATATAAGGGATTGATAAAATTATGGATTGACAAAATTTCGACTTTTGCCGGGTCTCTTCAGACTCTACTTCGGTAATATTTAAATATAACAATGCAATAATTTGATTCCTTCCATTGGTCAATATCGGTTGGTAGAGACTGAAGAGAATATAACGTTTATCACTACAATAAACGTCTGTCTTCTCTTACCTTCCTCATGAGTTCAAAAACCAATAACAGTAATATTCTTGGCAATAGTACCATAAAAATTCCTATTCTGTTATTAAAATTGAGAAATAACTCACTCATTATGTCTTCGATCAAAGAATTTTTTCCTTGCCTGTTCTGATGAATAGCGTGCTGCAAGTCTGCTGAAGGAATTTAAAAATTTGGGTCCCGTATTCTTACAGGTGATACAATTCCAATTTGTATTTCTTCTTAGAGATCTGTTTAGAGGGGGTTTGTGACAATTTGGATGGAAAATGGCAGGGCAAGTTGAGCAGGTGACAAACTCTTCGCAATCTTCATCTTCCTTATCAATGTACTCTCCGAGACATACGAGACATTTACGATCGCGCATCAATACTAAATTATACATGTAAATATTTCAGGTAATGGGTCATTTTTAGTCAAAACTCACATTCGCTAACTAGTTCAGGGTCATCCTCTAAAATAAAATTTTGTATGAGGAAAATTTAAAATTATTTACAAATTTCACTTGGGAATGAAAACTAACCTTGCTCTTCTTCTTGTTTGTTCTTGACAAGAGTTTGAAGTCGAGTACTTCGTTTGATGCAATTGGAGCAGAACCAGTCTCCTTCAGGAATATTTTTCATAGGAGGCTTCAAGCAGTAAGTATGATAAGGATCATTGCAACGATCACAAAGCAACATTTTATCCTCATTTTGGGTTTTGGAGCATTTCTGGCACTTTGAAGATTCTATACTCTTATCCCAACTTACGGCAGAATAAAGAACACTCTATCAAAAGATAAAATATTCTTTAATTATTGAATTTGTTGATATTTATATAGCTAATTCGTACTTGGTATAAATTAGCAGGGATTGCTATGCTAATTCGTAATGAAAGTGACAAAATACACTTGGTCTATGCAATGTATTACCCTCTGCCCTTTTAGTACGCATTAGCAGAGCGATCTCTGCAAATTTATACTCAAGTACGAATTACCTACAACATATAGATGATATAAGGCAGGAATTATGATAGAAAATGCAATTCCGATCAATGTTCTTAATATCTGTAGCCTTTCACGTTTTCAATATTTTATGAGAGCTGTGTCTAAGGATCTGATATTATGAAAATTCATGAAATGTTATTCAAAAGACTCACGAGCAAAAAGTAGACGTGAGAAAAACTGGTTGCTGACTCAACGCCATTCTTCCATTTTCTTAACCACGTTTCATACTTTTTAGTAATTCTAGACTTTTCAACTGGAGTACTACTATCAATTTTGGTGTAGCCATATTGGGGAACTTTGATGAAACTCTTGTTGAGGGCTTCGAAAATTTCAAAAATAATTTCTTTAATCTCAACAAGGACAATTTCACGTGTTTCATTCAACTTAGTGATGGCCTCTTTTTCGTCTGTAATTTCAGTGAAATTTCTAGAATCAATTTTCTTCTCCAATTGCATAATACGATCTTCAAGAGCTGGATAATCTTCAACACCGCCAAGACCAGATTGTCTAATTCTAGATTCCATATCAATGATATTGTTAATAATGACAGAGGCTAATGATTCAAAAGCTAGCTTTGACCAGTCATTCGACTGATTTCTTAAAGAGCGACCTTCCTTTTGTTCACGAAGCAATTCCGAATCTCTATAATTAAAATAAGGATTTTTACAAATCTATCATTTTGAATGTAATCGAAAAAAAAGAACAAGAATAAATATCGTACCTTGAAGATATAGCATCTGAAATTGTTTCAATTAAATTGACATCTTGAAGTTTATCAGAAAGAGACGATTCCTCTGCTCCAAGACTACAGAGGCTTTCAGTGAGCTTTTCCAAGTCGTTAATTGTATTGATCATCTTCCAAGTGTATTTAGTTTCTGTACTAGTTTGATCTTCTCCTGCGGTTAAATCAATCTTTAATTTATCATCAGCTTCAGGTACTCTAATAAGAATTCTTTCTGGGGCTGATTTGAGGTAAAAATATTCTGCATTATTACGATCTTTTCCAAAAGGTCTAATTCGAGTTACTGCTTTCAGGTAATTTTCCAACTTTGTAAGATGTGCTTGTTCTCTGTTGAGTTTATTAGTTTCAGTGAGAAGTTGTCCTTCAATCTTTTGAATTTGTTTGGATCGTTTACGTTCTTCTTCTTGTTTTATTGAATCAACTTGTCTAAGTGACAAGCGAGGTTTCGAGCTTGTAGAATGATTATCATCTGAAGTTGAATTTGTAGCAGTTCCCTCAGGCTCGTCTTCCTGTTTTTCTAAAAGCATGTTTTATAAGAATTTCAATTCCCTTTTATATTATTTTCAGTAATTATTATTTTTAAAAGTTACTTACTTTCATTAGTTACTGGTTTATCAATAGATTCTAATTCAAAATTCAAATTTGAAACGACATCCCTCAAATCTCGAACTTTGGCTCTTAACTTGTAAGCTTCAGATTCAACACAACTGATAGCATGATTAACAATATTTGATTGTAATACTTCGTTCATGATAAATTCCAATAATTCAATTCGTAACTCAGCTGAAATTTGGTCCAAATCATACTTTCTCAATGCTTGTAGTATACCTGGAATTTCCTTCTTGGTTTTTAAAGCTTTAGGCTGAGTCTTTGAAGAGTAACTGGCTTGAGAGGCATCATCGTCTAAGAACAATTCCTCTTCGTCTTCTTCATCTTCGGTGAGTGGATCATCTTCATTTTCATCCTCATCCTTTGCACTATTGTTGGAATCAGATTTATGTCTCAGCTGGTAGTAGGCAGGTGGTGGATCGTATTGTTGTGTCATCAAAATTTTGACAATTTCCACAGCAGTGTAAGGATTAAGGTGCAATTCATCAAGAGTGAAACCTAGGTAGCTTACTTTAAGCTGAAAATATAAAAGTATTAATCGAAAGGTAACTTTTATATATTTTCATGCTGATCAAAATTTTCGGAAAAGAAAATCCTGTTTTAAAATTCTATATACATGCGCTGAAAGCTAAATACAAGAAGTAATTCGTTATCTTGACCCTTTAAGGTCCGAGTTTAATTAATGACCTCTTGACAAACTTTCTTTGAGAATATTGATAAAAGTTATTAAATGGTGTGTAATTTTCAGTTATTTATACTGTTTTCAATATTTTGGACTACATATGGATTAAACCACTTTCAGAAAAAAACAGTCAAGCTTGGTTTAGGACCTAAGTTGCTTATTAACTTAAGTTTTTTAGTCGTAATTATTTATTTGAATAGCAATGATTTTAGATATTAAACTGAAAAATATATATCGATTAGAGCGAGTCAAGTATTTTTTTCAGGAACAATGTTTAGGCAGCAATGCGAATTTGTTAGATCTATATCTGACACATGAAATTTTTAATTCTCTGATACTCCAAAATCCCATTTTCCCAAAAATGGCTTCAACATATCCCAGATTAATCGGAACTTTTTACTAGAATATTTAGTGCTGATTAAAAATACCTTACGAACCTATTTCTGTTTAAATTTGCATCGACTCAAAATTTAGATTTTAATCGATTGTAGTAGAAAAATTCATTGAAAATAGTTAGCGCTAATTCAAAAATTGGCATTTTTAGTTGCGATTTGGGGTATCTAAGCAAAATTACAGGGTTTAATAGGAACTATTTTACGTTGAAAAATTGTCTTTAAAATAAGCTCTGCACATCCGAGTGTTAAAAAAATGTCTCTCTCTAATATCGATAATTTAAAAAGTTAAAAAAGAGTAATGAATATTTTCAGACCAGGATTTAAACTCACAGTTGAATATTTTTTCATAGCCAAGAGCATTGCGTAAATGAACCGGATAATACAACGAAGATATGATGAAGTAAGCTTATGAGATTCCTTCCCAATAGCTTCAGTTAATAGTTCCAAACCAATTTTAGGAACATGGCTTAAACTGATAGGATTGATTTTATTTGATGAACTAAAATATGATTCATCAGATAAATCACTGGTTGTTTTGGAATTACAGTCCCAAGATGCTGGATTTAGGTAAGTAATAACTTGAGAATTGATAGCCAAGTGATGAGTATGCCAGGAGGTATGGAGACATATGAAGAGTTGGTGAAATTCAGCAATAGTAACAATACGAGAATACATTTCGTAACTCATGCTGTTTGATAGTGGGATGCAGGTAAGAGGATGCATTTTGGTCATAAGAGGGAGATCTTTTAATAAATTATCAGAATATTTATCTTGTCTAGGTTTCAATTCGAGATTTAATTTAGCTGCGCTGATATATGGTTGAATGGAATCATCCAAATTTGAAAAATCTGTTTCATTCATAGACAAAACAATTTTTTTGGCTAAATTCATCGCTTCGTTCAAGGTTATAGACTTGGATTCTTTCAGTTTGTTCATTAGTTTTATTGCTTCGGGGGGAGGTTTAAACTTTTTTGGAGATGGCGTTTTACGTTGAATATCTGTTCCATTCCTAGAAGGACTGAATTGTAAAATACTCGACTGTCTCCATTGTTTCGTTTTACTTTCACCACTATCACCTTCATTGTTGTTACTATTGGCAGGTACTGAGGGACGCTTAGCAACTTTGCTGGGAGAAGTAGGAGGAGACTTTTTAAATACGGATATAGAGCTTCTTGGCTTTAGATTTGAAATTTTTGATGTGGTTGACGAATCTTGAGAAGCTTTCAACTCATGTTTTAGACACTTTTGGTAAATATCAATTTCAGAAATCTTATAGGCCTCAAAAAGCTTGTCTTTGTCAATTTCCAATTCAGGTTTAGATGGGATTTTGAATTTCTTTATTAAATGAATATCAACAATCCAGGGACCGGAAAATTGCGGCATATATTTGAGTGAGTAACAGCGAATGAATTGTCTAATAAGATCCTTTGTATAAGATTTCACGGGTCTACTTATTAAATCAGGAGTAACACTTTGAACAAATTTCGGTTCTTCTCCAAGGATTTCAATGTCGTAGCGCATATTTGTCTTTTGAACTATCTTTTTGGAATTAGAATTTTCCTTGTCACTACCATCTGCTGAGCAATTTAGTTGATCATTTTTTTCAATAGGAATTTCATTCGTCGATAATATTTTAGCATCCACATATTTATTACCAGTAGAATTTTTTTGGAGGAGTTTAATCATCTCACCAGAGTAGTATTCTGTGTTGACAATTGAGTAACATTTACTACACATTTGATCGAGAGTTAACTCAGCTAGAATTAAAGGAAATTAATAAGGAATTACAGCAAATTAGTACAAAAACTTACAAGAATGAATTTGTTTAAGAAGAATACCTTGAAGAACAGGACTGAAAGATTCATTGATAACTTTTTGAGCTTGACTCTCAGATTTTTTAGCTTGACTAAGAGTTATTCCTGATTTCCCTGTAATTCGACATGACCAAACAGGTCTGGAATAAACATAAACTTTTCGATCATATTCTTCTTTGTTAGAGCATATTTCATTTGTTTCTTTGACAATAAAATCTGGTACAGTGACCGGTTCGTCATTTTTTAATTTTTTAGTTGTTCGATGGACAGGATTGGGTATATAACGAACTTGCCCAAGCATAGGCATTTTAAAGGATTTCTATGTTAGATATAGTTTTTAACAAATAATTTGTTCAAATTTTAAATTATAATGTCATTTAAAATATTTGATTTCTCATGAGCTAACTAATTGTTTAAATATAAGACAATTTTTCAATTTCTTCGGGCAATTTCGCAGAGAATTAGCAAACCTTAAGTCTATTTAAATGATAAGTTATGAGCGATAACAAATGAGCTTAACATTTAAATTAATCATTCACTGACTTCTAAAGTAAGACTTAAGTGGCTATTATGAATAATAATACATTAAGTTGGAGTTAGAACATCAAAAATGAAACGTAATTTTTTCTGTGTAGTTTTCTAGCAGAATCTCTCCGAAAGAGAGATTATGTCTCACCTAATTCACTTCTAAATCCTTTTGTAGGCCAGAATCCGTAGTGTAAAAAAGAAATAAAATATTTATAAATGCATATTTATGTATTTTTGAAGATTAGCTAACCTCAGATTCATATTTATAACCAAAAACTGTCTAAATTATTAATTTTTCAATATTCATCAAATACTTTTTGACAAAAAAAGTTTTTGTACATAATACTATAGTCCCATTGTGAATTTTGAAATTAATCTGAAAATACTGGTATGAGTTCTATTATATGATCAGAGAAAACATGAGGTTTCAAATGAATTGAATCAAATCTCATAGTAAACGAATATACGAGTTTTAAATATTCATCCATCTTCCAATAAAAAACGAGAAAATTGATTAACCAAGATTTTTTTGGAATTCGAGATAAATGGAAACTGTTTATTAATCCATAATTGATGAACATCATGAAGGAAGTTAGATTCTAACCATACTCCAAAAGAATGTGAGAAGGAATTATATTTTATTTGTTCACTAAATTAGACTTTGACCATGCCTGTTTAAAGCTAGAGAAAAGGACACATGAACTGTTTCTCGGTGTATGGATCGTTATTTTGTTTGTGAATTAAATTATCCTCAAATTCTTTTTCCTGACAATAATTGAGTAAATCAAGTAAAGAGATGCTGAGTTTGGTTCTCTTCATAGTGGCTTGAGCTTTTAGACTATGGAAACTGGAGTTTTCATTCATGGATCAATAATATTGGATTCAATATTTTAAAATTATTTCGAAATAAAAATAAGTAATATTAAGTTAAACAAATTTATTTTTGCTATGTAAACTTTTATTTTATGTTTGTTACATTTATGAAAATCGTTTTATTATAAATTTTATGAATTAAAATTAATTTTAATCTGTTCCAGAACATGAAATACTATCATAAGTATAACGAAAGCAACATCTTCCATTTAGAGAAAAAATCTGGAAGTAATTCTAAATCTAAATAAAAATTTTAGAGTTGAATAAAAATTTTATTGCTGCAAATATTAAAAATGTCAAAGTTAATAAAGAAGAAGAATTATACAAGGTATTTTTGATTCTATTCTATTCTAGCATAACCAATTTGAAAGTTCAGAGAAAAGACCTAGTTTGAAAGACCAAAAGTTCATTATAGCTAACAAGACAGCAATCAAACAGATTTCAGAGAAAAATTCTAAAAAAAAGATTGAAGAAGAAATAAACAAATTTATTCCTGAAGCACACAAGCGTGGCAGAATTCCTGAATAGTAAGGCGACTTAATTCAAAATTATTCATAGTCTAATCAAAAGAAAAATAGAGTACGAAAGAAAACGGTGTAAAGATTATTCCCTTCAACCCTCTCTAACTGACTCATCTCATTCAGATGTCAAAAGTGACGCTGAGGATTATAAAATAATCAATTCGATGTTGCAACGAAGAAAACAAGAACTTTGTGAAAGAATTAACAGCTCTGATTCCTACTTCAATGATAGAAGGCGAGAAAATTTGGAATATCAGTTGGCTGAGCTTCAAAGAAATATTGATAATATTTCTCTAAAAGCTCCTATTCATTGAATAGTTTTCAATGAACTGTTTTGATCTTCAGATCTGAGTACAATTCAACTATTTTTTTTCTAATTTTGTAACAGAAAATTTTATTTGATTATTAAAAAAATAAATACATAAAAACTATATCTTGAAATTTCATAAAAGTTTTTAAAAAGATTGCGATTTTCTCCAAAAGACAGACTTCTGCTTCATGGATTGATGTCTGAAAGAGTTAAGGATCTTAACTTGAGGTTGATCTTGCCCTTTATTCTTATCGAGAAAAATTTCGAATCGATAGGGAGATGTAGACTGGACAGAAGGCTGTAGGTATAGCTGTAGTGCAGCACGTTAGAGCCATACATGGGTAAGGTTGGCCTCATAGAGTGCTGATCTGTAGTTTTGGGGTCTAGACAACTACATAACATTGAATACTTTCTAGGGCTTTGATTTTTGCAGCATTAGTTGATGAGAAAATTGTTGTGCCGTATTTATGAGGGCGATAAATTTTTTATTTTGGTGGAGTCTGAAAGTTGAGTGTCTGAAAAATTTCCTGCGAGGAGGTCCTAGCAGCGTGATTTTATTTTTGAGTCCAAAATTTTTGGACACGTTGAGGGATTCGAATTGAGGACAATAGATTCAAGATTTTTCTTGATGTAATTAAGTTCATTTTGTACAATTTTTGGTCATTGTTATATGGGATGATGACTTTGATATCGTCTGCATATCTGAAATATTTCTGCTAGGTTGAATTTCTGAGAATACAAGATTAAAAAGTAAAGTGGCGAAAATCCCACCTCGAGGAACACCTGATGTTATAGGGTGAGGAGTTGAACATTCTTGATTAAACTTTACGAATTGAGGCTGAGATGTAAGAAAGCTAATAGTCCAATTTATTATGAATGGGTTTCAACTTAAGCTCTTACATGAGAGCGGTATGGATGGCGAAGAAATGCAAAGATTTAGGATTATTGCAGATTTTCCTCAGTAGATGAGGTTTGAAAATGTGCTCTTGTTTTCACAGAATCCGTGTTGAGAGGTGATCAATAATTGAAATTTTGAAAATTTAAGAATTTCTCACTGACACAGTCATACATTTGACTCTTGTGAGGATTGTCTTCGATTAATCCCAGTCATCAACTCGACGAACGTTGGGTTGCTCAACAATTAGAGGGCTGCAGGGTTCTGCGCCACTCTTCTACATTGTCCAAATCGACCTCGTGTGATCCATTCCTGAGGGAGGAAAGGTTATCATTGATCTCAGTCATAAGTGCTATATCCGATCAAATTTTTTGTTTGAAAAAAAATCTTATATTGAATTGAAAATATAAATACAAATTATAACGAAATCTGCTTGTACAAATAGAAATAAAATACAATGATTAAAATGGATAGATTGATCTGTACATTGTACAGTGTACAATTATGAAATGATAAAATGTTAAGTCATAAAATAAGGTAAAGGCTCTCGAGTTGTAAAAATTTGAGCAATATTAAAGCCTGAGAACTAGAGTCTGCAAGAAATTCGAAAATCATCTGGTTATTGAAGATAGGAATAAAGCAAAGACTTAGAGTAATCGATTTTAAGCCTGATGTGAGACATGACCAATTTAAGATTAGTCAAATCATCGCAATCAGATAATTCAAATTTAGTATACATAAAGTTATAAATAGAAAGTAAATAGTTAGGGTTATATTTATTATTTCTCAAGGAATAATTATTATCATTAGAGGGAGAATAAGACTCTGTGAATTTTTTGACTAAAAAGCAAATCTCCAGACCCAGAAGGGGTTAAGGCCAGAGACCGATATTAGGGCATTGTACGAGTCAATATGAGGATATAAAGAATGTAAAAACCTATATTGAAGACGTTCAATAGTTAGACACTGAGATTGATTTAAATTGGGTAAGAGAGGAAAATATAGTCAAAAAGTGGAAAGACCAGTGATTTGTAAGCTTTTAGTCTTACAAATCAAAAACAAGAGTGCGTATCTCCTTTCCTCCACTTCAATTTCGATTAATTTATATTCATCTCATCTATGTGTAATCACTACACTCTCGATTTACTTAATCCCACTCTTGCAGATCAAAACAGAAAGTGCAGGTTGAAGCGATTAGTTCAGTCTCCTAACTAATGCTCATGGACGTTCAACTTGCTATGCTGTCAAAATCATTTGAACCATCATTTTCTGCACTTCTACTGGTGGTAGAACCATTGTTAAAAATGGTTGCAGCTTTAGATACAGACAAAAAAATTTTATATTCTATTCTGGAGTAAGATGAAAGTGATGCCAAAATTTTCACAAATAAGGGCCTTTATTTCGGGCATACTCATCAGTGTGATACATGCCATATATATAATGTTTAAACAGGAGTAGGGAATGGATGAGTATGCCCGAAATAAATGCCCTTATTTGTGAAAATTTTGGCATCACTTTCTTCTTACTCCAAAATGAATCCAGCATCGGTTACTCAGCTCAAAGCCGATGTCTCTGGACATCTCTCAAACCTAAATATTCTATTCGAAAATTTAAGGAAATGATACTATATATCAAAGAGAGGAAGATTGGCAGATTTTTTTTTGTTAGACGAATTTCTTATATTTAAATAAAATTGATAATTACAAAATAATAAAGTAATCTTTATAGGGGTTTTCGTTCAAGGCAAAATAAATGAAAAATGATGTATAAAAAAATAAAATAAAAAAAAATGTTCTATCAATTCATCAAATTGGCGAATGAGATTAGTAATCTATGATAGCTAATCATAAGGTTATAAAATATGAAAAACTAGTGTCTGCAATCAAAACGAAAATCATCTGGTTAATGGAGGTATGAATAAAGTAAAGACTTAGAGTAATCTAATTTAGATCTAATGTGTGACATGACAGATTTAAGATTAGTCAGGTCATTACAATCAGACAATTTATATTTTAAATTAATAGCGTTGAAATTAGATAATAGGTAATTAGCATCGTATTTAGAATTCCTGAGATTATAGTTATTCTCAGAAACGGAATAGGACTCAGAAAATTTTTTAACTATGAACGCATATCTACGAACCCAGAGAGGGTTAATCCCTGAGATCAAGATGAGTGCATTGTACGAGTCCAGGTGGGGATATAAAGAATGTAAAAATCTATATTGTACCCGCTCAATTGTTAAAGATTGAGCATTATTCAAGTTAGGTAGAAGAGGGAAAATATAGTCAAAAAGAGGAAATACCAATGACTTGTAAGCTTTTAGTCTTACGTCACTGGATTTAGAGAATTTTCTAATAGAATATATTATAGTATTAATTCTAGAAATGTTAAAAAGAGGATCAATTTTTAAATTAGATGACATACTGAAACCCAGATCTAAAGTTAAGGAGACAATTTCTCCAGGAAGTAGAAGAGATTCCATGAGAGTTGCAGGGAGACCAGATGGGAGCATAATTTTGCATTTATCTCTATTAATATAGAGCCCCATGGCCTCAAGGGAACCTTTAAGAAGCAAGAAGTTACGATTTATTTTTATAATGTCTAGAGCATTATTAATTCTAAAGACGAATTTTAGGTCGTCGGCATATTTTATGAGGACACCCTCAATATCCTCAGAGAGCTGAATATCAGCGAAGCAAATATTAAAAAGAAGAGGGCCAATAGAAGAACCTTGGGGGACCCCAGAGTTTATCTTAACAAGTTTACTGTTGGTGGCGTTGAAAGTAACATATTGCATCCTTTTTGTTAAAAAGTACATAGTGAGATTAATTACATAAGGATCAATTTTTAAATCAATAAGTTTTTTTTAATAAAAGAAAATTTCAGTTTATCAAAAGCCTTAGAGATATCAAGGTAATGTATCAATAAAAATGATTTAGATTTTAATAGAGGGATGGAGTAATCAAGGCAATCCAATAAATTGCTAGAAGTACTTTTTTGGGGTAAAAAACCATGTTGAGATGCATCAGGGAAGGGAAACGGAAGGGAGGCTCTTATTTCGGCAGTAAGGAATCTGTCAATTACCGAAAGGAAGACGTTTAATGACGAAATAGGCCGAAGATGGGCATATTCCGAATAGTTTTTGATTTTCGGTATTGGCGTAATTTTGACGGTAAGCCAATCATCGGGAATAAAACACTCAATAATGCAACGATTCAGGTAGTTACATAAATTGGTCAAGAAGTTATTATTAAGGGAGTTTAGAAGATTTAATGAATTAAATTTTGAATCGATTCTTTTAAGATTTTTACATGAATCTATAAGGGTTCTAAATTGTTCAATACAGATAAAGGGAGGAATAGAATCAGAGGGGATTTTGTCAATGATTTCGAAATTTCCAAAGGTGTTTTCAAAATACAAATTAATTTCTTCACAGAAATCTTGGTCTGAGAGTGAAGTAAAATTTTTAATGGAAGAGGTTTTGTTTATATTGAGCAATTTTCTGAACTTGGACCAACCTCTTTGAGGATTGGATCTAAAATCAGACAGGATATTTTCTTCAAAAGCTTCCAGGGCAACAGATTCAATATTAGAGGATATTTGAAAAAATTTAAAAGAGTTCTTAGTAATACGGGTGGATTCCCTTAGAATCGAGTAAAATAGATCATAATTGAATGAGTTATTAGAAAACATAATAGAAGAAAAAGTCTGGATAAGATCTTTACATTTTTTATAATCAACAGTTTTTTTTCATTAGTATAATAACGAGCATGGTTTGAAAGAGAAAATTGGAAATGGGTCTGTACTCTGATGGAATTAGTTTTTAGAATTGGTGTAATTTTTATGGTTGTCCATTTCGAAGGTACGTGGTTGAGAAAAATAAGTTTGTTGAGCAAGAAAGACATTGGAAGTGATAATGATAATTCGATTAGGTAGTGATGGACATTGGACCATTGCTCTGCTTTAAAAAAAACTAGCAAACTTGAATAATTACATGTAACTTGGAATTATATATACTAGATTTTTATTTGAAATACATTAATAAACATATTGTGATTATAGTTATCTGGTAGAAAATGATTATAAATATGAACAGATGTTGGCAATGTTTTTATCATTAAAATGAGAGAAGTTAATTTGAAATCTTGTGCAAAGGGGGAGGAGTACATCTAGTAAAATAGAGTATTATTTTACTGAACGCAGGTTGTAATGGCCATTCGGTCGAGCAGAATACTTGGAATGCAGAGGCTGAGATGCGCCTAACCAAGAGAGAAAAAACTTTTGCACACCCAAGCAAATCGTTATAAGGTAGGGGACCATAGCATGTTCTGAGACAGATGAACTGAATGCATTCTAGCTTTTTTGATGTTCCATTAAGTTGTGTACGAAATCTAAGCTTTTTATTCATGCTAAAATCTATGCTTGATGTAATCTACTTTAATCTAAGAGTCAGAAATTTTTTGAAAGCTACCTTCAAAATTGGGCTGAGATTTGAATTCTGTAAGTAATAGTTAATAAAAAATTTGGTTTGAGCTCCATACAGAAATTCTATTTCTTATTTTGGGTAGTCTATTATAGTTGTAACCTGACTCTGAACCCACAAATATTTGATTCTTTTAAAAGATAAAGTTATCTATAAATCTTGAACACACTTCTAGAAGTTAAAAAATTTCTTAAGAAGAAAAGCTGGGCTCTAATGGTCATTTTTTTGTTAGAAAGTATGGTTTTATTGAGTTATAAAAGATAAAATAAATAAATATAAACACAAATATACATAGCATCTCTGGATATAATATGGCGGTTCAAAATAAAATAATTTGATTAATAATTTTCCTTTTTTTAGATTTTGAGTTAAGAAGTATATCAATGATTAACTCTATAGTAAACCAGATTCTTACAATTTTTCAATTATTGTTTTCCAGCTTACAAGAACAAATTTTATAATCATTTTATTTCGAATCAGATAAATAATTAATTTTTATCAAATATTTTTTTATTCGACTACTACTGAGTAGAAAAATTTTGATCCTACTCTAGTTTAAAATTTTAAGTTTTCATTTTAAAATAACGGTCAAAAATTTTTTTTTTCTCAGGATATTTCTTATCAACTCAAACAATATATATTTAAAATTTAATTTTGAGTTTCCACAAAACAAGGAATTTGTTTATGGCTGCTTGTAAAAATTGGAGCTTTATTTTGGCCTAAGATAGGCTAGTTCTTATTTTTTATTTATTCTCTTTATTTTTAGCATATCTAGCCTAGATAGTCTAGGTATCAGTTTTCTCAAATTTTTCTCATTTCCAATTCTACTATAGACTATAGAGTCTCTATAGAATTTGTTGGAAAAGTAGTATCTTCATTTGTGAAAAGATGTTTACGAAAAAGTCTTTTAGTGCTGATCCAGAGAGGAATTTATCCTTGTTTATCAGGAAGGCTATTTTCCTCCAGGTTTCTTATGGGTAAATTTTTGGGCAGTTAAAAATAGACTCTTTCCTTACCAAACGATAATTATAATTATAATTTCAGTCCCTACCTCTCCTGGTCAACATCAACTCAAAAGGTGAACGTGATCAACCAATCAGAGGATTCCAAAAATGTACTAATTTTCTGTATAAATATCCAGCCGGTGTAAGAGTCTGACGAGATCCGGTGAAATAAAAGCTTTATAACTACATATTCACTAGTCTTCTAATCCTCTTAATGATTTCCTCAATAACGAATTCAGTAAATTTTTTAGTTCCTCTATAATTGATTGTTCAAAGAAATTTGCGTAGGGAATCGACTGCTCAAGGTAAATCATCACCTGATACCTTTCTAGTATTCAGTTCATAGTGAGGTAAAGAATGACCCCATTATGATTCATGTCAAGAATAACATGATTATCTGATCGAATCTGTAAATATAATTTTTTCCCAAATTTTTTTGTTACTCAAAATGTTGACGAAGTCATAAATTATGACTCAAAATTCACCCCATTATTAGACATGTATGAAATTTTACAGTTGTTCTTCCTCAAATTGAATTTAATCAAGCTCTGTGAGATTCTTAAAATGGTGTATTATTTTCATTTCAGTATCTTGTTCAGACTTTGGTTTTGTATCATGCGAGAGTTAACTGAACCTGCTATCAAACTTTTAACGGGTGAACAATTTCAACGATATTATTGGACCAATAATATAATATTGGTTATATTCAGAAGAGTTTTGACTAAACTTTCTTCCATATTTTACACATTTGACTACAGTAAAATTCCATTAAAAATATTGAGAATTTTTTCCAGATTTATTTTGACTATTGATAATTTACATTTTTATATAATTTTATATAATATTTTATATAATTTTATATAATTTTTAGAATAATTTCGTTCTTAGTGCTTAGCTAGTTTATTCATCATTTTTATCTTATTTAGTAATGGATTAGTCCATGTCGTTGAATGTTACAGCTTACGAATGGATCCCACCGACAAATGGATTACCAAGAACGAAATTATAGTTAAATCAGATCAAATCCAAGACTGATAAGCATCTGTAAAGATCAGACAGCGAAACCAGTGTTCAATTATAATTATTGTTAAGCAAAATTGCTCAGTAATTGGTCCGACTCTCTTCAACTTACTCTTCTGTGAAATAAGCAATATGAATTTAGTAATATGAAATAAATAAACTAGGAATTAAAAACTTTTGATTAAAAAGAGAAAATATCAAATCAATATGAAATTTTATTCTACAGATTTAGGTGGTATGGATGATGGCCAATCCCATAATAGCGAGAAGCTTAATGAAGAAAAAGTAAATATTTATTAATACTGGAAACGTAATAAGGATCAATATCATGTTGAAAAATTATTTTCATAGATTTTCTCAAAAAACTAAATCTAAGCTAATAGTTACTATTATGTCATCATGAAGATTGACTTTAAGATTTTTAGCTTTGTTGACTTTTTAACAGTTTTTCAAATTTTTTCTACCGCAAATTAATAATTTGTGGTAGCTCTGAAAACAAAACTCATGAAATCAGTTTTAGCTTTTTTCTTGACTTTTTTCTCTAAATAAATGTATAAACTATATAAAGCTATTTAATATGAAGATGGGAATTTATGGTTTTTACAAAATTCTCAATTTTTTCATCAAGAAATCGAATTTGATCAAAATTTTTTGGAATCTAGATCATAAGGCCCTCTTTCACGGTACGGAGAAAAAAAATTTATAAAAAATCAGTTTTTAAAGAAAATACGACAAACCTTGAAGTAGCGCCAGATTCGCATTTCTTGAACTTTGAGTCGAAAATTTTCGTTGATTTCAATGTGAAAGAGTGATCAAAAGTTGATTTTTAGGATCACAATAAGACAAAAAAACCGATGATCATCATAAAATTTTTGATAAATTCCTCATTTTCCAGGGATCTTGAAATATCAAATTTCATCGACTTTCAAGTAGGGAAAATGACAAATAAATCAAAATTTGATTTCGACACGATTTTGGGGTGATTCTCAAAACCATATTCAACATATTTGATTTCTTTGACTTATTGTGATCATAAAAATCAACTTTTGATCACTCTCTCACATTAAAATCAACAAAAATTTTCAACTCAAAGTTCAAAAAATGCGAATCTGACGCTACTCCAAGATTTTAAATTTGCCGTATTTTTCTCAAAAATTGATTTTTTCTAATATTTTTTTCTCCGTATCGTGAAAGAGAGCCTCATGATCTAGATTCCAAAAAATCTTGATCAAATTCGATTTCTTGATGAAAAAATTGAGAATTTTGTAAAAACCATAAATTCCCATCTTCATATTAACTAGGTGTAGTAACATATACGATTATAAAAACCATTACATAATCCCTTTCTATGATATAGAAAATGTGTACTCGGCTTTGCTCAAATTCAGTAGGAAATAATTTGGCCAATATCGAAAGGTACTATTTTCGTGAACGTCAACCTAGTAAATTGAACAGATCAGAAAATAATCATTATCGATTTTTATCGTGAACATAAACATAGTGAACATACCTTACTAATTAGACCCTTTCTAGACCTTTACATGTAATCTCTGCTCTACAGAAGTTAATTGAGGATAATTACGGTGTGTGAAATATTGAGAAGTGAATGAATGAATAATGACTAATTGAAAAAAAATTTAAATCTATCGAGAAGAGATTTTTTTCATTTTTTTTGAGGATTAACTCTACACCACATCTTTAGGACTTTTACTGTATTTATTTTTAGATTTATTCCTCAAGTTAGTATCAATTTTTTCATTATTTTTACCAATAGTATAATAGACCGGTATTATTTTCCAAAGTAGTATCATATTTTTAAAATTTTTTATTATACAGGTGAAGTCCCCGTTTTCTATCCCTCTCTGCCCAAATGGGAATTAACATCTTTCTTATATACCTAAACCATGATTTTTCTTAGCCAATGAGAGAGCAGGAAACTATCAACCAATAGAATTCAAGCAGATAGTTTATTTGATTTTCAAGTTAGATTCCTGTTGTTAATCATGTAAACAGCTGAAAATAAATATTTTTCGAAAAATCCTTTATGTAGAAGAATTATTCATATAAAGATCTATCGTTTGATATTTTTTTCAGAATTCTAGTTTCATTATTAAGAAAGTTGAGAAAATCTTTGTTTTGAACTATAAAATTGGTATCATTAAATGCAGAATTAAAAGTTTAGCTCTTCCCTAGATTTTCATAATTTTTTATTATAGTATCAATACTTAAAAATATTTCAAAAACAGTATAATATACCAATATATATTTCCAGAATTAGTATTAGCTTGAGGAAAAATAACTATAATCAAACAAATTTTTTTTTCAATTTGAAATTAAAAAAATTTATTCTAAGAAAAATTAAAAAACTAACGTTGATAAATATCAGGATAAGATCTTTTCGGATTCTTTTCTTCTTAGGGTTTCCTCTTTTACATGAATCAGACTTTGGTTTAAGATTTGATGATTTTAGACCATCCAAATCACAGAAATTAAATTCAGAACTGTACATGTCTTTTCAATTTTGTTATTTTGTAAAAATTCGGAAGGTAGTCTTCGGGTACTTTTGGCTACTACTACTACTTTTGATTCAGCAATATTGGACGTGAGATTACTAAATCTGCAGGTGGGGCAATAGTACTCGACCCAAAATTTAGCATCTATTTTTGATAGATATTCATGAATATTCAAGGGTTTTTGTCAAATAATGAAAATAACAGCTATCTAGAACAGTTATTGGCAAACCTTTAAGAATGCCTTTATGAATGCCAAATCTTGTTCATCCCTCGATTTGAGTATATCAGTGAAAGTTCCAGGATTTTGCAATGTGCTTCAACTCAAAAAAGCTCTCCAAAAATCTTCAAATAAATTTTTTTAATTGATCTGATTATAGTTATTTTTTCCTCAAGCTAATACTGATTCTGAAAATATATATATTGGTATATTATACTGTTTTTGAAATATTTTCAAGTATTGATACTATAATAAAAAATTTGTATACATATATTTTTTTATTTATTTTAATACAAATATATTTCTAACAAAAAAAATATGATACTACTTTGGAAAATAATACCGGTCTATTGGTGAAAATAATAAAAAACTGATACTAACTTGGTGAATAACCCTTATTTTTAAAAGATTTTGCTAAATTTATAAACGTACTGTGAAGCTGAACTTGACTACGTTTGACGAAGCTTTTACACGTTCTGTTGTTTAAGAAATTATAAATTAAATGGATTTAACTATAAGGAAATTAAAATTTACTTGTCGTTTCATTTGACTGAGTAGTAGTAGTCTCTAAAGCTTCGACTGTTAGATCTTTATCTGAAACTGAAATCCCAAGACTTGCTAACTCTTGAGGAGATACATTATTTGATCCATTTACAATTGATTTTGATAAATCTGCACTACTCAAACTATCAGACTGTACAGTCATTACTGTATCTACAATTGTGGATCCTTCTTTCACATTCGATACTTGACAGTCATCTACAATTTGACCCCCTTTTTGTGCGAATGCAGTCAGCTAAAGAAATAAATACAATCACGAAATGGACCAATGGAAGCCAGGGAATATTTTGCATTGTAATAGTATTTAAATGTTACCGGGGTAGAGTCTGAAGAGACCCGGCGAAATATAACGTTTATCACTCAAATATACGCTAGTTTTCTCTAACCTTCCTTATGAGTTTAGAACCAAACGAAAATATTCTTGATGAAGTTCGTCAATATTATCGTTCAAAGAAATAAATAAATTATAACTCAAAAAGTCTTAAATAGCATATTTTAGCTGGTAAAAGCCAAGATTCTAACGCTCACAAAAATTCACTAGATTTTTTTGTTTTGAATCTCAGAGTTTAGAGTTATAAACTCTTATAAATTATAATTTATTTTTATCAAGTCATAAAATAACACCTTAACTTGATTCTTTTAACTTATAAAAAATCAAACAGCGAGTAGGGAGATCATCTTCTGTCATATACAATGTAGGTATTACCTACTAGGTAATCGTTAATTTAACTAAATCCTACATTTTAATGAAACTACCTTTAGATAAAATATTCGACCTACTACTTTTATGGCTATTCTCGATGAATTTCAGAATTCACAATCTTTACAAAAATCTCATTTTTTCATCAAGGTATCGAAATTAAGATATTTTGGTAACTGATTCAAAATGTACACTTTTACTGATTTGAGAAAAAAATTTCTTTTGGAAAAATTTAAAGACATTATAAATCTCGAAATGGCGCGATTTTTTCATTTTATTTCAAACTTTAAGTTGAAAATTTTTGTTGATTACAAGGTCAGAGATAAATCAAACGTTATTTTTCAGGATCATTATTAGTCAAAGAAAATAATTACTCTTATTCATTTTTTTGAAAAAACACAACATTTACGTGCAAAAGTCGACTTACTATTTTTCGACCATTTTTACTGCTTGGAAATTGATAAACTGGGATGATCCAAGATCATTTCAAAATGACAGGGTTTTCAAAAAAGTGAATAAGAGAAATTATTTTCTTTGACTAATGATGATCCTGAAAAATAACGTTTGATTTCTCTCAGACCTTGAAATCAACAAAAATTTTCAACTCAAAGTTTAAAATAAATGAAAAATCGCGCCATTTCGAGATTTCTAATGTCTACATAAATGAATCTCTCAATAAAAAAATTTTCTGACTTGAACTTACAGATCTACATGTTCTATCATTTAAGGCTCGTCTAGCTGGAGAATTTTTATTTTCAAAATCAGTATTATATGGTATCGGATTTCCATCGGGGCCTCTTGCAGATACAGAAACATTCCCTTCAGATTTTGCTATTTATCGGATTTTTAGATTAGTCCATCCTGCTTCCAAATTTTAAACTCACGTTGAGGTTCTATGAAAAGGTAATGATAACTTTAAATGAATTTATTTAGAATTGAGATTATTACTTGGTTGTTCACCAGTAGCAGGAGTGGTAAACGGCGAAGACTTAACAATTGAGCTGATCCTGGTCGAATTGTTAACATCGGTTGCAAAGGCAGAAAGCGTATATGTAGTTTCAGGATTTAGACCTTGAATAAATTCAATGCGTTAATAGTCTAAAATAAAAATGGGAATTTGGCGCAAGCTCAAAATTCTAGAACGTACAAATTTCGGTCACATTATCAAGATTTAAAAATACTTTTTATTAATTTTAAATTTTTGTAAAAATCTAAAATCCTCAACTTCATATTAACTAGCTTTATATAATTTACGGCTAAATTTTTATTAAAAATATTTCAGTATCATTGCTCATCAATGTTCAAAGTAGTTAGATAGGAATAGTTACTGATGAGAAAGTGTAAAAATATATAAAATTCATCTTTGAGTCATTGAAACCTCTTTGGATTTGGGGTCAAACTGGAAAAACGTTCAGCCCTCTTAATTTATACGTTCCGAGATCAAATAATCACACATTTTGAATTTTAACTGTAAAATATTAACAAGTATAATAATTTTACTTCTTTAATTCAAAGAATTCTTGAAAAAAAATTAAAATTTGCCCCGGTTTAATTCCATTTTCAAAAGAATCTAATCTAATGAAATTCTCCTAATCGTGTGAAGCATATTTTAATTAATGATTAAACACATCAGCGTCTTCTTAAATTTGCTTCTCAAAATCCCTCAACCACTCCTAGTGTTTAGGTTATCTTTAATTTCGTAATAAATTGAACTAGTCGAATGCAACAGCTTACTAGTGGATTGAGCATTGGACTATAATGCAAGAGATCATAGATTCGAATACCAATATGGCACACTGGCGGGTTCAAACGGGGACGAAATGCGCGTGTGTGTATTCCAAAAAGATGTGTTACCCATGAATGTTAGAGTACAGCTCAATTTTTAAAACTATCAACATTACAATTATCGAACAGTAATTATTACTAAAATCTGCTTATAAGCAGATACAGATGATTTTATTTATGTAAAAATTTATTCTCAGAACTATCTGAGAACAAAAGTAGAAATTCTCGAAAAAATGTTGAGAGGATAAATAAATATTATGAGGTTGCTGACTGAAAGTCATGCTAGGATTAAGAACGAACGAAATTTATTTGGTGAATAAAGCTCTATTTTTGTCGGTTCTCTTCAGACCAAACACCGACTTGTTATATTTATATATATGAAAGCAACAAAAAAGAATATTTTCGAGGAAATCAGGCAACTTATGTCGAACAAATAAATATTACTCTACCCACTAAGCCATCCCGATAATCTAAAGTGAATTATTTAAAAGATGCAAATACTTATTGTAATCTACCTTTTCTTTCAGAAATGTTGGAGGATCTTTAAATAAATTTTAAAACTTAGCTTTCAATGCTTAAAATGCTTATATGGGGTTAAATACATTAAGGAGTTGAGCAGTCCTTTTATGTATGTAATAACTATTCTTGTTAGTTATTCAGAGAAAAACAAATTTCAAAATTACTCTAATGCATGAATGTTAAGAAGTCTACAGAAACTTTTTTATCAATCTTCATTACTTAAAAATAACCTTAATCAAAGCATCCCCATCACAAAGTACTTGTAACGTATGAGTCAACTGAGTACATGTAATATATTGTACATGATCTATGGAAGGCCAACCAATCAAATATTGTCTTTCTCTTTATAGTGGCATGTAAAGACTGACGAGTATGCCTGAAATAAAGTACTTATTTCTCCAATTATCAGGCATCGCCTTTCTCATAGATATAAAAATAACTGTTTTATGAACTAGATGATCCTTTTAAATAAAGTTAACGGTTTTCAAATCATACATTGAATCGATTAAAAATTTCATGAAATTACTTGACATTCTTCCGTTAAGATTTCCATTTGTTACTGGATTACCAACAGAGCTTGAGCCTTGATTCAGCTGAACAGTGTAAGTTACATTATCACAAGACCTTGCAGGTTCCACAATTGTGTATAAGACAGAAGTACTATTCTCTACTTTAGGTATTATTGAAATTGGTGAATCCAAAGTACCTAAATTATAAAACTTGTTTATCATTCATTATAATCATTAACTATTGTAATCTTACACTAAGAAAAGGTTCAATTGTGTGAAAACAAAACCCTTTATTGTTTAATAGAAAATTATAATCATGAAGATATTCAAAGAGAAACGCATTTTGTGATCTAACATGACATGAATTGACATGAAGATGAGAATTCACTTGTTTTTACAAAAAAAACTCAATATTTTTCTTCGGAAAGTCAGGAAAAATTTATTTTTCCATAATAAAATGAGCCAATAAGTTGTGGAAATTAAAAAAAATCTGAAAGGATTCAATTTACCCAATTGGCTCATTTTATTATGGAATTCGATTTTCCTGACTTTCCGAATAAAAATATTGAGTTTTTTGTAAAAATAAGTGAATTCTCATCTTCATGTCAACTAGGTTTAGGTAGTTTCCTAAATTTTATTATCTTATAATAATTTATATTGTTTCTATTACCTTTAGAATTCAAATTTCAGGTCTCTAGGGTTAATTTTTTTCTTAAAGACAAGAAAAATAGTCTGCAAAACATCTGAATCAGGGTTAATGAGACTTCAAAGATGATCAATTAGACATCAGCAATCTGGACTTGTTTTCTCTACAAAGTCAATTATCACACACTTAAATGAGTGCAAACAAGGTGTATAGAAAAATGGAATGACAAAAAACCTAAAAGAGCTTTTGATACTACATATATGAGATTTAGTATAAGTAGTCCAAAAAATTAGATTTTGGTATAGGTTAAATTTAAAATTATCTCTATCTTGATCAATATTATATAATAATTTTTAATACTTTTAGGTAAAGTTAGCTTTGAACTTGGTGCCGACAAAGGACCTAAGGCGTTGCTTGTCTTTCCTTGAACTCTTATTTGGTATGTTGTGCAGGGGATTAAACCAGTAATTGTCTTTGGAGAACTAGTTGCTTTAAGTTCTTTTGGGCGACCTCCTATCGGATTATAAGTTATTATATATTCATTGATGCCTTCTAGTGGAGTCCATGCTAATTCGATTGTAGTATCGGTTTCATTGCTTGGAGTTATTCCTGTCACTTCGCTAGGTATAGTTGCTTGAGGAAGTGTTAAAAATTTAATTAAAATTGATAAAAACTCATAAGAATACATTGAATATTTAAGAAGAAAACTATTTTCAAAGTTTATACACCATTTCAGTTTAATAATTATAATTATAAGGCCTTATTTGAGTTTCAGATCTTGAATGAGGTAAATCTATATGCAATCGTAGACTTTTTTTGTAGCGTAAATAAGACTTGAAGTATGTGTGAATGCTCGGTCAGTGATTTTAGTTTCTACATTGATCTTGTTGTATATATTATATTATGTATGATGAGTGAAGGCCCTTATTTGTGAAAATCCATTTTTTAAATCAAATTATAAATTGATTATAATTTCCGCATTTTGAAAAGAGATCAACTCCAAAAAATTGATGCGTATCTGAATTCGAATTAGCAGATAGGATATTCCAAGTAATCTTGTTCTTCACTTTCAGAAGAATCACTACCTAAATTCTTAGAATCGATCAGAGTTTCGATATCAGAGGACATGTTTTCTTCTTCTTAGCTCATGTTATGAAAAAATGAGAAAATCATATAGAATACAATGTGAGTTCCCCGTTAGTTGAATTTTTCATAACAGACTATCTTTGATACATTTTTGTTTGGGGAAACGATAAAAACTAATGGTAACAAGGTTGTAATCTAGAACTTGTAGATTATTAGTTTAGCTAGGAATAGGTTTTTGTTTGATTAAGATATGGCTCTCCTATCTAAAGTTATTATAAATCAAAATATGATTGAGGCGAGGGTTAATTAAACCAAAAGTTAACGTCTAACCAATTCAAATTTGTCGGAGAGAATCTGATTAGTTTTTAGTCTTAAATTCTAGCTAGACTGTTCCTGTAAAATCCTTAAGCAAATGATTTCAGCAAACACTTTTAAAACATATTTGAAATTTTGATGATATTCTAGTAATTTAATTTTTGATTATTCATTATTTCGCAAAAATAAACCATTGGGAATAGTGTTGGATCTCTAGTCACAATAATTTATAGAATTTCTTTTGTTTCAATGCCATAATAGAAAATAATTTCTGAAACTCACCTCCACCAGTATACGTTATCTGTTCAGAGTCGAGGCTAGTACTGAATTCCTTTGTCAAATCATCTTGTACTCGCATACTTCCGAAATATTTCAAGCCAGCAGTTATGTCTTTTCTTAGTAATGTTCCTTGTAAATCTCTTGTTGTGACTCTGAGAACCTCCTCCTTGGTTAACCCTTCTGAAAATAACACAACTACATTGGAGTATGTGTTACAGTTATTAACATCAGCCTTTTTGATAGTCCAAACGATATTATTTTCGGCATTTTCATACAGCACAAAAGATAGAGCTGGTGATGGTTCTGATAAAAAACATATTCATAAGAAATTTTGAATTTTCAATGGATTGATTTTCAAACTAACTTGGAGCTAAAGTTTTTACTTTAACCAAAAAAGAATAAGCGCTGGTTTTCCCTTGAGTAGATACACTATTAACGGAAATTGAATATTCTGTACAGGGTTTAAGTCCGACTAGTTCAAAGTTCGTGGGTGGTTCCTGACCTGGTATTACAGCTTTTACAGTTCGGGTTTCTTTTACTCCTGTAGCTGAGGAATACATTACTGTATAAGAATCCACTGTTACATTTTGTACAACAGGACCTTTTTGCCAAGCTACTGAGATTCTCTCTTTACCAGGAATTCCGGTCAAGTTGGTTGGTGTAGATGGAGGAACCAATGCTAGGCATACAAAGTTAAATAAAAAATTATCTCATCATAGTGAATTTATCATCGAAAATAGTCACTGAAATGAAATGGTGAATAGTTAAAACTTTCTTTCATTTATAAACTCATAATGTTGTATTCTCAAAAATTGAAGAATATCACAAAAAAAAATATCTTACGTGCATTTCCAGTCGTAAATACTGATCCATTCACTGGACTGCTCTCCAGGCCAGTTGAAACATCTTTAACAGTAATAATAGAAGTGTAGTTTGTATTTGCTGTCAGTCCTGTAACCGTTAAGGATTTGTTTTTATTTTCATACGTTTTACCACCTACAGCAGTCTTGTAGACATAATTACCACACTGGGGTCGAATAACATTATCAACAATATTTATGACTGCTTGTACTGAATCTATAGCTGTACCAGATGCAGATATGATTGGTTCAGGCTCTAATTTTTTTAAATTAGTGTTGAGAATTAAAATTTATTTCTTTACGCTTACGAGTAGCTGAGGTCACAACGATTATTGGAGCTGAATCAGGACTTCTATTAGCACCATCTTTACCGTAAACAGAAATTAAATATTGGGTGCATTGAGTCAATCTGTCTATTGTTATGGTAGTAGTTGTGATTGCGTCCTTGTAATCAGCACCATTAACACTAACTGTGTAAGAGGTAGCTCCAGCCAACGCAGTCCAGGTTAGAGAAATCGTTGCATTTGTTTTTGCAGTTGATTTAAGATTGGTCGGTCCGGTATTGAATCTTCCAGCTATGTTTGATAAAATTGGCTTGCATTAATTCGAAGTTAATTTTAGATTTGGTGACGTGAGAAATGAATAACAATTTTTCATGTTTTAATTGGGAGAGAAATTTATTAAAGATGATAGTCAGGGAAAATACTTGTCTTAAATTAAAAATTACAAATAATGAATAGTGCAGCACCTATACTTACAAAGGTTACTAGAAATATTTCGTTCTAGGTACTTGGGCAATATATCCCACAGGAACGTTTTATTTGGTAATGGATTAGCCCATGTCGCTGAATGTTACAGCTTACTAATGGATCTCACCAAGACTGGTACGAAAACTAATGGATCCCAGTCTCGGTGTAACATTCAGCGACATGGGCTAATACATCACCAAATAAGACGTTCCTGTGGGATATATTACCTAAGCACCTAGAATGAAATATTTCTATTACAAATAATTTTTATTTAACAATTTCTTTCTTACCTGATGAAGAAGTTGTAAAAGTCAATGAATCGACAGATGTTGATACAAGTTTATAATCTGGAATTTCTACAGCAACTGTTGCATTATATTGAGTTGAAGGAGCTAGTCCAGTCAGTGTTACTATATAAAACCACAGTTTAAGATTACAAAGATATATAATAAGTAAGAGGAACTAACTTGATTTTGCTTTAGTCACTATTGTGCTGACGATGGCTCTATTCAACTTAGCACTTACTCTATAGTGCCAGTTTGCACAAGCTGGTTTTGGTGTAGAATCTACAATTGTAACTACAGCTTGTGTACCATCTGAACCTTGACCACCAGAAACACTAGTGATCGGGGCTGGAACTAAAGAAATTAAGTTGTTAAGTAATCCTATCACAATAAAAATTTTTGACTTAAATTCCATTTTAACAATTATTTGTGGGTGAAGGAGAAATTCTTCATCAACCACTTTAAGCCAAATCTGTGTTCGGGAAAATTACTCTTATAACCTTCAATTACCCTGGTCTATGTGAGCTTTTTCACCTTTTTCTTCACTGTTGCTATTTATTGAAGATTTTTGGTGTTTTTGTGCTTAAATTATATTCTAATTTCTCAACTTTTACTTTGCTTCTTTCAAAATTTGTAAAATATTATTTTCCATCAATTTCAAACTTTTATCATCTATTTATGAACCTTTAGTCTATAAAAAGTCCTTTCTTTTATATCTACAAATTTCATTTTCAAATTTGGCTCTAAAAATCTCTCATTTTTCTCTCAAAAGAATAAATTCCAGTTCTCTGTTAAATTGAAAGGTTGGAAATCTATGACTTTTACAAAAAAATCGATTGTTCAAATATTTTGAAATCAAGGCCTACTTTGTTCATTCAAGACAAATAAAGAAATTTTTTATTCGAGCGATAATATTGTCGAACTTTATCAAAAACATGTAAACCGATAATAGATATTTTTCAAATTTTGAGCTGAAAAATTTCATTGATTTCAAACTGAGAAGATGGTCAGAAGAAGATGAAAAAAGATCAAAATTAGATTATTTAAGAGATGGATTAATGAATAAATAAATGTTATATGGTAAGTCTGACCTGATGATCTCAAAATTTGAAAATCCTTCGAGAGGTAAACTTTATTTGATATACGCTCAGCGCTCTCAATTTAGAGGCTAAGATTGTCGCTAGTATAATGCCTAAATTGATGTTTTATCTATTTTGGCTAGATATTTATTGTTGTCAGGATTAAAGACTAAAGCTTGTCAGTAACCTCATAAGTTATGAATCATAACACAAATTTTGACTAGACGAGTATTAGTGAAACTTATTTTAAATGTTAGATATCTGGTTTTTATTAAGTAGAATGTATAAATGTAAGATTCAAGCCTTCTTTTCGAATGACTGAATGATGTGTATTCGTATGATATCAATATGTGTGTACATTTACATATATGATTGGTGTATGCTGGTTTAGGTTCCCTATCTGAAGACTAGAACAAATCCTGATCTTTTTCTGCAAATGATAAAGATAACCAAATCTTTAATTCTGGTGAATCTTTAATTTTCAAAATGAAGATATTTATAACGACTTCGGATGAAGTATAAGTTTTATAACACTTCAGATATTCTAACCCTCTTAATGATTCTTTCATTTGAAAAAGAAAATAGTTGTGAAGAAACTTAAAAATTAAATCAATTAGTTAAAATTATTATAATTTTAAATGTATTATGATAAATATTTTGGAACTACATACTGAAAGAATCAAATTTAAATCCTAATTTAAAAACTACTTACCTGAAGGTAGAGTAACGACAGGATAATCTGCAGAATATGGAGAGGTATTCTTATTAGCCGCTGTATATGTTCTAACTTTAATTATGTATGTCTTGCAGGAATCCAAGTTTAGAATATCAATATAATTTGTCTCTGTTTGATTCACTTGGCCATTAACTGAAAGTTCATAGCCATCGACAGTTTCTGATACTTCATTCCAAGTGGCAGTAAAGCTTGTGCTTGTTATATTAGACGCTGTTATTCCAACAGGAGTAGGTACTGATCAGAAATGAATGAAATCATTTATAAAATTAATTACAATTTTAATGTGAATAAAGAAATAAATTCATTTTTTTCTAAACGTTATAGGATTCCTTGGATTTCATTCATTTTATTCTATTTCTGAAAGTTATCACCCCTCTCCCAGAGTAAAATTCACATAATCAATTATAAGTTAACTTCTAAATTATAATATTCTTATATTATAATTATCTTACAGTAAAAATATTTTTATTGAAACACGAGTATTTACCCCCTAATTAATTATTATTTATCTCGACCTATCTGAATGTATAAAAATCACTTGCATTCTGATTGGTCGAGACAATACTTAATTAGCGGGTAAATATTCGTGTTTCAATAAAAATAAGATGTTTCAATAGAAATATTTTTACTGTAAATAAAAAGTTAATTACAAATTCCCAAGGGTATAAGACCTTTTTTAAAATTGGTCTAAGTCATTTTTGTGAAAAGTCAAAGATATTTTCGGCATATTATCAAAAGTCTGTTTACAAAAAGTACAAGTGATATTTCCAGATATTATCATTTGGCCTAACAAATTTACACGTTTCATGCATCAAATGTTTTCATCACTTGGTCTAAGTTTTTTGACACTGAGTCTTAGCTAGAGAATTTTTAATTTTTGATGAAAAGACTAAATCAGATTTTTATCCCAATTCTGATAGCACCATTTTCTTTTTTCAAATTGTTGTTGAGATAGAATATTGAAATTTAATTAAGAACATGATGCTACTTGATGATGATTATAGTGAATATCACATACTTTTGATAATATTTGTATACTGAAAATATCTTTGACTTTTTGCAAAAGTGACTTAGATCAATTGTAAAAAAGGTCTTATACCTTTGGATATTTGTAATTTACCCTTAAAAAAGCATTTTCCATTGAGAATACCCGGTAAACACGAGGCAGGTTTGATCAGTGAAAATTACTCTTATTCATCAGATTTAAACAATGATAATCCACATACCCAATTTCAATTATTCAAACCTCCTTTATACTAAAAGAGTTACCTATCTTTTTAAACGTTGAAAATTAAAATATTGTACGATTATTGCTGCTTCAATTACCTTTGACACATGGAATGAAAATGGGAGAATTTTTTTAACATAAGTTAAACGATAAAATCCCCAATAATGCGCTCATTTCTACTGCTTGGTACATAAAATAATTTGGTCTTTATCAAGAAATAAGCCTTGTTTTAATTTAACGTTAACTACGACATATTACAGGCTTGAGATAGGACGAAATTTTGAGCCTTCCAAATGAATAAATTTTTACAACTCACATTTTGGTAGTGCTTCTGCAGCTATAATTTATTTTTAAAATATCAATAACATGATGAAAATAAATTTTATCAAATAAAAATGTCTAAAATTTCTAATGGTTTTTGAATAATTCGTTAAAAATTTCTAAAACTTAAAGATGATACTCTCATCATGAGAGTTTACTGTTTTTACAAAAAGTTCAATATATCTCTCCGAAAGGTCGGGAAAAAATATTTAAAAAGAGTAATAAGAAGATTTTCATAAATTGAGCCTTTATCTCAGGCATAATCGTCAGTGGAATACAAACCAATTAGAAATCGAATTTTTTAAAGAAATATTTGCAAATTTAAGGTTTTGTTTAGTAAATATTAGAAGTAATTAGAAACAATTAGATCTAGTTCATCTTTTCACATGAGCCCATATTTTATTCAAAAATAATCTGTTTTTTTGTTTCACTTTATTCTAAAAGAGTTTTTTGCTCGATTTAAGAGAAGTAATTTTATTTTTGGTTAATAAAATTTATTCTCTTTAATAAATTTTTTTTCTTCTCATATAACACTGCTCGGAGATTTTTCAACTTTTTTATAGAGATTTAACCAAATTCACACATGGTGTACAGAATTTCGCGCTGATTCCAAATATACTAATATCAATATATGTTTCCCTAAAAATTTAGAGATAATAGCCCTCGAAGTTTTTTTATTATTTTTGTTGTCATGGTATTTTCAATGGGTCCCTAATTTCACTTCCTAGCAAGATTATGATTCCTGATTAAAACATTTGCAATTCAAATCAATAAGGAAAATAGTAAAATAGTTATAAGACTTTAAAGGTTAAAAATCAATAAGAAATGTTAATTTTTTCGTAACTAAATTTCGCTTAAAATTCGAAAAATAAAATTTTGTGCAGGCTTATGATTCCTGATTAAAGCATTTGCGGAGAATAAGTAATTTCTCAGCTCTTTGTTGATGTTATAATTATAATCATTAGCACACGTAATTTTATAACTTGTGTATTAAAATTTTTAAGTGGTCGATTTAAATTTTAGACACAAGTTATAAAATTACGTGTGCTAATGATTATAATTATAACATCAACAAAGAGCTGAGAAATTACTTATTCTCCGCAAATGCTTTAATCAGGAATCATAATCTTGCTAGGAAGTGAAATTAGGGACCCATTGAAAATACCATGACAACAAAAATAATAAAAAAACTTCGAGGGCTATTATCTCTTAATTTTTTAGGGAAACATATATTGATATTAGTATATTTGGAATCAGCGCGAAATTCTGTACACCATGTGTGAATTTGGTTAAATGTCTATAAAAAAGTTGAAAAATCTCCGAGTGGTGTAATTCTTTTAAATTAGAAGCTTCTGTACTATTTTGATATGACTTTTTTCTATAAAATATTCTTCAAATCTTCTCAATCGTATTGAAAATATATTGAATAAGCATTTTTTGAAACCAAAAAATAATTTTTATCAGGATAAATTTTCCAATTATCCAATTCTCATAATAAATGAAATAATCAAACCTGGAAATAGCCAAATCAAGAAAATTCTTCATCTTGAACCTTGAATTTTCTCCAATTAATAAAAAATAGTAGGGAATAAATTTTAGAAGAAAACGATGAAAGTTTTATTTAGTTAAAAAATTATATAACTTACGAAGAGTTATTGTTGAGACTTGGTTACTATTAATACCTTGGCTTTCAGTGCCTATATTAGTATCTCTAGCTTTGACGTTAGCTGTATATGAAGTTCCTGGTGTGAGATCGGTAATATTAAATATCAAATTTTCGGTAGTATACTTCTTCGAATTTATGTATATGTCATAAACGATTTGAGCACATGATGGTCTCTGTATATCTTCAATTGTAATTTTGATTTCTGTATATGAAACAGCTACAAGTGTTGCACCTCGCACATCTTGCGGATCTGAATGAAATCAATATTAGATATTTTAGTACGCCGTATACAAAGATATATTAAATTCATTTACCATTTAGCAATAAAAATTTAATATTGAAAATTTAAATTAAAACTTTTTAAAAATGTAAATAATGATAGAATATTTACTAGATTTAGGATTATGTAATAAATTTAGGATTATGTAATAAATTTAGGATTATGTAATAAATTTAGGATTATGTAATAAATTTAGGAATTAAATGTGATAATTTTGAACTAAATAGCTGTTTGGCATATATTGACTATAACGTTGTTCGCTTGCTACCTGACTATGTTGTCTTCTGGTTTGTATTATTACGAATAAGTAATTCACGTAGTTTTTCAAACACGTCCGAAAATCCACTTATATTCATAATTCAGAAAATTAAAAGAAGATATATTAAAACCAAATGTACATTTCTTGAAGCATCATCGTGGTAATTCTTCAAAAATGATATTAGTTGAGAATTCATTCAAGATAATATTTTACAAATAATGGAAGAAATAGTAAAGTCAAAGAAAATAAGAATAAAATGCAAGCTAAAAAAACACCAAAACTCTCCAATAAATAGCAACAGTGGAGAGAAAAGTGAAAAAGCTCACATAGGCCAAGGTAATTGAAGATTATAGGAATAATTCTTTTGAACACATAGATTAGGTTTATATAGGTTAATAAGAAATTTTTCTTTCACCCATACATCTATGCTGTCGTCACTAGGGTTTTTGTATAAAACGAAAAAATAGAAATTGAAGCTGTATGATCTTCTTGTCTAAGATGCCTTGTAACCGCAGTATCCTTCTTCAGATGATCCTCCGCTCGTGTAGATAATTTCCTAATCGTTCTACCAATATAGAACACAATCACATTGGAATTTGTAAAATAATAGAGTTTTCTCCTCTGGCTTCAGTAAATCCTTATGAATCAAACTAAACAATCTCTGAGTCTTAAATACAATTTTCAATTGTATGTTATTATAATGTTGATTGATGAGATCATTTAACCTTCTCCTAATATCATTACTGAACCCATCACCTTTGAGGTTGAGCTTCATAAAAATAGTTGTTTTTTCCGATTCATCTGTTTCGACAACCTCATTTCTATCCATGGATACATTCATGAATTTGTCAACAAATTTACCGGGATAACCATTATCCTTCAGACTTAACTTCACGTTCTCTATTTCGTTAGACCATTCCTCAGGGCTTGCTATCTTTTTTATCCTCTTACTTAGACCAATTACCAAGCCAACTTTATGAGAGATAGGACTGAAACTGGCATAATGTAGATACTTCCCGGTGTCAGTCTTCTTCTTATAAATATTTCTCAGAATTGATCCATCTTCTCTTCTAGTTAATTTGACATCTAAGAAACTCAAGATACCATTAGATTCTCTTTCCATAGTAAAAACTATATTCGGATGAAACGAATTCATCTTGGAGAAAAAATCATCTACTGATACGTTAGGTTTCATTAAAATAAAAGTGTCATCAACATATCTGATGTAAACATCAGCGTAAGAATTGATTGTTTCAGACATTTTATTTAATTCTAACCAGCTTAGGAAGATGTCTGTTAAAAGAGGACTAAGAGGTGAACCCATAGCTATTCCATCTTTCTTTTACTTTGAATACTTTGTTTTGAAATGATAAAGGAAGGTTTGAACAACAGATCCTAATGAGATCAGTGATTTCATTACTTTGCATTTCAAAACCTTCGTGTTCATCAATGAAAGATTTAATAACAGATAATGTCTCCTCAATAGGTATACTAGGAAATAAAGAGCTTACATCTAATGAAATCATTTCATTTAAACCAATATTTAAATTCTTAGTTCTATCTACAAAAGCGAATGTATCTTTAACAACATATTTAGCATAATATGTATGTATTGGTTTTTTTACAGTGAATGAAATCGTATTTTGGATTTGATTTTAGATTCTGTCATGGATAATTTTGCTGAAAAACATTAAAGCAAATTTATTCAAAGGTTTTTCGTACTTTTCGTTAATTAAAATTTTACCAGGTTATACAAAACTTCGTGCTCTTTCGAATAGTATAAATATTGAGACGAGTATAGTTCGAATAAGAGAGTTATGGTATTTCAGCTATTAAGCTACGTGGAATAATATTTTTGGTTTTAATCGAAAGAGAAAAAAAAATCTTTTCTGTGGGGCTTTATAAATTGGTTACATAATCGCCCTAAGAGTAGAGAGTAAAAATGCTAAATTTAACTTGAATTTCATTGGTCGAGACAATACTCGAATTCCATTGGTCAACAGAAACGAGTAGAGTATATAAGTAGAAATCATTTCGGGGTAGAGTTATCTCGAACCATCATCTATCCAATTGACTGTAGTCAGATAGAAAGAAAAACAACGTTATATTCAATGAGATGTGATTAAAATTTTTTTCTTAAGATATTAAATTACCGCCTTGGAATTTATGTAGTGAAATTCTGACAACTAGTATATAGATAATACTAACTTGATGGACCAGACTTCAGAGAAACAGGTTGAGATTCAATTGAACCACCGACTCCGTCATTAGCCATTATAGAAATTGAATAGTCCGTACATTCAGATAAACCGGTCAATTGATAAAAAGGCTGTGTAATTCCTGTTTGAATAACTGAACCATTTTTCTTCACAGTGAAACTGGCGGCAGCAGGAACTGAATCTGTCCATTTCATATCGATAGTAGTCGAAGATTTAGCTGTTGCTATTATACTTGATGGTGGCGTAGAAAATGAAGAAGCTGTGTGAAATAATTGTGAGAAAAGTAAAAGTTGGTATTGAAAAATACAATAAATATAGATGAATGAATCTTTATATTCGAAAAAACTATCTTGGAAAAAAAGAACTCAATTTTTCTAGCTTGTAGAAAAGAAGAATTATTATATTGATAAAGCAGCTGAAAAATCGGGTACCAAGATGTCAACTCGAAGTGTCAGATCATAAGACGAGCTTTCGTCAAAGATTTATTCAAAGTAGCTGGCCTCTGCTCTAGTAAGATGCTGTTGATCAAAGTTATATGGTGTTTAAGTTCCTGAATGAGGTGAAAATTAACAGGTCACCTTCATCCAGACTCGAAGTTGAGGCTCGGATCTCCGTAGAACAGTGGAGTTGCCGA
>SSNU01000082.1:0-226751 GCA_012064415.1 Gyrodactylus bullatarudis
TGTCCAGCCCACCTTCGCCCCGCGAAAAGACAAGGGAAGGGCGATCAAACGACCTGCAAGCCAAGCTCTGTACCTTGGAGGTGCCAGAAACAGCTCGCCGGCTTCTCACGCTCAGGACGAGACACTAGATGTCTTCATCGCGGCTGGTTACCATGTCCCTTGGTTAACAAAGGCCAGGTGATGCTTACTTTTTTTCCTCAATGCTCAAACTTTCATTCGCACTCTTATTTTTTTTATTGTTCAGTATACTTCATGATCTTATATATCCTACTCTGATTAAAAATGTTGATTTATTTAGGTTTTTTTATTTGTCAGAATTTTCACACAACATATCATAATGTCCAGGAGTGTAAAGGAGCTTTACTGGGAAGCTATCGCCATTTACTTCATATTTCACCTGTTTTAATTCCCCATCTCCTTGGCAATTTTC
The DNA here is from genome assembly GCA_012064415.1 of Gyrodactylus bullatarudis. Lineage (NCBI taxonomy): Eukaryota > Metazoa > Platyhelminthes > Monogenea > Gyrodactylidea > Gyrodactylidae > Gyrodactylus > Gyrodactylus bullatarudis. The sequence continues at coordinate 431 of SSNU01000082.1, forward strand.
TATCAGTATACCAACTTTTGTTGCTGTAGATAACGCTGCTATTTGTACCTCTTCCGCCTCTCTATTCATAGGTTCGACCTCATTGCTGCACCATTCATCAACTGGTGTAGGTAGAAATGGTCCGTATGTTTCAGCATTTTTTTTCATGTGATATGATATTATTAATCTGAGAAATACAACGTAGTAATCTGACATGTTATCAAGATTAAATTTTTCTAATAATACTTTTGAATTCATTTCCTTTAATTCACTGAGCAGATTTAAATAATTATCGTAAAAATCTTCAACAGTTAGTAGGTTATAGTTAAGTTCATTAATGAGTGATTCTTTTATTTTTTCCATCAGCTGTATGAATGGATCTATTTCTTTAGTATTCTTCATCATGTATTCGCAATGTGCGTAACAAAAAGCCCTATAAAAACAATTTCCATCTCTTCTAAATCGCCGGAAACCTGAGTAATTTTTCTTCAAAGTTTCCAATTTTTGAAGGTGAGATTGGTTTCCTTTGAACTGATCGTCCAGTTCTGTCAGAGGCAGTTTGTCTGTGACAACAGGGTTTTTTTGGACCTAATCATTAGAAATAATATTTACCTCCGATTCAATTTCCTTGTATCTGTTTTCTGAAAGCTTTTGGAGTTCAGCATCGTCTAAAGTAATGTTAATAAAATTTTACTGAATTCCATATCCAATTTCTGATAGCTCAGAGCAAGATAATACTACGCCAGCTAGTCAGACAATTTAAACACAGTCTTGATAAGTTTTTTACTTTAGAGTTTGAACTAAAAAAACTGAGAGTAATTTAAATTTAATTTACATAGTTATTTTTACTAATTTTGGGAATTCCAAATTGGAATAGGAGTTAATTAATTGTTACAATTAAATTGTATCGGTTGATAATTAATCGGAAATCTTGACTCAAGGTCTAATCATTCAGTCAATAATAATGCAATTTGAATGTGTGAAAAGTTTATTTAAAAAATCAAAGCTGAAAGCTCGAAACCTGTTTTGGTTAATCAAAAGGGTTTAAATCATCAGGATCTGAAAAAGAACCAGAATTATTCTTGAATCCAGAACCATCATTGATTTTTGGTTCCAGTAGAGTGTTAATAGCCTCATTTGATTTCTTTTTATAAGGTATTTTCAATTTTTTACATTTTTCTCGTTCAGCCAGCTCTTTAGCGGTTACAAATGTGATATTGTATCCGAAATCTCTAACCAGTTTTTTTGTTATGTCAACTTTGGTTGTGAACTCATCATCTTTTATTTCGTCCTCTTCATCAACATTTTCATATGAACCACTTGTTCTTGCTTTCATATGCTACAATAAAGTCATCATTTACGTTTTCAACTTACATACAACTTTTCTCGTTCTTTTCGAGCAATTCTTTTTAATTCTTCTTCCTTTATTAAAAAAGGTGTTTGCTTTGGAATTCTGTCAACATTAATATGAGGTCGATTATTAGTCCTATAAGAATTAGGACAGCTGTCTAATTCCCCAGGAATATTGTCTCTACTTGAGTTTCAAATAAAAATCAATTAATCAATTCTTCAATTTCCACAAAAATCTTTTGATAAACCTTTTTCATAAAAGTACAGGTTATAATTTCATTCATCTCATTTTATGTAATTAAAGTGATCAAGATTAAATAACTCACTTTTGTCGAAATCGTTGGCTTCATTATATAATATAATTTATATTATGAATATACAGCTTTTATGCTTACTTTTTAACGAAGCTTTAATTTTAAAATGTTGATTATTAACCTTTAGTAAGGTCCTTTACTGAAAAGGTTTTTCATTCATCGAATCTTACCATATTAACACTCCAACCAGCGTGAGTATGAATGACAAGATTAAAATTGTGATAATTGAAGCAATCATTGACGGGGAAGCACTAACATCTATTAAAATATACACATTCTTCAACTAACACAGATAATTGCATCTTTCTCCATAATAATTTTCTTGGCAACTAGATTTAATAAATACACGCAGCTTACTGGCAGTATGTGTAACACTGGAGCCTGGCAAGATCATATGCTTTAGAACAATTACCGTTCTTACATAAAAGCATATTTTCCTCATCTTCATTACAATGAGAATCACATTGCGATAAGGGTTGGAAAGTTGTTGTATTGATCGTCTCGTTCAAGGGGGAAATTTGAATTGTTGAATTCATAATGCAATTTTAGTTAATGCAAAACTAATCATTAATGCTAACTGTAAGTCGCTAACAGATATCTGGTATATTAAAAAATTAAAATTTGAAATCTGATTAAATCTGGTTATCATAAATAAATGAGTACAAAATTAATTTATTGTTTAATTGAAGCTGTAAAACATTTTTGAAAGTAACTCATATTGTCTAAATATTATTATGAGTCTTAGACCGATAGACTTGAAAGAACTAGAAAGACATAATACAAAGAAATCAGCTTGGCTCGCAATAAATAACAAAGTTTATGATGTTACCAAATACATCAGGAAGGTAAACTTTAACAAATTTAAACAATTAAGCATCCTGGTGGATCGAATACAATAAAAAGTTATCTTGGCAAAGATTGTACTGTTCCTTTCATGAAGATCCTTCATACTACTTATGCTGATTCTTTATTAGAAAAATTGCAAATTGGATACCTAGAAGTGAAAATATCCCCTTCAATTCAACCGAGAATAACGTAAGACATTCTTAGATTAAAATTATAGAACATTTTTAACTTTGAATGAAGTTGCCGAACATAATACAAGGGGATCCTGTTGGATTATATTATTCAATAAAGTTTACGATATAACGTCGTTTTTGGAATCTCATCCAGGTGGTCCGTCTGAGTTGATGAGATATGCTGGAAAAGACGCTACTAAAGCATTTGAATTCGAAGGCCATGGAAACGATTCAAGAGAAATGCTCAATCAATTTTTAATTGGCCATTTACCTGATTCAGAAGCAAAAACTGTAAACTTGAAGAAGCAGTAAGTTAGATGTGTTGTTAGAAATTGAGAAAATCGCTAATTTGAGATCTCAATTCGTTTTCAAGGAAATGCAGTCTCATTTGATTCCTTACTCTCTCGGATCAATGATGAGAAAATAAATTTATTGACAAAATAAATAATTATATTATATATTCTAATGCATATTTAATAAGAACAATAAAAACTTGACAACAGATGTTTTTTTCAAAATCTCTTATTTTTCATACAATCATAATAAAATACAATCTTTGAATAAGTATCCTGTGGACTTGCAACTTTGAACACAAAGCGCATGATGGTTCCATATATAATATATGGCATATATGTATTATTACAGAATATATTCCTGAAGACTACATCCATCTATAGATCAAATAAATTCACACAGTAAATTCTCAGGCCTCCAAATCTTCAACTGTCTTTCGAAGCTCTCCAACTAGAGACAGAACCTGTGAAGAAAGAGTGAGAATTTTTCAAAAAGACCCATGAGAAGTGTGTTTGATAAAATTTAGGAGGAAAATTCTGTCTTTTTTTCTTAAATAATATTAAAAAACGCACTTTTTTGAAGGAGCTTTCGAGGCTTTTGAGTTTTGTTGAAATGTCTTTGAATGAGTCCTTTCTAAGATTATCTTGGTGGGCTTGATAGGGTAATAATTGGTTCATACATTTGCCCTCCTTTGCCAGGGTTTCAAGGGAATGATGCCAATGAGAAATTATGCTTTCAAATTCGAGAAATCTACTATACATCACAGAGAGACAAAAGCATAAAACACAGCACCTATATACGAGAGAGAATAGAGAAAAAATTATTAATGCAAGTGCGAGAGACACCTTACACATGAAACTTACAAGAGGATCATGATTAACCAGGCTAGATTGAATTGTGAGCCAGAATCACTGAGTAGTGAAGTTATCCACGAGATTATCATTGAACTGCAAGTAGAATCAGTTTGATCGTTGCTACTATTGCCAGATTTGACTTGGCCATTAACTTTATCATTGCCGGTTGTGGATGGACTAATTTCTAGAGGACCTGTTGAGAGAAATTGAAAAAAATATGGCTCATGCAAAGGAAATAGTTTTGATGTAAACTCACTTTGATTTGTCAACGGTTTAGTTATGGCCGACTCTTGCATATCTAGGGTTTTGACAAGGCTTCCTCCGGTCAATTGGTCATGCCGGGAGAGTTGTTTGGCCTGCTGTATTAGTAGTTCAGTGAGATCATTGAAATTCTCAGCAATATTTGTTCGAAAGGTACTTTCGATGATGTTTTTTGCTCCGAAAAATACTTGCTTATCAAAAATCACTTGAGCGCTAACTTTCAGGTGTGTTGTGTACTTGTTGATACTCAGGAGACAATAACGACATTCAGAATGGAAACATGTAGAGAAGGGGACGTTCTCATTAACCACAACCGTATCAATGACATATCTCCGATGTGGGATAGTTTCCTTGACAAGAAGTTGCTAAAAAGAGATTTGATAGTAAAAGTTTTTTCTAATCAATATGAAAAAACAGACGAGGTCAAGAAAAGAAGAACTAACCTGTGTCTCTACCGATAAGCAACACCGAGGTCCAAGTTTCTGTTTCAAGGCAACAGTATAATGAATCTTTCGATTAATTTCTCCAGAATCACAATCGGATTCAGTCGGGAGAATATTCCAGTCATTGTCGACATGATAATCAGATGTTCCTCTGATACCACACGATAACTCGGTAAATTTACAAAAGGTGAACAAAGCCTGGAATACTGCGTCAATGTTGAGTGGGATCTCACAATCTGCATACTGTCTACCCAAGTGCTCGTGACCGGAGCCGCATTTAGTTGGGCCTTGACTCTGATGAGTACCACCAGGTTGGTTGGGGAACTTTTTCTGGGAGCTTTTCAATTTCGAGTTTAAGCTATCCAATTGTTTCATAAAGTTGTAATTATCTGTGTCAGTTGTGTTTGTCTCATCGAGATATTCATCAACAGAATCAGTCAGATTATTTTGCATGTCTATGCCGATTTCGTCGAAAACACGCGAAGTTGAAGTCTGAGAATTGAAGCTTTCGGTTAACTCTTCCTTGGTTTCACTTTGCGAAAAAGAATCTGTATTTCTTTCTTGGCCTTTTGTGGAAATACTCGCCTAAAATTAGAAATTTTATTTAGTTGTGAAAATAATATAAAGACATGAATCGTTTTCTCCGGATAGGTGGGAAAAAAATTATGAATTACAGAATTGTATTAGAGTAATAACTTATTACTAATAACTCTATAGTAGTATAATTCATCGCTTGAAGGAAAATTAAGACCAAGATTAGAATAAAAAACATTTAGATTATCCTGATAAAAATAGTTTCGAATACAAGTCGTATTCTTCTTTTTTGAAAGATCTCACACCAAAAGAAGAATACGACATGTAGTCGAAATATTGTGTTAATATCCAAACTATTTTTAACTGGGTAATCTAAATGTTTTTTATTCTAATCTTGATCTTAATTTTCCTTCAAATGATGAATTATATTATCAGAGTTATTACTCTAATACAATTCTGATTACTATAACAATCACTATAATTTTTATAATCCTTATTTTTATCAAGAAATACTAAACCCTTTTCTATCTTTTCTTTTTATACTAATAGACCAATAAAAGCCAGAAGACAATACAGTCAATCTATGCCGAACAGCTCCCTGAAGAACTATTAAATTATTTTTTTCATTTTAACAGTTTATAGGCTCATTCTATTGTATATTAAGGGGAGGGTAAATAAGAATTCAAACATTACCTTCTTTTTATGTCCGAGGAATGAATTTGTCATTGCCTTTGGACTTATCAAGATATTGAAGGATGAATTCTCCAGACAACCATTCGTCTGGGATGTATCGGTTAATTTATCAGTTTCATTCTGTGAATCAGGTAGTTTGTTGACATCAACAGGACCGACAGGACTCTCGGGAAGCTCCATCATGGCAGTGACACTATCATCTCCGTATATTTGTCTAACTTGCATTATTATCTCTTCAACTGACATTGACTACAAGTGGGTGGAGAGGGAAATTATTATAGAAACTTTATTCCATTGAGTATTACATATTCAGTGTATCTGGAAAGAACCTGATTCATGTAAAAGTGAGAGATACTCCAAGCATGATGAATGTGTGTTTAGATCATGATATGAATTTGGTTCATATGTAGGTTGGGAATCTATGATTATTACAGATACATCTCAATTTTTTCATCAAGAATTCAAATTTGGAATTCAGATAATGATACCTCCTTTTATCGTCGGAACTTCAAACTTTGAAGAGAAAAAAACTGCAAAAAAAGTCCTTCTCCAAATATCGATAAGCGATAATGAGGTAAATCATTAGATCAGATTTAGCATAATCCATTTTTTCATCTAGATTCAGAAAAACTTCTTCTGTCACTTTCAAATCAAAAAAATGCCAAAATTGTTTTGGGATCCTGGCGCATGATAAAATGGATTCCAAAAAAATCTCCATTTTTGTATTCTTGATGAAAAAAAAATGAGATGCATATCTGTAAATAAATAAATAAATTCCAACCCTCATACAAATTTGCTCTATTTTCTTCATGGGGTGGGGGGTATAACTGAGAAGAGTTTATTCATTTCTATGGTCTCCTTGTTTCGATTGGACTGATACGACCTGGGAGTAGAGAATTGAAGATATTGCATTGATTAGGGCACTCAAGTCTTGGGAAGGAAGAAGATCCATGATGTGTGAAGGATGAATTCGATCGAGAGAGACTGATGAAGAGTAAAAGGGGACGAAATTCTGACGTACAAATTTTGGTCTTTTTTAGCTTTTATCAAAGGGATATCTCTCTCTTTAAGTACTTTAGAGTGGGATTAGTAAGTTTGTTAAATTATTGTTGAGAATTTTAGATAAATACATGCTAAATTTAATTTTGATTTTAATGAAAAATACATTACGAGGACTGGAAGACAGGTGATTAATCAGTAAGGCAGCCAAAATACCATTTTTTTCTGGGCTAAACTCTAGTGAGATAAATGGTAACATGAAATCGAATCTTACTTTTCTTGATTATCTGAATCGTGCTGTTTTCTAAAACTTCTCAATCTCGGTTTGAGAGATTTTAATTGGTCCAACAAAGATTTTAACTTGATTTATTCCACTATTAAATTTCTGATCTCATGTTGAGAGGCAATATTCTAATCTGCCTAACCGAATCCTTTTTATAGTTTACTTAAAATATATAATATTTTTCATATGCTTTTACATAATGTTTTATGAGAATTCTGCTAATTTAATTTTGAAGAGATGCAATATTGTGATCGCCCTGATTATTAGTATCAAGACTTAATATTAGTAATACTAAAAGATAAGTTTTTCATCCAAACACTCCTGTTTTCTAATAAGAGACTGTCTTCAAGACTTCATTTATCCGATTTGTTACCGTTCAAAAAACAGTCACTAACTCAACACATTGTTTTTTATTTTCATCTCAAAGCTATAATGAAAATTCATAAACATAAAATTATTGAAACAAACAAGTCTTTGCAAGTTATGTGCATTCAAAGTTTTTCACGCAAGCGTTAATCAGTACTAAAGCTTTTATTTCACCGGTTCTCATCAGACTCATACACTGCCTAGATATTTATACAAAATTATTAACAGAAATTGTTAATATCACCAGTTATTCACTTGTCTACCAATTCTCATTATAATAATTAAGGTGAATTTTTCCTTAAAATCAGAATTAAATATAATAAATAATTTAGTAGGTATATTTATTGCATGAATTAACTTAGATAATATGAGAATTAAAAGTATTTATGTCACCAAGAGAAAAGAATCATGAGATGGGGAGGAAATAAAAATCACACATTCGGTTCATCCAATGGAATTACATATATTCACAACCCATGTATACACAATTCATAGATAAAATTGAATATATATAAAGAATTGATCATTGACAAAGTTGTAGGTAGAGAGTTGATCAAGATTGAATAATATTTCTCAAAGTAAAACTTTAATAATACACGAGACATTTTGGCTTTGCTAGGGGAATTGGGTCAAAGCATGTGTAGCGAAGAGGCTTCACGAAAGAACTTCCTCGCTACTCACTGTTGCTAGTTTCAATTTACCAATTAGAAATAATTTACAAGAATAATTAATTTTGGAATGCGAATCAAACACAGACACACTGTTACCGATTTAAAAGTAAAAAGTTGACCCTTTCGATAGCTAAATGAGGAAAGTTTCAAGTTTGGTTCTCTCACAGAGAATTCTTACTTAAAATTTGATAATAAAAACCATTTTTACTCAGGACGAATTTTTATAAACATGTTTTCTTTCACATGTAATTTCATCAAAGTCTGATTGATATTGAAATTCAAATCTACTGGTGAGTAGTTTTTAAAAAAATGAAAATTTGCCAATGAGAGGATTTATTTGGAGATTAACTTTGACGAGCACTCAGTTAATGTCAAAAGGGATATCTTATGAATTCCTTCGATCTGATTAAAAGACAACTTAGATGATCCAAAATCTAATGCATAAAAGGCGTATGAAGAAGTAAAAAAAGGCCAATTAAGTTTGAGAGAATTTTTAAGCAAAACAAGAAATGAATGATAAGGAGTAAACAGGACACGTAAACCAACCTCGGGCTTCAATGACAGAAATGTCTAAAAAAGTAGTGGTAGTGGTAAATATTCATGTAGTAATAATTGAAATTTATCATATTTAACATGGACTGGACAAAATTCATAGATCAAAGTTCAAATTTAGCGGATAGAAATTAATCGAAATGAAATGCAGAATCAACAAAAGGAGGAGAGCATACCTGCTGGTTTAAGAAATTCTCCCAGACCTTGTTGAGAATGGCAAAGGTTTTCTCACGGGCAGCAAAGGAGGTGAAAAAATATCTTTCATTTTCCTTCCCATGAATTATCTGGATGGCGTTCGGTATGAGTTTTGCAGTCTTTTGCTTAGTTATCGAGACAATGTCACGAACTGAAATCATAATTTTGGACTCGTGGATTATTTTCGCATAGAAACAAATCCATTCTTCCGTTATGTACATGCGACCTTGGGTCAATAATCCATTATGATACAAGGCACATGAGTAGTCTAGGAGAAAGAGGTAAATGTTAGATTTTTCCAGGAGAACTCATCTTGAAATTCGGAAATTAAAACTCACCAACTAGCAAGTGGTCAGTGTCCACAGCTGATCCTATGAAAGCTCTGCGAAATTGCTGAGCTTTTTGACGATATGTTGGGGCCAAGTACTGGGAAAAGGAAAAATTTTATTTATAGTGAATTGGATTCAATAGAAACACTGATTACGTTATCATTCAAATCTACAATATAAGACAGTTTCCTAGGCGATAGTTTCAAAGTGGACAATCGAACACGTTTGCTTGTCTTCTTTTTAGACGATCTCCGTGGTAGTGAGGATGGCCGCGAAGACTTTTTGCAAACATCACGAGTTACTGGCATTGAAATCTTTTTACTCAAATCATTATCTTCTGTGGCATAGTCAAGCTCATCACTATGCGGATACTTGTGGAAAGAGATGCTGTGTCTGTTTTCGTGAAAATCTTTCATAATAAAACAATTACACTGGTAGAGAAAGAATAAGAAACTCGATTGAGAGAAAATAACCTGAGTGAAACAGTTATAAATTTTGTCAAGAAAGAGCAATAATTTGATAAAAAATTATACATTGAATTTGAAAAAAAAACATCTTGCAATCTCATGTATTACAGTATTATCTTCTCAAAACATTGTATTGGCTTGTTAGCGTGTAGTGCAGTGCACAATGTCTTCATTCGAAAAACAATGAAATAACTTATACATAGATGACAACTTTAATTTAATATCTTATTCTTATATGAATACACGTTGAGAGAAATAAATTCTTAAAATTTGGGTGATCAATATTAATTTTGGGAATTAACTCTGTTGACAGCTAAAAATATAAATGTACAATATGAAAATCAATAGGCTTTTGGTCATTTACAAATATCAAAAAGTGCTCACCTGATACAAATTAGATAAACCTCTGGGAGATTTTTCATTTGATAGATCATTTCCAGAGTATGAAAGATGAACAAAGTTGGGCTTTGGATTATCAACAATGTTTCTACAGTCAAACTGCGAAGATGTGGAGATTTTATGTTCAAAGCCTGAGGTATTTGGAACTGGAACACTATATCTGAACTGTAATAAGATCAAAAGGTCAGGTTTTATTATAATTTCATCGATTGGATCTTACATTGTTAGTTATAAAAGAGTTATCATTGAAATCGGCAGAATTATTTCTTGGAATTAAACCCTTCTTCTCTTCCTCAAATTGTTCGTTACGAGAAGACAAATCACTGATACCTATATCACTCAAATTTCCAGTCGTAAATTTTTGTTTCATCAGAACTATCAAGTCATTTGATTAGGGAATCTACAACATCAATTTATCGAAATTCATAATCACGCGTACATTTTAACAAAGTTGCCAACTTAGTTGAAGAGTTGTAGATTTTTGAAGCTTTCTATTTATTTATCATTTTTTGATTCAATCTATTTTCATTTTTTAGATTGGTTTCTGGTTAAAAACGTTTTAAAAATCTACAATAAAAGGTCAATTGTAGTCATAGTCGAAGGCATAATCATTACTTGAGTCTGATTTTATTGATAAACTTCGCAGTTGAGACGTTAATTTCTATTATTTACCAATTGAATACATTATTACTACTATTATTATTTCTAATATAAACTCAATTTAATTTTTAATTTTAATGCGTCACTCAGTCACTTGATCTTATTTCGAATTACCAGTTTACTAAAATAGAAGAGTCACTTGTCTCAATTCAATTCTCTTCAATTTCATTTCGAATGAGTAGTACCGTTTAATCAAGTGCAAGTTGTCTGGATATTATTTATTAATTTGACAAATAAAGTCAGTGTTGTAATATGAAGTTTTGGATGTTGGCAATAGTCAACCTTGGATTATTCTTTCAAACATTTACAGGTAAGCGGATGATTATTATCATTGACCCTCTTTGATTAGCCATTCCCAATCGTTTCTACCAATACAACGAAGTGCCAGTGCATAACCCGGGTGATTATGAAAAGTTCAAGCTTGTTGTTGATGAATATGTCATTCCGGGTAAACCAAAGACCGAGTAATTTAATATCAAAGTGTTGATGATTCCATTTCAGAGTGATGACGACAACTCTGATTAATCCGGATATTGATACAACCATGGCCAACTTTGGCTGGACATTGGCAACAGCCATAATGGGAACTCTATTGGGCCTTCTTCTACTAGGCCTTTGTCTGTACTATTGCTTGAGGAAGAGAAATAAAACAAGTCCAATGCCAATTTATCAGACACCGCAGCCAAGTAAGTTGAGATATTGTCGAGTTTATTTTAATTTTTCAAAACCAAAGTAAACCGTGTCTACTCAGATCCGTGTCGTAATTCAAATTTGTACCTGAATCAGCAATCACAGCCGAAACGTGAAATGTGCTGTGTGGAATATGAAAATTTAACTTGTCATCCAACAGACCTGCCAGTCCGCCATATGTGCTAGGTTAACGTTGCTGTGTGGCAAGGATAGGCTTTGTCAATCATTTTTAGTTTGAGTACAAAAAGAAACTAATTTTATTTGTCAGCAATATCAAAAGTATATATATATATTGTGATAGATTATAGTTTTATTATAATACAAATCATTTCTTTTCTTATGTATCATTTGAGATCTTTATTTATTTGTTAGCCAATGAGATTGGAGTATTTTTATATTTTTGTACATTGTAGCATACATACAATAATAATGATGGAGGTGGGGGTCGCATAGAGAAAAGGGACAAGAAAAGTCTACCCCTATTATGTCATAGGTCATGTACATACAAAATGTACATATAATATTTGCATGTAAGTAGGAACAATAACGCATTAAAAGGTCAATGGAGCGTTCCCCCTCATCATCCATCCATAGGGGAAGAAAACGAGGATAAAAATCAAGAACTACTTTTTCTATACATGTTCGAATACCAAATGATTGATCTTTCACACCAAAATCGTCAAGAGATCATCAAGGTCGACAAGATAAAGACTTCCGCGACATCATCACCTTTCCACCTAATGCCTACTCATATTAGCCAAGAATTACAACATAATTATCATCATTTGCCCTCGACAACTTCAAATATCCAACAGGGACCTATTGGAATAGTGCAAAATTGCCAAAACTACTTTGATATTTACTCACAAATCCAGGCCTCCGACTATACAACAACAGGGCTTGTCAATGAAAAGTTTATCAAGAAGGACGAGGAAGACAACGATGAGGGTGAGATCACAACCAGCACCCCGGCCCTAAAGATGAGTTCCCCGGAAAATTTGGATGGTAAGCAGATATGCCTGGTATGCGGTGATCGAAGTAGTGGAAAACATTACGGCCAGTTTTCCTGTGAAGGCTGCAAAAGCTTCTTTAAAAGGGCCATACGCAAGAATAGCAATTTTGTCTGTCGTTCCAGTAACCAATGTCATATTGACTCAACCAGACGGAATCAATGTCAACATTGTCGACTTACCCGATGCTTCCTTGTCGGTATGAAAAGAGATGGTGAGTGTTCTGTTTGAACCAGTTCTTTTTTCAAGTTATTACTCATAACTAAGGCTAAACATTTGCGTCTTTTAAATACTATTTCGAGTTTAAACTCAGTTACTTCTGCAACTGAAAAGGAAAAAAAGTACTTAGCGCATATATATTTTCCATAGATAAACTGTTTTTATAGTGGAAAAAATTTAGATGTAACAACAATAAATCTCTCGAGTTTACCGTCTTAACTTCAAATTATTTACATATATTAACCAGACTATTTTTAGATACATATTTTCTAAAATTTAAATACTTATTTTGTGATACATGTTTTTCATTAGTAACTTATTATGTATCATCTCGAAAAGAGAGAATTTTTGAATATGATAATCTGATTAATTTTGTAACAAATTTACTTGAGAATTTTTGCCAATTCCTCATGAGTAAGATATATATATATATTGAGCTTTAAGGCCTAGATAAAGATCACATTTGAGTATATTAACAATTGTACAAGAATAAGGGATTATTATCAAGAAAATGCATCCAAAAATACTACAACTCATAATGATCAGGGATTAGTGGGGGATTTTTCAGCCAAAAGTTTCCCGCTAATATTAAATTTATTTATTTGAACAAATTCTCAGTCATGCATAGTGTTTTTTGTCCAAATAGCAACAAATTAGATGCTACATTGTCTTTTTTCCTTCCAATCCATTTGCGTAACAGTTACTTTTCCATTGTATTTTTACATTTTACCTTTAAAATTATCTCATATCTGCATTTTCTTCAATGGCAAAGGGAAAATAGAGGGGGGATGATGATGCTAGCCCAGATAAGGTGGATAAAAATACGAAATACCCTCATTTCGATCGCTTTTATTTTCCATCAATTTGAAATGTATCTCTCCTAATTTCAGTTGCACAGGTGTCGTCATCATCATCTCCGATGAGCCCCAAATGGGCCTGACGACAATAAAAAAAAATGAAAATTTCTCCCCCTTTTTCATATCTGGGATGCATTTTTTTATGGAATAAATGTTAAAATCATAAAAACCCATTAGAGAGAGGATTTCGACAAGACCCCAAGAGTGATAGAGAGAGGGATGTTTTATGGGACTTGGATTATCTGTTCACCACTTACAAGAGCAATAATGACTCGTAAAAGAACAGACATCTCAAGTGGACTTGAAATGACTTGTGTTCTCTAGCCCACACTCTGTCAGTGAACATCTATGCAATCTTTAAAAATAGAGGGGTGGGGGTGGGAATCTTTTTATGTATTCTAAATCATGCTTTCACATGCCCCATTGATTTCTATGAATAATTGTTGTTATTTTTTATTTCATGTAATAAATGTAGCTGTCCAACGTCCAAGGATTCTAAACGGATCATTACAAAACAACAGTACATTACGTACCAACGGGAAGGCATCGACACGATCTTCTGCTTTCCATCAGAGGTCTGATACCAGATCGTCAACTTCATCTACTGATAAAATCGACCAAGATCTCAATAACAATGACATAACCTCAGGAAATCATCCGGCCTTTGGTAGTAACAACCATATCAGCACAAATAGCGTCCCATTCGGTTCCTCAACCATATTTGGCAGCAATTTTATAAATAACTGTCATGTAAGTTACATTTACATGAAAAGAGATTCTTGTTCTCAAAGTTTATTGACCAAGTGCACCTTGAGGTGATTAGGAAATAAAAAAGAACCTTCATGAGGAACATGGAAAATCCAATGAGGGTTGTGTTACATGATGAGCACGTTGAAATATGATTTTATCTCCTTTCACTCTGTACTAGATAATAAACTGATTTATGATCTTTATTTATTCCTTCTCTCTCTGTGCTCAATTCTTTACATTGAATGAATTTTCATGATCCGAGGGAACATCATTTTTTACTCTGACTTTTACCCGACAAAAAAACATGAGACATTATTTGAGGAATTAAGGACACTATTTCACTAGAAAATATTTTAAAAAGTGATTTTAAATAACTACAGAATAATTTCCATCAGACTCCTAAAAAATGTAAAATTTATCAATTATCGTAGTAAAATTCATTCAAAATTTGTTGGCGCGTATTTAAAAATTGTAATTTCAGAACAAAATTAAAAATATTCTTCTCTCTCGAATTAGCAAACAGCCGAAAAAGTTTTAAAAATTTGTATTACCTTAATACACACTAATGATGAAGACTTTAGATGAGAAACAAGTCTGTAAATTCTTAATTGAAAATTTGTTGTAAAAATATTTTAAAACTAAAATGAATCAAGAAATTCATGAGATTGAGTGTTCTTTTTCATAAATTAATTTGTTAATATTCATTTTTTTCCAGTTCAACTTTTTGACAAATCAAAATATAAACCTATCACATAGAGGGTCACGCAAGCAACTGTTGCACCATGTTTCTGTCATGATTGATGCGGTCCTTATGCGTTGTCAATTCCTTTCACCCCTATCGAAGGAATGTCGTGCAAGTATTGTCGAGGGTGCCCGACTCAATGTTTTCCTAATTAGCATACTCAGAGTGAGTCTTTAACATTTCCATGATTTCATTGAGTGAAGCAAATGTAGGACATTTTTTAGGACCTTTTTCATCAAGGTCAAACATTGGAAAAGAAGGCCAGATATTTTACATATTTATTAGTAACTAAAAACTAATTTCATTATCTAAAATCAATTCAATATTTGAGAGCCAAGAAACATTAGGCGAATATGGTACCACTGCTTCGTCTCAAGTGGTCTACGTGCTTTATTTTTATCTTTCCTATCTAAGAAATGTAACAAAACTCATAGTAGAGTAAGATTGTAATATTATTCCTAATTAATTTCAAGGTAAAAGACCTCTTTTCTTATATTGAACATGTTACAATTCTCCACAACGTTGAGTACTTCTCAATGAGTAGCATCCATAGTTGAATGAAAAAATCCCACTACTGGCATTAATAATACAATTCCTATTTACAATTACAGTGTGTAAGCTAGGTATGGTGTGTAAATGTGGGCAACAATTTGTTTAGCAATTTCTGTCACTAACGCATAAAGATTTTGGTAGCAACCATCTTTTTCTTATTGTATTGTTACATTGGATATAAAACTGAGCAACGTTTTTATTATCATGTGATTCGAATGATAATGAAAACGATTTGGTTTTGATTGACATTTCATAGTTACGATGACTCTTGATAAGAATTATAATTATAAATATGACCACTGGCAATATCGCACTATTACTCCTAATCTAACATTGCAATATAACTCATTTTTTCGTACCCAAAACTCTTAAAAACCAATAGAATGTCTAGATTGGTTTTTAATTTTTGTTCAAAAACCTGACCAAGTCGTAGTAGAATTCATTGAAAAAAATGCTGGCGCGTATTCAAAAATTATGTCTCTCTCTACCATGTAACGAATGTATTTTCTCTAGTCGAATCCCCTTTCATACAATGTAATCTCACGACTCATTATGGAAGGGAACGTACAAATGGCAAAAGAATCAAACAACCCCAGTAATACAGTTGGTGCACTTCCGACCAATGAGAATTCAGTCAAAAGTACAATCCAGATCAATAGACAAATCCATCTTTTGAGTAAAATTGAGAAAATGTTTCAAGAATTCAAGGCTTTCATAAATGATACCATTTTAGATACCCTCATGGGCTTGATGATATTCAGATCAGGTAATTTATATAATTTATATATTATCATAACTACTTGCAAGTATATTGATATTAATATTATTTCAGAGTATACAACATCATTAGAATCGGCTAGAATTATTGAGGAACAAGCCCTACAGACGCATCAACAGATTGTTTACATTTGTCAGAACCTGGGTCGTAATGAACTCTTCGCCTATAAATGCCTTCATTCATTCTCCCAGATCATGTTGTGCCTATCATCCTTGAATCATGGCCAGATTGAGACCTATCTCTTTGAGGCCGCCCATCCCAGTGAATATGAGAACAGTAGTCCTATGGGAATGATGACTGTTGACTGCAATCCCAATACCTATCAGATGAACCATCATTCGAGTGTATTGCCAAGTAATAATAGCTCAGTCCATAACAGTAACCCCTATCAGCAATATTGGAACATTGGCTTGTGCAATGCCAGTCAGAATCATGCCTCTAGTTATGAGGAAAGTCTTAACCTATTTCACAGTACACTAGATAACTCAATTAATAATAATAATACCGATAGTAGCTCTTATAGTTCCTGAAATGACATCCCTTCCCCCTTCATCATTGCTTGTACAAATATGATTAAAAAATTTTTACAAAATGTTTCTCTTTTTCCTATGAAATTTAGAGGTATGAAGCTAGCTAGCTATCTCTCACAGAAAAACTCAAAAACTGAAAGTCAAGAAAAATTTATATTTTTAAATATCTTGATGAGCCTATCAGTAGTAAAAATATTTTAAAAATCTGACAATTGCAGGGCCGTTTTACGAATTTCCACTTTTGCAATTTTAGAATGCAAAATTTTTATCGATTTTCGGTTCAAGATTAGACAAAAAATTCGAAGGAGTTCAGAGAAAATTATCAACTCCCAAATATTGGATCATTTTCCTTCGAAAAATTCAGAAGCTACGATTTTCAATTTTGAACTGCTTCTATTCTTCGGAATCGATACAAATTTTGGAATCTAAAATTGCAAAGTGGATATTTTGATGCATCTTCCGAAATACAAAAAATGGACAAATTCTGGTCAGATTGAAATTAAAAATATGCCTACCACTTATTTTCTCATCACATCAAGGAATTCAAAAATTATTTTAATCCTAACTTTTTGTGAAAAAAATATTAAGTTTTCATCTTCTTGTCAATTACTATTAGGTTTAGAATATCTTTTCACTATACTCAACTGAGAATTGAGTTCAAAACCCGATTATCTACAGGGGGAAAGAATGAATCTTCAGCTAATCTTCATACTCCTAATGGGAATGAGAATAATGAAGCCAAAATACTCTAATTTGAAATACAATTTTGTATTTTTAGAAAAAATCAATACTGCAATTTTCATTTTTGTACATAAGGGCACTTTCGTGTGGTATCGTGTTGTATTCCCTGTTGATTGGGTTGATCTGAGATTTTCTGACCGGGCAAAATTCCCACTCTGAATACGACAAGTCTTTAACTAGACATGAATTATTTTATTTTGAATTAATCACCTCTCAACCATAAAAAGTGGCAGATTGAAAAGCAATGAAAATTTCTCTTTGAAAACCCAAAGGTTATGAACTCTTTATTCTTAATTTGGGTCGGGGAAAGAATGAGAAATTTCAACCAAGTATTCAAGATTGAATGAAAAAATCTAAAGTAAAATTTTTTCTCTCGATTTTTGATTTAAGATTTTCGAAAATCCCTAAACACCTTTAATCCATACACCCTTCCTTATGAGTTTAGAAGCTAAAACGAAAATATTCTTGGTATAACATTCTATCCTTCTTATTATGTTATTCAGTAATAAAAGGGGCTAGAAGAGTGCATAATCAGGGGACAAGAGAACCTGTTGTTATCCGGTTTACACTAGGACACGTCAGTTCAATTTCTTGTTTTTCGCTTCGGTTTTCAAGATACTAATTTAAGTACATTAAAATTATAATAGAGTATTAGAAAGCAAGATTGATTAACTTTTCAAAGATTCGATGCTTATCCCCACGTGGGGAGTGTGTATTTGATCGTATTTGAAGGAAATCAACGTAAAAAAGATAGGATAGCTGAGAGTTCCAATACATAGTGGGCATAGTAGTTTTGATGAATTCGATCATAATCGTTAAAGAGAGTGATTTTGATGAACCTAGCAACTTCTTAGCTTTACGAAATTAACCTACATCGAAATTGCAATGGTTGAATAATCAAAGAGAATAAAATGAAAATAGAACTCAAGAGTTTCTTATTGGAAATCAACTGTCTCGTATAGTTTGACAAAATTTAAAAGAAAGATCAATACTCTACTTTCTATTACATGAATAAATTCTTTCCTTTATTGACAATAGACTTGTTTATAATTTCTCACTTGATCCATTACAAATTTATAGTTTGGGTTTGACTTTAGAACAAGAGCCACTGAATTATCCCCAGTGGAACGCACAAAACTTTCTCGAGCTAGAACGTGGCTGTAGAATCAGCCAGTGTAGTTCAAAACATAACTCTAGTTTTAGATCGGAAAATGTCTATTTAAACCTCTATTATCTTTTAAATGATAAGTCGGCTTTCTAAACCGAATTCAGATTCGGAATCAGTGTATTTGCAGTATTAGTTACAAATTTTCTAATTTGGAACATAAAGGGTTAACCGTTAACCTATTTACGTTACTACCTTCCATAATCAGCAACTTGAAACTTTGATTTTATTGAAGAAAACAACTCACCCATCATACCATAGTTTACCATTGAGTTACTACGTTGATTAAACTGAAAGATAGAAGGATAGAACCCATATTCCTGGAAAGGGAAATGGAATATTAGAATAAATGCAGACTGAGCTCAAGTGATTTCTGCCATTTCAATATCCCGTTACGTTTGATAAAGTCTCACCTTGATGAATTCAGATGGATGTGTTTCGAAAAAATCTATAGTACTATTAGTTGGTGAGGAATTTTGATTTGAGTACATTGTACTACCATTGTTGTCATAGATTTCATTTTTATTTATTCTCGGATAACTTTGATTGTAAACAATTTGGGATGCTGATGAAACGGTCTTGGATAAAGAACTTGTTATGAAGGAAGTATTTGTAGTAACTGAGTTATCATCGGAATCGTCTGGATTGTTGTTACATTGTTCAGGATTGACTGATTCATCGTATTCATAAGTTGAGCAGACTGAACTACTGTTGATTGTACTGGAATTTTTGTTTTCTTTGCGCATTCTGTCGGTTATCTCCTGCAATTTTTTAATGGTCTTTAGGTCGATTGTTCCGTCAATGAGTGAATTCGATCCAAGTCCTTCTAGACTCTTGTGAAATTCCTTGCTTTGAAAGAAGAATACCTTCCCCTTGAAAATAATGGCCAATGAGACATAGGCACCAGTTAGAGAGTTTAGTTCACAAGCCTTTTTCATGATGCCGATTCGTCGCTTCCTAAAGGTTGCCTATGTTGTTACAAAAAGGATTAGATATCAAATTACTAACAACTTGCTTTATGTTATCTTCAATCAGTTTAATTTCTATTTTCTTCCGACCCATTATTGAATCGATTTTGAATAGATGTGCTCATTCTCTGAGAATAAAATTAAAACAAAGTAATAATATCAAAGTACAAAATACGTTTATTCGAATCATATAAAAGGTTTTTGAAAACAATTATCTCTTGATTTTAAACAGGACTCATTCTATAACGTAGTTTGGATGTACAACTAGATATGGATCAGATTCTTCGTCTTCAGTTCCTCTCTGCTTCAAAGAGTTTGATTCACGACCCAGAGCAATTAGGATATTGTCCTTTTTGATAAGTCTATCAATGATTTTGTCAATCAACTTCTTGGTAGCAATCAACTCCTCTTCCGTGTTTATAGTTTCAGCCATTTGTTCCAGGTACCAATTAACAAGTTCACTATGAAGAATAGCAGTCTTGTTCGGCTCAATTGGTGTAGAAGTATCCGCAGTAGATGGATCAACAGCCAATGCCTCTTCTTCGTGGCTTCTTGTCTTGAGAATGAGAAGATCCGCGATTCTACGATATTCTTCAAAAGATACCTTACTGATAGTAGCTGAGTTTGGCTAGAGAAATTGTCAAATTACTTTAAAGTAGATCGAGAGATATGAATTGATAAAAACTCACATCGTCAACTGAAGAAGGAATAACTTCAGCTTGACTAATAGGGACTGAATCAACGGCTCTCTCGAAAGCTTCATCATCATCAAAGTTGATATCAGGTTGTTCTACTCGGATTACTGACTTGTTCAAAAGGTTGAAGGCTTCCCTGACATAGGCGGCAGTTACAACATCAGCACAATGGAGCCTAGCAGTAGCTTCAGAAAGTCGAACCAAACTTTCCAATTGTCTTACAGTGGTACGCCAGGATGATTTGGCACCACTAGAAGCATCTCTCTGGCGAAGCTTCTTGTACTCATCCACCATAATTTCCATAGCTTCAATGCTGAGCTTTGGCTTGAAGCATCTAGCGAAAGCTATGTATCGTCTGACATCATCAGCACTGTAGACTGTCTTCTCTACAGAATCATTTTGCATATGCAAGTCGACAATTGACTTGGCAACAGCGTAATCAATAATATCATTGCATTCGTCAACCAGAATGAAAAAGAGATCGAATCTGGACATGACGGGAGCAGTCATGGCAATATTTTGACGCAGAGATTTGGATCTATCATAGCGACCTCCGATTGGATTAGCAGCAGCAAGAATGCTGGTTCTAGCATTCAGGGTCGCTTTGACGCCTGCTTTGGTTATGGAGATGGTCTGTTGTTCCATAGCTTCGTGAATAGCAACCTGATCTCGTATGTCCATCTTGTCGAATTCATCAATACAGCAAACACCATTATCAGCAAGCATTAGAGCACCGGCTTCAATTACGAATTCATATGTTTCTTCGTCACGGACAACTGCAGCAGTAAGACCAGCAGCGGAACTGGCTTTACCACTAGTGTAAACAGCTCGAGGACTAAAGGTTTCAACTTGTTTCAGAAATTGAGATTTAGCGGTAGATGGATCACCAATAAGGCAGACATTGATATCACCTCGAAGATGGGTTCCCTCTTCGGTGACCTTGGGAACGCCACCAAACAACATCAGGAGAATTCCTTTTTTGACCTCATCGTTGCCGTAAATAGTCGGGAAGAGAGATTTGCACAGGTTGTGGAATAGTCTTTTGTCCTGACTCATTTGACAAATTTTGTTGAGTTCACCTTCAGAGAGGCGTTTACTCATGGCCTCGTATGACATTGATTCCATATCTTCTAAATCATCTGACGGCAAGTAGCGACCATTTGATGGAATTACAGTACATGCAAAAAAGGCCATCTTATAAGTTAATTCTCGGACACCGAGAGCCTTGAGACCTGTAACACCAGCCTCTTGACCATCTGGACCCTTGATGACTTTTCCTTCGATTTTTCGAGTACCAGGAGTAGCTAATTGACCAATATCTGGGACAACAATGAGGGTTCCAACAAATTCACATCGATCACCTGGCTGTGCTGATTCAACAAAATCAGCACGAAGAATAATCTCAAGGCTCCTTGGGATACAACCTCTAGGCAATTCAGCTTGTGTTTCCTGAACACGCACTTTTTGGAAATCGATAAATTTTGATTCATTGGTTAGTAGTTCAAACCGAGAGCGATTATTACATTTAGGATTATAGCATATGGATGGTAGAGTGTATTTGAATTGTTGTTCAACATTTCTAATGATAACACCACAATCGGAACATTTAAAGTTTCCTATCAACAATTCAGGATGTACAGGATGCGAGCGGACAACTTGAGTTCTTATCTTGGTTAGCTTTCCAATTTGATTTGTTGTCAAATCTCTCATTCTGGTCAGGGAAGGAAGTTCAGTAAAACTGACATAAAAGTCTCTTCCTGAATTTAGAGTATCAGGCAGATGCTCGTTTACCAACATCTTGACAGCGTTACAGAGGAAAGGATATACTCTAAATCGAAATATATGAATGAAAATTTACCTGTAAAACTCATCTTGAATTATAGCAGAGAGCCGAGCATCAAACATGAGGACATGGGTGAAGGATACAGACAAAGTACTTTTTTCCAGATTTCTCATCTCTTTGGCTTGTTCAACGTAAATATTCTTTTCTTCTTCATTGAAAGAGTCGAGGAACTTTTTGAAAAGTCTTTGGCATTCTTCTCCAATAACATCGGGGACCTTTTGGGTACGTACTTGTACTTGGGCAACATCCATTTTCAATTTCAAAATCTATTTGTGCGGACTCTTGGGTTGGCTAAAACAATACTTTCAACAGTTGACATTTGTTTAATTCCCAATTATGGGTTCGATTTAAATGTCAGATAAGCCTGATGTTGCAGCAAATTTCAAGATCCTTTTAATAGGGGAGTCTTCAGTTGGTAAATCAAGGTAAAAAATTAAAGTAAATCACAATAGTCTTCTCGAGCGATTTATATCTGATGATTTTAAAGTGGAGAAACAGGCAACGATTGGCGTTGACTTTAATATCAAAATGATTCCTCTAAAAGATGGGAGTTGTGTTAAACTTTCTATTTGGGATACAGCTGGACAGGAAAGATTTCGTGCCTTGACACCATCATATTATAGAGGCTCTCATGGAGTATTATTCAGTAAAATTTAATTCAAAATTATCTTAAGTTTTTGATTTATCAAATGGATCATCCTTCGAGAAAATTGTCACTTGGGTCAATGAAGCAAACAAATATATTGATAAGGAAAAAGGTGTTCGGTATCTAGTTGGAAATAAAGTCGACAGAGTGAGTTAATTTTTATACATTTGATTGGGAATTTTTGAATAAAATTCAATCCAAGACTCCACGTGAAGTAAACAGAGATGAAGCTGTCCAATTAGCTGTACAAAATGGGATGGTTTATGCTGAGACTAGTGCTAAGACTGCAGAAGGAGTCAGAAACCTTTTCTTTGAGTTAGTTGAGAAGATCTATGCTAGACCAGAAATTTGGTCCAGCCAACAGAGTAAAAACAGTGTAGCTATGGCAAATAACTCTTTTGAACAAAAGTGCTGCTCAATTAATAACTAAATTAATTGCAGAAGAACACTTTACCCTTTCACTCAATGTTATTTGGATATTAACTACATAGCATATCGTCAAATCGAGTTCTTTCCATGACTGCCTTGTCAATTTTTTCGTTATTTTTAACTACTATTATTGTTTTTATTCTAAAAGAACTATAATTAACCCTGTAGCCATGATTCCAATGGTTCTAATAGAATGTAATTATTATTTCTATTTCTGTATGATGGGATGAATTTATTTTTGTAATAAAATATTGTATTATGAAATTCAGTTTATCATGATTACAATTATGGCTTATCAAATTGAGATGTCGAGAATTATAACTCTAATCATGGGAGGCTGATCCATGATGTGAGAACATCCCTCTTTTCTACTATCCCTAGTAATAATTTCTAGATTGTGTGTCAAGAAAGGACCTATTCGTCTGATCAATACAGATTACTACAGATCGATAAAAACATGGAAGTTAATATTTCACTATCTGTAATAATTAGTAAAGAAATAATAAAATACGTTTTTATTACGAAAGAGATCAGCTCTTTTTCTTTCTTTCTACCATTGGTAAAATTTTAATTGATTTTGTAATATTTTTTGCAAAACTTTTCTAGTAACCATGCAGTCTGAATGTTCATCCCTGTTTGATGAACTTGATGAATCTCAGAAGAAGACAGTTGATGACTTTCACTCCAACATGCAGACCGAAGACGTCCGAATGAAGGAATATCCAAAGTTGTTTAGCCTCAGATTCCTCATCGGAAGAAATTGGAACATTCAGCACTCTAAGGAGTTCATCAGAAATCATCTTCTCTGGAAAGAATTGAGCTATGTAAGTAAAACCTATTTTTAGTCTCAAGTACCACTTTGTCTCAATACACAACCAGGGATTCATAGGAGAAAGATTCTCTTATTTATTTATTTAGACACTCGAGTTAATTAATACCAAGCTAATATCTTTTGAGTTATGAAGGATGACGAAATAGCCTTGCAATGAATCGATAAGTGTAATTAACTATACTCCTTTATTTTTGGCGTAGATAACAAAGTAATAAATCTGTGAAATGTATGTCTTGGTAATGTAATCCATTTAGTAGATTATCCTATCTCTGATTTTGAATCAGAGAATAACTGATAGAATTGCCTTCTCAACAACACCCTTGTGTTGAAGACTTGTTTCAACATTGACATCTACTCCCTCTTCTGTGGTTTGCAAATTCGCAGCATATGCGCCTTTCTTTATATCCTAGTTCCATCATCATCTGATATAAACTCGAATTATTTTATTAAACCTTATCAATAACCAAGATTCATATTTGTATATCTATATTTTACTTTTAACTCGAGATTCTCCTAAATAAATCAAGTTTTCTATCAAAAAAAATAACTGATAAATCATTTCAGTGTCATTATTGATTTTTATCAAATTTTGAAAATTATTCTCTTAGATGCATTTCATGATGGAAGAAGTACCAATTAGTAAGGATAATCTCTATGTTCCCGGAAGTATTTCTGGATATAGCAAATTGGGCAATCCTTTATTCTTCTCCAGTGTCGGAGCCATTGATATTAATGGAATTAGAAATACAACACCTTACATGTCAATAGCTAACCAAAGATTCAAGATCACCAAGTCGATTCTCGATGCATGTGAAGAGGCTTCCAAGAGACACAATAAAGAAATTCACCAGGCCTACGGGATATTCGATTTTAGTGGAGCTAGCCTCTCTTCTCTGGTGGGAGATTTCAGAGCGTTTAATAGTGCCATCGGTGTCATTGTTGCTGATAACTATCCAGAGGTCTTTAAGAAACTCTTCTTCGTCAATGCCAAGTCAATATTCTCCACCCTCTATGGGTTCATTGCGAGGTTTCTCTCGGATCGGGTCAAGTCAAAAATTTATGTAAACTTTTCATACTTTTTCCCAGATGTAAAAATGAAATTTTCCATCAACAATATGTTCACTTGTCAATGATAATTACATTGATCAATATAGATCAAAAGAAAACTTGGCCGAGTGAACCTATTAGTTGCACCATTAGCTAAAACTTACAAAAGATTCTCTTTACATTTTCATTAAAGCTATTAATTTATATTTAGGTTCTTGATTCGAGTCCAGGGGAGACCTTGTTAAAGTACATTGATGCAGATCAGCTGCCAAAGTGCTACGGTGGTTCATTGGAGGACCCTGTCGGAGACCCGACTTGTTCTAATCGAATAAAGTACCCGAAAAAGATTGATACAAGTCAATATTATGGAAATATTTTTAAAATTCATAAGAAGGAAGACTTGAAGGAAGTAAATTCTACATACAATGTAATGATTAACAAATATTTGGCAATTCCTAAATTATTTCCATCCCTAGATAAAAGTTTCCAGAGGGACAACGACAACAATACCTTTGGGAAACCTACAGGCAGGTCAACGTATCGATTGGATAGTCATCTCTGATAATTACGACATTGGATTCGGCATTAATTTTGAGGAGGTCCCTGATGCCAAAACAAAGGAGGGTTCAGCAGAAAAGTATCAAGTCTTACCTCCTCTTCGAATAAACTCCTATCTCGTTCCAGAAGAAGGTTACATGACAATCAAAAAGACTGGAAGTTATTCACTAATCTTTGACAATTCATACAGTTATTTTAATGGGAAAAAAGTTTTTTACAAACTCAACATTACCAAATGAATGATATAAAACATTTTAGATTTATTTAGCCTGTAGAAGAATGAAAAATTATTGAATAAAAGTGATTAAATCATAAATGAAAATTCTTTATTTCTTGTATCTCTGAGCTATAAAGACTGCTTAGCTCAGACAAATCTTTTCCATGTTTGGCTTAGAATAATACTCTATAGTTCAAGGCAAGATCTCAGGCCACGAAACAAAATCAGAGCTATTCAATCCCTTTTCCTTTAACATTATAATTAAAACTATTATATTCTAAAAAACTATCAAGATGAGATGGTTATTGTAAGAATTTTTAAAATAATACCGAACTACTTGCAAGTGACGAGAAGAATAATAAACAAAATATTAGTCAGAAAAAATTTGATTGGCTTGTAAAACCTTTATATAAGAGAATCAAACGGATGCTGAATTTTAAACAGATAATTTGTAAAATAACCTTTGGCTTCATCGAAAATAAATCATGACGACCAAGTGTAAGTTGTCTCGTTAACAAACTTTATACAGCTATGAATCGTCTAAGTTTATTTTCGGAAAACTTTGGAACTGTCTCCTCAACCAATTATGCTTATAGAAATAAATTTTCCACTATTCGTACAGAGAATGATAAAATCGAATTTCTGAGGAAACTATCACGAGATTACCTAAAAGATTTTGGAATTAAAAAAGTACTCCACTCTCCTCATTTTAGATTGTTATTGCTGTTTATAATGAAGATGGATCCCACAAGAGTTTATACCTTAGAGGCGACATGGTTGCAAGAGATTTCCTAGTGTTAGCTTTGGAGAAGAATTTTCCTCAGATTAAATTGTCTGAACAAAATCGAGAATTATGTGAAATGATGTTCAGATGGCAGATATTCGAGGTACTTGGAGACATTACTAATTACGTTCGACCCATTTATGATCATGAGAATATTGTTGAAATATTTGAGAGTTGGCCCGATCGTAATAATGAATTCAAGTTCCTCCTCAAGGAGAATCCAAACAAGTTTAGTTGCGTTAGAAATCTTAAACTGGTGAGTTGCACCAAGGTTCAAAGTTTTTTCTTTCTTTTTTTTCTGATTAGCCAAATTCATCAGAATATATATTGACTATATATTTATATATCTTAAAATAGTGAGCATAACATTTGTTGAGAAGAAACAAAAAGGAATTGAAAGACAAACCAAATCTTTTTTGTATCTAAAATTTCTTCTTTCTTTAATTTGAAAAAATGTTTCTCTCTTGGCATGCTCATCTTGATTACGTGTTATTATTTAAGGTTAAATCTCCATGGCTTGAGCATGCACGATAAAATGTTGCTTCAAATTAAGCTGTGAAGAGGCTAGCATCATTTTGGAAGGTGAGTACTTCCCAGAGAGAAGAACTTGCTTTCTCATGAAATCTTGCGAGAAAGTCTGTCTCATGGTCAGACTGGAAGAAACTGGACAGAAAAAAACAGGATGCATTTTCTCAGTGTTTCTAGAGAAATACAATATTCTTATTTCTCTCATTGATTAGAAAGAAAAATTAAAATAGCATGGTTCTGAAATAGGGGGTAGAGGGTGAACTGATAGGTAACCTATGATTCATTCTTTCATAGAATTGTAATTTATCTGATGGTAGAGTATCTTTTCATGCTCTTTGCTTTGTAACAAAATCAGGCATTTGACGATATTTCCAGCTTTGTAAATCAAAAGCCTTGGCTCCAAGAGAATATATACATTTCTTTTCTCTTCCAAGACATGCCAACAACTTTTAAGAACACGAGTTTGTAACAGTTTATACAGAAGAATATAATCAAAAGTTTAACTAATTCTGTAGGTAGGAACCTTGGAGAGTAAGAGAACTTTTGATTATAACTATCGATCAGTCTTTAAGATCTCAAGTTGTATTTCTATGAATTCTCTACATAGCAAAATTCCAGCAACGATTTGAAGAGACTCGTTTGAATTATTGATTTTACTCTTTAATTTTGATGGATACCGAGCAAAGAGAAAAGACGAAACAAATAGATAATTTATGATAATTAGTAATTGAATAAAATTTATTTTTCTTTTTTCAAAATGAAATCATAGCCGATAGACAAGGTGAATGCAAATTTATCGCACGATGAAGAGCTGAACTGGCTTCTGCCTAGTACCATCAATCAAGATAAACCCTACCTAGATAACAAAGGAGGTATATTGAAGGAGATAGCGAAGAAACGTTGTTATACAACCAAAGGATACCTTTGGATAAAAAAGGCCACAAAACCGTGGAAGAGAAAATTTTGTTTCATTTCTTTGGGCAACTTGTTCTATTCAAAGAATGCCAAGTCTACAGTAGGTCCTCCACAACTCAATTCTTCATGAGTCGTGTATTTTTCTTTCTTCTTTTTTCAAGAGCTCCAAAGACATGTCCCTCATATTTGATATGGAAAATGGATATTTTTATTCTGGAATAGACAGGGATGCAATTTTAAACTTTGCTCACTCAATCAAAGCGCCCAGTCCTCACATTTTAATCTTCAGGGTGAGTATTGATGATGAGTTGAACTTTGAAAGGTGAGATTTTTTAAGTTCATGCTTAATTGTACTTGATTTAAAGGCCCGCGTAAATTATCCTATGGAGAATGATAACATTTGTGGAATTTGCTTCAAATCTGACCAGGAACTCAAGCAATGGCAAATGGCTCTGACTATTCTCAAGGTGAGACTCTTTTCCTTTATTCATACGAGCAAAGTCCTAAAGATTATTTTCAAAGTTACGGCGAATTAGTTGGAAAATTTGGTTGAAAAAACCCCTCTTTTCTCGAAATAAATCAGAATATCAACTGTTTAAAATCAAAATTTTATTCCTTGATATCTTTTTGATTTTTTGTAACTAACATAGCTTCCCAACATTATATCAGTTAGCTTTATATAATAAAATACGAAAATATTTTATTAGCTCATAATCACACATATGAAATAGATCGATCGCAAAAGAAATTGAAGGAATTTCTATCAGTCTTATCTAGCATATTTTTTGCGTTCAATTTAACTCGTTGTAATTACAATTATTTAAGACCTGATCGATTTCTTTTCATTCTCAACTTACAAGAGAAGTATTTCATTCGAGATTTAGAGTAGCCATTTCATGAATCATCAAAAAAGTTACAATAATAAATTCGCATAAATTAAATGTCTTGCTCACTTTAACTAAGGGACTAAATTTTATTATTTTTCTAGTTTGGCTGGAAGAATATTTGCGAAGATTACACGATAGCTAATGATTTAAAGAATTACAGAAGACCCTCGGAGATATCCCTAAATGGAAGTCATCATAACATGATGGAAAATTCTTGTTCAGAGAGAAGAAAAGTCTTTAGTAGGACCCCACTGCCAGACGAGACCAGGGACTTCAGTAGTCATTTGACCAAGTCTCAGACAAGTCTCTTCATGACTGAGGCAAATGAGATCATCTCTCGACTCGATGAAATCAACGAGGATGCTGAAGAACAATCAACATCGAGGAATGATACCTTCAAATGTTCAAAAGTGGGCAGTTAAATCATGGGTTCGAGGTTGAATCGAGATTTAAAACTTTTTTTCTCTTATCCAGAGACGAAGTTATGAACTTTTGGAGAAGGATCCGAATACAAAAATTCTTGAGGATGGTGGGGATGTCCTGTTCTTGTACAGCGAGAGTTTTCCCGCTTCAACAAATCATTCGGCTCCAACAGTGAAAAGGGTTTTGGAGAAAAAATTGGACGAATATCCAACAACGATATCGGAAGAGACAGAAAAAGTTAAATCGACCAATGGCTTCAGTGAAAAAGAATTGAATTACAAAGCGATAAGAAGTAAAGTTCGTAATGATATTGTAAGTTTTATCATAATAAGCTCTATTGAGATTTATTCGGAATAAGCCTTGTTCCAACGTCTGACGCAAATATTCTTCCACAGGGGTCTCGGTTAAAGTCACATGAAAAAACCTCAACATGTCCTGAATACAATGGGCACATGAAGAATACTCCGTACTACTTTGGTCTGATGAGTATTGATGAGACAACCAACTACCTCGAGAAACATGGGTGAGAATATCTTCTCTTAGTGCAATAGAAATGCTTTTACATTTATGAATTACTTTTAGAGACTTTATTATCCACGATTCGCGTATGGAAAATAACGAGAAAAAAACATATCTCACAGGAATGCTTGAAGACAACAGTATAGCCCATATTGAAATAAATATTGTAAGTTGTAGTTTTTGAGGAAACTCCTCAGATGAATTTACTATAGAAAATCTCAATACAAGTTTAGAGTTTGTATATACATTTTAAAAATTTGAATGTCTTCAGTACATTTTTATCAAGGTAGAGTTCCTTCAAGTTTTCTGCATGATCGGGTGTAGCTTGTTGTAACATTTTTGTGTCTCGAGGTGATTAATCAAACCTTTTCTCGCCTGTACTCACATTCAAACCAGAGAATTTTAAAGAATTTTCAATCTCCTAGACGCACGATAAAGAAACCAAGTACCTGTATCGACTTGCAAACAAGAACGAAGTCTTTGCTAGTATTCATGAGTTGGTCTCGTATTACAAGGCAAACTCTCATTTGTTACCGATCAAGGTGAGCTCATTCATTCATACATGAGGGAAGAACATTTGAGAGAGGTTTTTATTTCTCCTTCAGATGAGCTTAGAACGTGAGGTCATGAGGAAGAAGAAGGAGGCCTCCTCGAAAGATTATACCATCCATGTGGATAGTAGGAGTAAATCGTTGAAGATTTTGAAGAAGGATGAAGAAGTTAAAAAGTATTCAATAAAAAGAGTGAGCAGATATTGAAACCACTGAACCTATTACAGCTGATTTGAAGATCATGAGAATTTACCATATTTTTACAAAAAACTCAAAAAAAACTCGTTTTCCTGACTATAGAGATTTTTGTAAAAATATGGTAAATGCTCATCTTCATGTCACCTTTTGTTTTGGTTGACTTTGATAGAATATGTATATATTCATAATACACTTCTAGGGATCAGATAATTGTCCCTCTGGACAAGATCAGGTTTGCTACCATTTTAAAATGATTCCTGAAAAATCCCACCCCTATCCACCCAATGTAATTATTGGTATCAGCTCCTGTCTATATATGTTACGTTCAAAGTGGAAACTCGTACAGTGTATAGTATAAGGTTGATGGTGTACACTTTGAATATAATGATTAAACGTACAATGTGTACACTGGAAAATATTTTTAAATCTTGAATTACAAGTAATTACAAGGTGCAGGTTTCTCACTTAATATAGTTTTAAATTATCAACCCAAAACTCATTAAGACTTAACGATACGGAATATTAAAATCTTATCACTAAAGACAGGGCATCCAAAATGCTATTAAATGAAGATGAGAACCTCTTAAAAATAGCAAAGAAGTTCCTGAAGGATTTCTCATAGAGATTCTCTATCTATCCAAACTGCCTGAAAGGAAGCTTCATTTTCATGGGGCCAAGGAATGTTGAGGTATGATTGTGCCACTGAATGCCTGTCAAATGGGGGGAAATGCAGAGGAAATAAAGTTTTTTGCAATTCTAGGTCCTATAAAAGTTTTACATGTAATAATAAATAAATGAATATTATATTCAAACTTTTCTTAAATTAAAAGACCTTAACCCTTTCGGTGCCGAGACTATTTCACAATTTTTATAAAAACCAAAATTTAGCTATGAAGATACCAAGTTAATTGGCCAAAAATATTACTAATGCAAGTTCACATTGTGGGCTTCAATTTAAATTTTAATTGATCCAGAAACCTATCAAACTAGTAGAGTTATGAAGGTTCAAAAAAATTGGAAAATCGACATATATGTCCATCGGCACCGAGAGGGTTAAGACCATTAAAATAGATGAGACTTTTTCCCCGAACATACAGTGAAAAGTGTACACATTGTACGTTTAATCATTATATTACACCATCAACCGTTCAATGTGTACACCGAGTTTCCACATTGACCAATTAGTTGTAATAATACACCGTACAAGTGTCCACTTTGAACGTATCATATACATTGTTGCAAATTTCCCAAAACTAATCTTAGTTTTTAAAATTTTTCCATTCTTTAGTTTTCCGATGGTACATTTGGAATTGAAAATGTTGAACAAAGATTTCCTAGTGTCTACAAACTAGCAGCCTACATGGAAGATAATTTTTTGACAATTTTGTAAATATTTGAAAAGGAATTCCAACGAATAAATTTGCAGTACAATAAAAATTTAATACATTATCACAATAAAGATAATAATTATAGACGACAACTTGTGAAATTCACACTGTTTTGTTAATAAAAATATCACAAATCAATCAGGTTAGACTTTTATCATTCTCAACTCAGCAATCCTGTTGACAATGGACTTGGACATCTTTTCGGACACATAAATGAAATCATCACGAGAACAATTCATAAGGTCCCGAAAGTTGAGCAAAACCATCGGTGAGGTTAGGTAGAGATCGTCCAATAATTTTATGTAGTATTCTGAAATTAGTTGAGATCATTAGTTTGGTCTACGCCTGAATATTCATCATGTACAATCCCCGATATTTATTAGAATGTAAAAATACGAGTGGAAGATAGAAAACCCAATGTAGAATTACATAAAACTTACCAACGTCAACAGAGATTTGTTTAGCACCATGATCAGTGATAGTTGGCTCTGATTTACTAAGAGGAAATTCGAAACCAATGTTGAGGTAAGCTTTAATCAATAACTCTGGGACAAGACGGGTGGAAAAGTTATCGAACCATTCTGAAAAATTCTTTTGATCAATTTTTTCGATTAATTCTTCCCCGGTAGGGTCTCGTTGGCAGGGGTTCAATTCAACGAGGAGATAATTCAGATTTTGTATTAAATCTGTATGTGATGCATCGATGGCATCTGATTCTGAATTAAAGAATACAGCCAACTCATCTGTTATTGTCAGTATGAACTGACCGATCTGAGAAATAAAGAAGATGAGTAAATCCATTCTTATAGCGTATGGAAAACATACATTTATGATATAATCCTGGGGTAGGTAGCCAGCATCCGAGAGGACATTTTCGCCCGACTCCAATTTTTCATTCCATTTTTGGTTGGTTTTAACCTCTTCAAGTTGATGTTCCACAGGTTTAACCAAGATCCTCTGCACCATTTCATATGTCTTTTTCATGATACGATCAAAGATAATTCTCTCGGCCTTGAAGAGTTGGGGGAAGTCTTTGATTTCCGGGGTAGAATCCTTTTTAAAAATGTCTCTACTTGGATGATTTACTTTATCAAGGACAATACTAATCTTATTATAGACAATACAATTCAATTGGCTAGTAAAGAGACCCTTGTATTTATCCACAGATTTTTTCATAACACCCGTCAACCGTCGATGAAAATTCCCAGCATAAGAGAGAAGATGTAGGAGGTTTAGGAAACCGCCCAACTGCATATTGAAATGTGACATGTCCCTGTTGGTCAATTGGGATATCATATTTTCAGAGAGTTTTTCAATAATTTTACACGTTGTTTGAAAGAGATTTTTTTCCAAAAACGTCTAAGAGACATTGCATCAGAATCGAAATACTTACAGAATACTCCAGAGTGAACTGATTCATCAGAATTAAACTAAAACAATTCAAATGGGTTAGCATTAGGGACTCGTAAAGCTCGATGAAGAGGTCAGTGGTTCTCTTGAACTCATAAGAAAAGTCTTCAGGATACTCTAATGTCTAGAAGAGAGAATTAATTTTGAGGCAAAAACTCACGTTACTCCTCTGATTTGTAATCTCGAATTGTTTAATCAACTTTTCAAGAATTATTTTTGGAACTTTGGCCAGGAGAGGTTGATAGGTTGTGAATAGAAATTCTGTTAAATCTTCACAACAATTTGGAATGTTTTCCTTGGAGATTTCATAGTCAGTGTTTAGACTTTTGATTATGCCAAGAGAAGCTTCCAAGAGGTTAGACGTAGAGAAAATAATTTCATCCTTCGGGATGGAGGATTTGGAAATATTCTTCACATAATCCGTAATTTCTTTCTGATTGTATTTGAGACCATCAAAAAGACCTTGAAAGATTGCATCGTAGGTTGGAATTCCGAAAATATTTCTCAAAGAAACCTACTCAAACGAATTCAAAATTAATAATGTTTTCAAATTAAGTTGTCAAACATCAAATGTTACTTACATGGTATTTTACTGTAATCAAAAAGTATTTGAGAACTTCAATAAGGAATCCAGTATTGTTATTCGTGTTGGGATTAGAAATTTTCGACTGATTCCAAATCTCGCCAATGTAAGATTTCCACCAACCGTAGTAAGAACTTGTTGCAGAGTCTATTCGTTTTATGCGACAATAAATTTCCAAAATCATCTTGAGTAAATGCAGACACTCTTCAATGGTTTTCTCCTCATAGTCAAAACTTGAATAGAATGTCACTCCTGGAAATTGCTCGGTCTCTTTTTGAAAGATGACCAAAGCCATCTCATCGAGATGCTTAATCAAAAGATTACTCAAGCTGGATTCAAGGCGATTTTTCATGAGAGTAATACGGTTCTCTCTTTCTAACAACAACTCCTTATTCAAGATCAGTAATTTCTGTAAAAAAATCATCAATTAACTAGATTTATTACCATGCTATTTTCAGTTTCAATGATTTTTGAAGCAGTATTTGAAAATTTCACAATTTCATCTTCTCGGGAACCGACTCCAATAAAGCCCTCGATGCAATCGACTGAGTCAAATATTCTATTTTCCAGGTCATTATCCCAGCTTTGATGATCAATAACAATTTTTTGAGAAAGTTGATTATTGTGTTTTTTACGATCAAGATTTTTCAAAGGTTTTAAAAGTTCAGACTCGTTGTTAAGTTGATTTTTGTTAATTATTTCATCAGAGACTGAGTCAAGATAACATTTTAGATTATCAGATTGTCCTTGGATATCTTTTAACTCATAGTGCAATCTAAAAATATCGACTGGATGAATTACTTCTTGGTAGATTTCAGTTCATTTAGCTGACCAGAAAGAGTTTTTGATAATCCATCAAACTTAATCTGAAGATCATTTATGATATTATCAAGCACTTCCTGTGATAAATATAACTTATTAAATTTACATTATTTTCTAAGTCATTAATCCCAGACAAGATTTTATTAGAGAAGAGGATAGGATCTTCATATAGATCCTCATATTTGTAATTATTCATAACAGGTATTAAACAAAACAAAAT
Organism: Gyrodactylus bullatarudis; assembly: GCA_012064415.1. Taxonomy (NCBI): domain Eukaryota; kingdom Metazoa; phylum Platyhelminthes; class Monogenea; order Gyrodactylidea; family Gyrodactylidae; genus Gyrodactylus; species Gyrodactylus bullatarudis. The sequence goes on from SSNU01000082.1 coordinate 35,590, forward strand.
TGTGTTGATAAAAGTTGATTTTAGATTTAACTTTCAAGTGAATTTTTCAAACGGCTATGAAGAGGTGAGTATGTAACTGCCGAAAATCTCCTGATTTATCCAACTTTCTTCTCTCAATAGTGACGATAATGATGCCGTTTACACTCCGACAAATACCTTCAACTTTAAAGCTGATGAAAATTCTTCAAGTGAAGACTCAGAGTATATTCCTGGGGCCATAGATCAAGTTAGTCCAAATTTCTTTATTAATATATCCTCATTATAAATACTGTATTCTCATTAGGATTTTGGGGATAAAGTTCTGTACACACCTAGTAAAATTGAACAAAACTTTGACGGCTACTCACCCCAGGAAGAATTAGAAGATGAAAGCACTAATGAAAGAAACGAAAGTAGCGTTGAACAGAATAACCAAAATCTCATCGAGAGACATGAGGAAGTTTCTCAACCTCAGACCAGCAACAACGAAGAATATGACCCTGAAGTTTCTCTTGGAGTGATTATTTTGTCTATCTTTGTTTGGAATAGTGTTTATAAATCCATTCATTTCAGAATGCCTTTGCTGCAGAAACCTCAAAGCCATTTAATGAGGAAGATAATGATTTCGAGGGATTTGAAGAAGAGGAGCAAGTTGGAGCTGAAGATGCTGGAGGAATGATTGCTGATATTTTTGGCGAATCTGATGCTGAGGAAGAGTTTGATGGTTTCGCCGAGAATGAAGTTCAAGAATATGATCAAAATCTCAATGATGATGTAAGCCTCTTTGATAAAACCCTTTTTAGTCTATTCCAAATAAACGACGCAAACAAACCCATCAACCAGTCCAAGAATACAATGATGAGACAGGCAGTCAGCTGGAGGGGGAACAAGGTTTTGTTAGTGACTTTGATTTGATTATGCAAAAGAAAAAGAACAGAAGAAACAAACGTCTCAGTGATGTTGAAGTTATCAACGATAATGATGAGGTAAGCCTAAATTATTCAAAATTTCTTTTCCAATTGACCTTTAATCTTTCATTTTTAGCTTGTTGCTTCTGTGATTACTAGAATGCGAAGGACTGCTCAAGAAGATCGTATTGCCGTTGAGTCTGATAAGCCAGGATTTAAAAAGTTGTCAATGATCAAAATTGTGACAAATATTTTGAAAAAGGCTGACATTAAGACTGTTTTGGTAAGGTTTCACTATAATTGTCAACATTTTAAATCATTAGATTGAAAATGGAATGATATCTGCCATAACTGACTGGCTCTCACCAGTTAACAAGCATACCCTGCCAAATCTCTTGATAAGGGAAACTCTATTGAAGGCTCTACTTGAGTTCCAACAGTTATCTCCGGATGTCTTGAAGGAATCCGGTATTGGAAAAGCTGTCATGTACCTGTACAAGCATCCAAAAGAGACTAGAGATAACAAATTGATTGCCGCTCGGCTGATTAACGAATGGTCACGTCCCATATTCAATCTTCAAAACGACTATCGCAGTCTCAGTAAAGAGGAGAGAAGGAAACTTAATGCTCAACAAGTCACACATCGCCCACAGAAAGAAGAGTAGGTGCCATTATGTTTCACACGTTTGAACGTAATCTAATTGAAATTTACCCAATAGTAATCCAGACGATAGTTTCGAGGAACGTGTTTGTAAACCAGGAGAACCTGGCTTTGTCAACAGAGCCCGGGTACCTCAACCATCCACAAGGGATTATGTGGTCGCACCCAAATGGAATCTACCCGAAGAGGAGCGTAATCAATTTATGAACGTTGACGATTATGATGAGGAACAGACTGATGGACAAAAGCAGGCTCTAATTCGTAAAAAGCTGGCAAAATCAAATAAGCCGGTTGAGAAAACTGACTACGTTAGTGTAGTTTAAGAATACATCTTCTCACATCTAACTCACATTTTTTCCGTATAGGTTCGTTCACGTTTGGAGCAAAATATTCGTGATCTAACGAAATTCTCCGGAAAGAAGCAGCGTCCCCAAAAGGCTGTATCTATGAGCCTTGAAGGTCGTAAAATGATTTTGTAAATTTCCCAATTAAGAATTTGTAAATAAAAACTCGAAATTACTACCGAAAATAAAGATTTTCTTTTGAATTTGATTAGTCTTTTATCACTTACTAATTCTATTCTATAGAGGCTATAAAAACCGAGCTAAAAAATATTAAAGTCACAATGCTACTTTAAAGTATGTAGACGAATAAAATGATCAATAAATAGTTCAGTCAATTAAACGCAGCTACAGGGTGTGGGCTATGCCGTATAGCTTTCAAACAATTAATGTACTATCAGTATTAAGGAACTAAAATGATTTAGTGAGATATTAATCCATAAGTACTCTTGATTTATTGGTTCAAATTTGAAAAGGTTAGCTGAAAAGTGCTGAATTGAAGTCGAATAATTATTTATGATTCACGAAAAAACATTATTGTAAGTAAAAATTTGTTACGCAGAAATATCCAAGACTACTTTAAACAAAACAGCAATGCCCATTTAAACTTGGTGACTATAGAGTCTACATTATATAGACTGAATTTCTAATCACTTTTACAGTAAACGTTTTACTTCCTTTCATGAAGAATGCATTGAATGAAGAAGAAGGCAAAAAGGTGGATGCATAGGGAGATCTAATTCTTGTCTGTATATATTTAAAGGAGGAAATACGCATTTTCACACACACACACCTACCTGGGCTGGGAAAATGTATGAACCCCTTGATCATTTTTTTGATTCTATAATCAATCAAATATTCACGTATTACGTCTCTCAAAGTGTCAGCCAATGTTTTTGTTAAGTTTTTCCTATTTTAGTGTCTTAAAATCTGTCATTTTTATTATCTTTGATTGTTGAGTTTAAAGACGGATATTTCACAATATATACTATATTAGGCATATATATACAATGACCATATACAAAGTATATGCATACACTTGTTTTAAGTACTTGCGTATAGTCAAAATTTGATTAGTTAATATTTAAAATTTTCATACTACAAAATTCAAACAAAACTGACATTAATGAATAATTATTTATAGTAAATTTTCAATGAATATGTACTATTTCTGCTACTCTTAAGTAGTTGTTTTTGACAATAAATTATTATTATAGTATATTTTCAAGCATACATATAACTAATAATATCATATATGCTTGAGATAAATCTTCATAATCATTGTCTTTAAAATGATATCATTGTTTAGCTTAAATAAGCACACTCAGTGTACCAAATATAGATTTATATATGTTTAAATGTATTATTACTACAGTCATAATTTGTGTACTATAAATGTTAGAAATATTATGAAGGATATGTCAGGAGAAATAAGTTTTATTGGCTAGAAATTTGAGGAGATTATAATCTTCAATATCTTGTGAATTATCGAGGAAATTTTTATGATACACGAATATGACTGAGGAAAATAAGGGGAAGTTTCAGAATTGAAAAAAATGCTCCAGGGTATAGAGAAAGAAAAGATTTCTAATCACTCCCTCGCTCAATGCAAAAGTTCTTTTGTTTCATTCCATCTGAGAAAAGGAAAAAAAAACAATAGAGAAAATGAGAAATGCAGATAAACGAAGCCTTTTAGTTTCATTTTCAATAAGAATAAATCAAATTTAATTTAGCTAAGGCTATTCTCGATGAATTTGGCAATTCATGATTTTTACAAAAATCTCATTTTTTTATCAAGGTATGGAAATTTTCGAAAGATTTTTTGGTAACTGATTCAAAATGTACACTTTTACTGAATTGAGAAAAAAAATTTTGTAAAAAGTTTTTTTTTGGAAAATTTTAGAGACATTTTTCAAAACTATCAGTTGAAAAATTTTGTTGATTTCAAGGTCTGAGAGGAATCAAACGTTATTTTTCAGGATCATCATTAGAAATAGAAAATATTTATTCATTTTTTTGAAAAAAACCCGTCTTTTCCCACAATGAAATTCTCTGAACCAAAAGTGACCAAGTTCGAATCATTTGTCTAATGCAAGTATTTTATTGATTCAAATCTTCGTGATCGCCCAAAACGTTGAAAGAAAATTCCTGCATTGGTTGCTAGGGGTTAGTTCTTACATTCATTATCTTTTTTACTGGTTCAAATTAAAGTTTTAAATTAAAAATTATTGTTTTTCTTCAATCAACTTTCTAGTTAACCCAGTCGTTCAAAATTCTCAATTTTTTCATCAAGATCTTTTGAGGCCAAATACCCATTTTTTAGCTGTGAATAGAAAATTTTTGTCACTTTACTCTCGTGGTTATTCTTCTGTCGATTTGACATTCACAAGAAAAGACTTTTGTGGTTAAGAAAGTGGCCAGAACCAAAGAGGAAACCTTGAGAGAGTCTTTATTGACTTTTTTTTCTAGAGACATTACAATTTGGATAGTGAAAATTTTGACAGCCGCAAAGATGATTGAAGTTAATTTCCCTTTTCCCTCTTATAGCTCCATATTTATGGTAAACTAAATTTTATCAGTCACCAATTTTCTTAAAATTTCCTCAAGAATAAATTTAGCAGCTCAAAATCCATCTGAATAATTGAGAGGCTTCCTCTCTGATGGGAAACGTTGATAAATTTCCTAACTAATTACTACTACTGGGATTTCTATAGAATCTCTTTAGAAGCAAATAATAACAACAATAGTATAGTAACCCTTTAGAGGTGGATGATGAGTTTTTATCTCACCTTCCTCAGATTAATTTTGCTAGAGTGTAATTTTCAAAGTTTCTTAATCATCATTTATAGTCTTGGAATTATTTATTACACAATGTAATGATATCAGCTGTTTTGCATTGTCCAAGATGTTACACAGAGGTAATTAATTTTGCAAAATTTAATGCGTAGTTATTGAAACTGCCTGAAGACTCTTGAGTCAAGAGTTTTTTCCCCATTGGGATGGAAGAATAAACCAATGGCATTTATTCGGCAACTCATGTAGTTTGTCTCAGATGTTTAGAATGTGACCAATCTGATTCATTCCCCCCTTTTTATCCATGAATCTCAGTAGGATTGTTTAAGAAATCAATTGTTTCTTCAAAACGTTCTTTAAAGTATTTTCTGAGCCTGATGAATAGTATAAGTGCTAGGCGGGACTTTAATTAATTAATCAGGGAAAAGAGTAATAACAATAATCTCCCGGCGATTCATAGTCGAAAGAAAATCAATAGTTTTGAGAGAATTTCCATAAAAAGGAATAAAATTTTACACAAATTCAAATCTATGAAAGCACTTGAATATTTCAATTTATATGAATAAAAATGTTTGTTTTATCGAAATCAATCATCAAAATTTCTTTCAATTGAGTTTTAATAGTTTAGCACTGAGTAGTACTGAAGTTAGTAGAGCTTTTTGTATTACAGTTGAAAAATTCATCACAATCTTTGAATGGATAAAAAGATAGCAGACAGGAGGAGATGAGGTACACACAAACTAGGATGAATACGATTGGCCAATTTTTCATTGGTTCACTCCTTCAATCTCTTCATCATAGCAATGTTGTCTCTGTCATTTGCTGTGTGAGATTTATTGTAATGTGCTGTTCCTAGGTGAGAAAACTCGATCGACCCAAAAATACACACAACCAACTAGGTGAGTATTAGAATTTCCCATCTTGTTTCCTTCCACTAATCTTTTAATTCTTTTTACGACTTGTCCAAAAGATCAGACTACTGATTGAAACTTTGACCATGCTATAGGGTTTATTTAGATTCGAAAAGCTCGGAGAATAAATTTCACGCGAATATCATAGAAAAATTTAAACAAAAGAAAGTTCTTGTAAAACAGAATTATCTGATTAATTTACTATGGCTTGATAAAATTCCTTTCTATTTAGTGAAAATTAAGTTAGAATCGAGTCAAAATATTTTGGCGTTAGATTTAAATTTTTGAATAAATAAGAACAATCAACTTGAATTTTTAACCAATATTTTTAAAATACAGTTTGCGAAAGCTATTCTGGAAATAGTCTTTGCACAGGGTGAACCTATGAGAATCTATAGAACTTTGATAAAAAATTAAAATCTTATCTAAGATTGATAATATTTTCTCAAGAAGGAATATTTGGTATAATAAAAAGGTTCCAAATACTCTAGTGAAAAGTGTCCAAATGACCAGCTTTCAGGCCTTTCAGACCTTTCAAATGTGGAAATATAAATTTTTACCACTTGTCAAAAGAAAGTTAGTCTAGTCCTGTAATTAAGCTACAAGCTGTCAAATAATACAAAATATTCCTGTAGCCAAAAATTATGCGAGCCAATTGTTCAAAAAACACTGTTCTATGCGCAGGGGAATTTTAGCTTACAAATTATCGACTTGGCTATGTTTGAATTTGTTTAAAATGATTAAATAAATTTTGATACCCCATTTTATCGTTAGTAAACATTTAATGGATTATAAATATTGTTTTCTATGTGTTAATTTTTTTCATAGGAAAAAATTGATTTTTCAAAATTATTTCCATATTCTACAGCTGTATCTGAATTCCTTCTATGATAAAATGTTTAAAAAGGAAAAAGCTTTGTAGATAATTCAAGGTTGATGTGTACAAAATTCAGGAACCTATTTATAATTCCTCAGATGGAAAGATATTGATCGGTCAATCTGTATTCTCGATGGGATTGTCAAAAATGCCATGTTGGAATATATAGTGCGTAATATGAAAAAAAGTAACTACGTCAAAGAATTTGTATCAATAATTTGAGTTGTATCAATTTATCATTGAATGCTTTTCCCCAATCATTCAGAGTAGAGTCTGAACTAGGTGGTTTGATTTATTTATCCTTTCATATTTTGTCCTTGACCATGATTCTAGATATTTCTCAATTAATTTCGATTAGAGTTAGCCAGTAGAGAGATCTTGATTAGGGTAATAGTTTCAAGTTCTCTTCTGAACCTATTTCGATAATTCAAGACCAACTTGAAAATCTTAAAAATGTATTTTACTACTAAAATACTGCATACAAATCTGAGAAAAAAGTATATTCTAGTCCATTCTGATTTGCACTGTGTTTTTTCCCACTGACTATGTGGCGATGGCAGTTTTTTTCAGATTAAAAGAAAGAAAAGAAATCGGAATCTGCAATATGTCTGCATAAAATGGAATTATTTGATAAATTTATTTATTTACCTGAATGAAGGAATTCTCTAATGGGAAAAATCGTTTATCAAGAAATCAGGAATCCATCTAGTAATTCTCTCAGGGTAATTCAAAAAGAAGGGCTTGTTGTGATTAAATTTGAACCCCTATAGATTATATTGTTAGTTTTGAGAAATAGAAAAAAAATTTATATAAATATAGCAATTGTCCAAAAATTCAACTCGAAAGAATTATCATACTTTTGAGTTCATTCACTCAGAAATTGTTATGACCAGATGATTGCGATAAGAAAAGTTGTTATTGATTACTTGTGAAGCAAATCTACATTTATTCTTGCCTTTTATGGATATGATGTCATCATATTCTGATGATTCAATATTTTCAAGAAAAAGAATTATGAAAATTCAGGTATCATTTTCATGATTTACACTTGAATTCGCGTCATTTATTCCTAAAAATTTGCAAAAATGACTTAAATCTTGATGAAATATTTTTGAGACTTGTCATTATTAAAAATGAAATTTCTTTTATTTTTATTAATATAAAAATTCTGATCGGTCAAGAAACCCTTTCGCACTGATAGTATACTGTAGTTTACAAATTTCAGGTCAAAGCGCGCACCCCTAATTTTATAGAAGCATTAAAAGATATTCTTGCAGAGAAATTTTGTGAGAGGATTTTGAGTATCAAATTCATTCTCAGCCAAAGTTTCACTTTCAAGCATTCCACGGAAAAAGTAAACTCTGTTATTCTTTGAATTCTTGTTTAGTTTTTCATATTTTTTTGTTAGAAATAATAGTTCTTCATTGAAAAAAGGAATGACAATAAAAAATATAGAAATGAAAAGTAAATTGTACAATATATAATAATTTCTGATATCTGGTGGTACGTAATATATAGTAATCTTGTTAATGAAAATCTTTAACCAAATCAATCTGGTTTTCATTACTAATGAGGATCAGTTCGATTTTAACGGATGTTTTGGTCAACTTTTTAATGATGAAGGCAAAACGGCGAGAGGATTAAGACCGGAAGCCAGAATCCGAGCATTGTAAGAATTGAGGTCGGGGTAGAGTGCGTATAAAAATCCGAAACCTGAATCAGAAGTAAAGGAGACAATTTCTCCAGGAAGTATAGTGGTAGTCAAGAATAAGTATACACCTATAGAACCTGTCTTCTTGTTTTAGTTTTAAATGATCTTGAGACGTGGGATATGTCATTCGAAAGAGTGCTAAATTATCTACATATTCATATAGATCAATTCGTAATAAATTCTAACAGAATTCATTAAATAAAAATTTACTATTTTTCATTAATTTTTCAATCGTCATATTTAAGTATACACTTTTTCGAATTAGTTTTTTAGAGATAATTAGACTTTTTTTGAGAATTTACAAGAAGTTTTTGGATTACCATCTTCAGCCTTACATAAGATCCACTCTAACTCTTGAAATTGTTCTAATGGGAACTAATGAATCGAAGTATTCGAGGTTAACAAATTTCCAGAAGCAACGTGCTATAGAGCTTCGGAAAGATGGCCTAAGCCTAAGAAAAATTGCAAATTTTATTGAATGCACTACGAAAACTATAAGCAGACTGTTCATGAAGAAAAAACCCTTGAAAAAGAGAGGCCCAAAGCAAATAATTCCCAATTCAGTAAGAGCAAAAATCAAATATTTGGCTGTAAATAAGAAATACACTGCATCCAAAATAAAATCTGAATTGAATTTGAATGTAAGTATAAGTACAATTCAAAGAGCTTTGAAAAAAGATCCGAGTCTTCATTGGGGTAAACCTAAGAATACTCCAAATCTGAGTTCTAGAGATATGGAATCAAGAAAGAGTTGGGCTTATGAAAAAATCATTGAAAATCAAGATTGGAGCAGAGTTATCTTTTCTGACGAGAAAAAGTTCAATCTTGATGGCCCAGATGGTCTAACTTCATGCTGGATGGACAAAAAGCGACCAAAACCAATACGAATAAAGCGAGGATTCGGTGGAGGTAGTGTTATGGTCTGGGGATCGATAACTAGCAAAGGAACTTCTAGTCTAGTTGTTATTAGTGAAAAGCTCAATTCAACTTCTTACCAAATTCTGCTTGAAGATCATTTATTCTCATTTAAAGAGGAAATTACAAAAGAGGATCTAATTTTCCAACAAGATAATGCTCCGTGTCATCGTTCTAAATCAACCATTAACTGGTTTTCGGATCATACTATAAAAGTACTTCCTTGGCCAGCCAGAAGCCCGGATTTGAATCCAATCGAAAATCTCTGGGGGATTTTATCCCAAAAAGTATATCAAAATGGCAAGATTTTTTGTAATAAGCATGAATTGATAATCAAAATTATGGAAGAGTGGAAATCAATACATGAAGACGTCATAAAGAACCTTTATAAATCTATGCAGAAGAGATGTATGAATGTTGTTTTATCGGATGGAAATTTTACAAAATAAATGTGTATACTTAAACTTGACGTTAAAAAAATTTATGAAAAATAGAAAATTTATATTTACTGAATTATGTTGAAATAAATTATATTTAAAAATACGCATTTTAATAAAGAATTTTTCATTCTTTAGAAGTCAACATCCCAAGTCTCAAGATCATTTAAAATTAATATAAGAGGACAGGTTCTATAGGTGTATACTTATTATTGATTATCACTATAGAAGCGATTCAAGGAGGATTGCAGGGAGACCCATTGGGAGCATTATTTTGCTTTTATCTCTATTAATATGGACTCAAGAAATGTTTTATCACAGTAAAAATATTTCTATTGGAACATCTTATTTTTATCGAAACACGAATATTTACCCCCTAATTAAGTATTATTTATCTCGACCAATCAGAATGCAACAAGTGATTTCTATACATTTAGATAGGAAATAAAGTGAGTTTTTGTGAAAATGTGAAAATTCACTTTTTTCAGGGGGAAAATGAGTGCCAAATCCATCTTCAACACATTTAATTAGGGGGTTAATAATCCTGTTTCGATAAAAATAAGATGTTCCAATAGAAATATTTTTTCTGTAGTAGAAAAATTCATTGAAAGTAGTTGGCACTAATATTTATGTCGACCTATCTAAATGTATAGAAATCAATTGCTGCATTCTGATTGGTCGAGAAATTTAATTACTAAATTAAATATTCGTGTTTCAATAGAAAAAAAGATATATCAACGGATGATGTGAGAAAATACATCATCAGAATCATCTCAAGGAACTGAATTAGACTCAGACCCGTGTTAACAATCGAAAATTAGAAAAAAATCTACCTTCACAATGTATTTACGTCTACTAGGAGGTGTTTGATGCGAGAAAGAACAGAGAAGAAACTGAAAAAAGAAGCTATCAAGGGATACTTTTTCTTCTCCTTCTTTTGTGAAGAAAAATAAAGTTGCCTCGCTCTTTTCTTCAAGTCTATTCTACTGCTTTCATAATCATCAATATCATCATTAATAATACTAACGATAGACTAAGAAAAAATTTCACATAAACTTGATGAAAACGGTCACAGTTACATTAGAAAAAAATTTATAAACTAAAATTTGCCTACGTCCCTTGAAAGTTTCAAGTTGATGGGCGTCATCAAAAGTAATGATTCTTTCATTCCTTTCTCCATTCAACAAAAGATGCCTTCAAATTAATTACATTCAGAATTCCTTTTCAATGAGCAATAGTAAAGTTTCAAATCTACCACATTAAAACGTTGAGGCTCTCTGCTTCATTCAGACATTTTGCATGTGTTGTTTTTTGCGATGATATGATTCACGTAATAAGTTTTCAAAAACCTCCGAGAATCCGCTTAAAATCATATTTGTAGGTATAAAAGAAAAGATTTTATTCACCAAATGTACATTTCTTTATGGTTCATCAGTAGTGGCACATAAATAATGATAAGAGTTTAAAATTCATTGAAATATTATTTTACAAATTATGAAGCCAGAATCCGAGCATTGTAAGAATTGAGGTCGGGGTAGAGTGCGTATAAAAATCCGAAACCTGAATCAGAAGTAAAGGAGACAATTTCTCCAGGAAGTAGAAGCGATTCAAGGAGGATTGCAGGGAGACACTCTTCATCAATCACTTTAAAATGGATTTGTGGGTGAAGGAGAAATTCTTCATCAATCACTTTAAGCCAAATCTGTGTATTCAAAAAAACTACTCTTATAATGTGGAAAGAAGAAGATGATGCCAGTTATTTCACAAATAAGGCCTTTATTTCGGGCATACTCATCAGTGTGATACATGCCATATAATTACATATTTGCAGAGAATTACAAATTACAAAAGACCCCATAGATGACTCCAAGACAACACATGTTGTGTACAAATTTAAATGTCCATGTGAAGCGGTCTACATCGGACATACAACAAGAAGACTGGAGGACAGAATAGACGAACACCTTCACAAAAGTCAAACGGCTGTAAGAGAGCACCTCAAATCATGCAAAGCCAATGATTCCCCTAAAAACTTTGAAATTATTTATAAATCCAACGGAAACACCAATTTGTTGAAAGGAGCCGAAGCTTATCTCATAAACTTAGAAAAGCCTAATCTATGTGTACAAAAGAACCATGTTAAGCCAATGAATCTTCCAAAGGCAAAACCAAAAATCCAATCATCCTCCCAACCCCCCTCAAAGAAAAGAATGAGAGTCGAAGTAGAAGTGAACAGACAAATTACTGACTTCTATACTCACACACAATGAAGTGTTAATGTGATTTTGAAAAGAACTCAATTATAAATTTAACATTTAATTATAACCTTTCCTTATTGTAATTATCGATGTACCTTTTGTAAAATTCTGATCTATTTTTATAAAAAAATCAGTCAACCCTGGAAACAGGGATTGACCAACCAGAATCAAAAGAAAATGTTAACCAATGAATCTTTAATTGTAATTCTCTGCAAATATGTACTTATATGGCATGTATCACACTGATGAGTATGCCCGAAATAAAGGCCTTATTTGTGAAATAACTGGCATCATCTTCTTCTTTCCACATTATGACCACGGTGACTCAGCTCAAAACCGATGTTCATAGACATCTTTCAGACCAAAATACTCTTATAACCTTCAATTACCCTGGCCTATGTGAGCTTTTTCACCTTTCTCTCCACTGTTGTTATTTATTGGAGAGCTGAAAAAACACCAAAACTCTTCAATAAATAGCAACAATGAAGAGAAAAGTGAAAAAGCTCACATAGGCTATGGTAATTGAAGATTATACGAGTAATTTTTCTGAACACACAGGCTTGGTTTAGAGTGATTGATGAAGAATTTCTCCTTCAGCCATTACATGTAACCCAGAATGCAATTAAGGACACATGGATAAGCATTTTTTGCTCTTTTTACTTACAATCTAGTCCAGTTTTTGTTTTTTTTTCATCATTCAAATTCAACTTAATCTCATCTTGGGGGGATTTAGATTAATTGAAAAATCTCAGGCAATCAATAAAATGTTAATTATCTCGTCAAAAAGAAAATCATTTCAAGAGAGGGAGAAACTGCAATGAGAATTTTTCTATTCTGTATCAGAAATCCAGTTATTCCTATTTAACTTTTCATAATTAAGGTTATTTGAGTTTTCATTGAATCAACTTTTCGAAATTCAAAAATTGGCCTCAGATTGATTTTTTTCGAATATCAACAATTTATTAGCTCATTCCATTTAGAATTAAAAAAATTATTTTTTTTCTCTGTGAATCCAGAGAAAAATATAGAGTTTTTGTAAAAATAGTAAACTCTCATGTCAATTAGGTTTACATCAATTATAATTATACATTGTACAGGAGAAGAAACAATGTCGAAAAAAACTTCATCATTATCTGAAATTCTAATTTATCAGAGAAAAGTGAAGAAAATCTGTGATTCTCATTAGAAAATTCATACCTGTCGGATGAATCAAAATAGCTCGAATAATAATGGAATATTATTGGTTAGAAATATTCGTATAGCTTCGTATACGTCCGGAAAACTCGTAAAAGTATCCATCATTATAAGGAGTAAATATTTATTGAAAAATACGTATTTCACCAGGTTTCTTCAGTTTCAATTCCTGGGTTAAGTCATTAAATTTTTTAGTTAATAATAAATTTCATTGAATTATAAACAGAATGAATATTTGTACTAAAAACATTTTTCATAATGGAAGAGGATCCTAATTTGTGTATACAGAAAAATCATATACACACATTACAACTTCCATGGCCCAATTAATCTCACATTATTATAATTTATCAATATAGAATAGAGAAGATCTTAAATGAGAGAGAAAAAAGATTTCAGTTTTCATCAGTTGGAGTACTAATATTCATTCTGTTTATAATTCAATGAAATTTATTATTAACTAAAAAATTTAATGACTTAACCCAGGAATTGAAACTGAAGAAACCTGGTGAAATACGTATTTTTCAATAAATATTTACTCCTTATTATGATGAATAATGGAATAGGTCTTGCATTCAATAAACCAATGATCAGTGATCTTGCACAACATTTCTGAGTCTTTATTTTTCTCTCTTTTAGATTACCTCTAACTTGGTCCCAACTCACCTATCTAAGTGGAATAATAAAATTTTAACTAACAAATCATTCAACATATATAAGAACAGATAATATCCCATTATATGTGAGACGCGGGAAGAACAGATTGCCCCCCTAATCAATGATTGGCGGTAAGTTGATTAGTGAAATAATAAAAATTGATATCACATATATATATACTGTGTGATGAAGAGAAATGAATGTATTCTTCCATAATTAATTAGTAAAGAAGGAAAATATGATACTCAAAAACAAGATCACTGCGAGACGGCATTCTCTAAATCACTTGATCTCATGGTGTAAACTTTAACTACGAATTGTTCATGTCACGCAATCTAATTTTTCACATTCTTCATCAAGATATTTCCTAAGAGATCATTTTAGATCATATGAAAAAACTAATCTTCAAGTATTTAAATATAATCCCACCAAATTTCGCTTCAAAATACCTTTCCATGCTTCTGGAATAAGATGAACAAAATCGTAATCATGAAAAATAAGAGAAATTTTAAAACAATTTTAATAGGATTTTAGTCATTTTAACAACTTTATGTAAAGAAATAATCTGAATTCAAGTTAAAATTATAAGTATAAAACAATAAAAAATTTTTAAAATTTGAAAATTTTCACAATTTTGTTCATCTTATTCCAGAAGCATAGAAAGGTATTTTGAAGCGAAATTTGGTGGGAATATATTTAAATACTTGAAGATTAGATTTTTTCATATGGATGGGCGATTCAAGTAATTTATCTACAAATATATTGATTGAAAAAAATAATTTTAATTGAAACTTCTTTTCACCTCTAAGCTACAAGAATGCGTATTCTATAACTCAACTTGAGATGGAAATTCAATTATGCTAATGAAAATTACTTAATTCGAAATATTCAACTATTTGGCAAAAATATAACACATTTTGGGCTTCAATTTAATACAGTAAAACAATTCTCTCTGACAAACTGTTGGCCGAGATTATAGGACGAAATGGTATGCAACTTTAAAGCATGAAGCAATTGCTGTAGCCTACTTGATATCTTCTATAGTTTTTAGAGCCATAGAATATCAATTGATTACCTTTTGGAAGATGATTCAGTTTTCAAAACTAATTTTTTTTCTTTTGAAAATACGTTAGAAATAATTTTCCAATTCTACAGAGAGAACAGTGGATTTTTAAGTCTAAGATGATAAGTTTATATATTGAAGATGATCTCTCTATTAAATATCTTTCTATAGACACAATGAGAAGGAATTCTACAAATAATTTTATTCTCTTGTATTCTCTTGATTAACCAGAGAGTTTTGGGAATTCTCTTTTCAGATTTACTCTGAGCAATAATTCAATTTGCTGATTAAACATGAAAGAATTTTTCATGATTATCTTTCTTTTCATCTTCATACTAAGGTAACTCCTCTTTCTTTATCCGATGAGAAAAAAATATGGAAAAAGGCTAATTCGTGACCCCTCAGCTATAAAAATGGGATGAATTCAGCCAATTTACCCCAACTTTATGTGTATTGTTGGTGGAGATAACAACGAGCCGTACACCAATCAAGCTAATGAGTAGTTCATCCATATTTCTGCTTCATCGGAAAAAGTATTCATCAAGAGAATCATCAATAGGAAAATCTATCATCTGATCTGTTTGGATTTGTTATAATTTCAGAATCGTTTAGACTTACTTTGTACTTACTTGTAAATATTCTTTTCTTCGCTAAAAAAAATAATCCGGAGAAGAAGTGGTATCTTTCTAGTGAGAGGAAGCCCATAATCAACTCTATATAGAAACAAAAAAAGAGCTATTTTATCATAAAATTATTAATACGTTGAGAATCTCTCTGGTTTTGTACTGTTCACCAAAAGACTGAACGTTTGTAACAGTAAAAAACAAAGCGAATTTGGGATAAGAAATCGAATTATGAAAGAAGGAGATAGAGATTTGTGTGTATAGATGAAATTCTATAGGTTATTATATGATGTCTCTCAGGAAATCATTTATCCCTGATATCCTGGAATTTATTCTTTCTTGTATCATCTTTTTCAAAGTAAAAATACTAGACAAAAGACACGCAGGGAAGAATATCCTTGAGAATGGAGAATGGATATTCCAAAACTTTTTTTCTCTCCAACCTAACAGTAATTGAATTAGGATAATGAGTGATCTTACAATCACATTGCAACTCTATAGTCAATTTAAAAATAAGATAAACACTAAAGTAGAGGAAGCCTAAAGTTTATCTTTTATCTGTCCTTTCCCAAACATGTTTATATAATAAGCCATTTTGAATTATTAATATTTATTTTGATCATATTTGTTCATATAGCGCCTAGAAAAGCTTCCTAATAACTCACACGACTTCCTAAACGATTGCAAAAAAGTTGAATGGATTTCAAGAAATTCAGTTCATTAGATCTCGACTGATTTGATCATTGTTATTCAAAGACGTAAAAACTTGTAGAAATTCGAATTTGCAATAATCCGATTGTATCTGTTAATTTTGAGACTGTTTTCCTGATTGAAAATTACATTTCAGCCTCTTCATGATCAAGTTCATTTTCAAATTAGTTTTGAGAAGAATATATTTTATTTTTATTAGGGCGAGTTTCGGCTGCAATGCGAATCTGTTAGGTCTAACTTGGAAGATGCCATTTATGAAATTTAAATTCCAAATTTTAAATTCTCTGATACCCCAAACATCTTCAACATATCCCAAATTAATCGGAATTTTTTACTAGAATATCCAGTGCTGATTAAAAATACCTATTTCTATTTAAAATGACTCAAAATTTAGATTCAAAAGCGATTGTAGTAGAAAAATTCATTAAAAGTAGTTGGCACTAATTCAAAAGTCGTCATTTTCAATTGCGATTTGGGGTATCTAAGCAAATTTTAAAAAATACATGGTTTAATAGGAACTTTTTATACGTTGAAAAATTCTCTTTAAAATGAGCTTTGCACATCCGGATGAAAATAAATTTGCTTCTCTCTAATTATTATGCTTCAATAGTTAGATTTTTTATGCTCCGTAATCGCCGTTTTGGAAAACTAAATTTTAATGTTCTGATATGCATAAATTCGTTAATTTTACACAAATTGGCCAGATTTTTTTCAGTCTAGATTCAGAATATATTTATATTATATTTTACTCTGAAATGCTTGATGAATTTTAGTTCCTTGATTATGTTAGTCTAACCCGTAAAAGTTAATTTACAGTTGAGTGTATCCAATATACAAAAAAGGATCCGATAACAAGCACACACAAATGTGGTCATGCAATTCATGGATTCGTATTTGTTTGTTGAGGATATATATGATAAATGTTTAATTCTCATTCTAATGATGAATAGAGATATTCTCTATAACTCTCATACTAATTTTCCCTCAAGATGATTATGAGAATAGAGAGAATTGCAAATCTCACATCTCAAATATTACAATCACAAAGGATCACGCTATGGTTTTTGTTTGTTATAAAAAAGACTAGAGAATTTCAGATTGATCTTCAAATTCTTTATTACATTGTGAAAAGATTTTCTCCTTTTTAGATATAACATATCAAGTAATTAATGTTTTATGTATTGGGATCTCTGGGTATAAGAATAAATTGGTTTAATGAAATCTATGATAAAATGAATAATATTTTTATTAACTATTTTAACTAGGTGTGAAAATTTTCATGCTGATTCCGAATCTGTGCTCAACATTTTCCTATCTTATAAGGTTTGGGTATAATTTGGAAATAAATGTGTGAAAAAAAATTAAAGCTGATCGGTTTCTTTCTTTATCTGAGTATTTTTTTCATTCAGTGAACCAAACAGAGTTGAGCGAATTAAGATTCAGTGAAACAAACACCTTGGAATAAACCTTAGTAACTTAGAGACCAGGAATAATCAAAATATTATTATACTATGCCTCGATAAAAGTTCGTGGTCAAATGCTTCATATGACGAAATTGTCTCTTGGAACTACTATCGGAACCGAAACTCAATGGCCACCTTCTTTTATGCAGAAAAAAAACTCCGATAAAGTTATATATATTTTTTGAACTATTTTTTTGGTCTATTCCTACTGAAATGTATATAATAACATGTAAATGTAGGATTATGAGTGGTTGACTGTTCATGCAAATGAAGATGTATATATGTAATTTTAAAGAAAGTTATTTATCGGTTAATAAGTGCCATTTACATATGAGAACTAATAAATAGCAAATTTAATTATAATTATTTATTGCATACATAAAACCAAGATCTGGACCTTTTTCTATACGCTTCGACTTGAAATATCTAATAAAAGATGATCAATATGAAATCTTTTATTCAAGAAAAACCTAAGCTGGGATTTGATTTTTATAATTTTCAGAATGGTTGATTTGATATATCTATAAATGTTAAGAAACTTTGAAACTCTTGTATAATCTCTAAAATTGTAAAAAGAGTTTGATTTGAATAAACATCGTAAACATTTTTGATTGAAAGATTTGTTTTAACGGATCAAAGTAATAATGTGACATCATCTGTATTAAGATCATCTTGAATGGATCAACGTAGGCTTCCCCTCTATTGTAGAAAGTAATTTCTCAAGGGAGCTTAATTTTAATGATTTATAGATAACATTGATGATACAGTAGAAGTATGTACATTTGCTATCAAATACGAGTACACAGGGAAATTTATCTCTTTCTTCCTTGAACAAACTGTCCTCAAATTATCATTTGCCTTGAATAATTATAATTATCATAATAAAAATGGAACAAGATACAATGTGCCAAATTTCATCTCTCTAGCGTAGTCATATTTTTCAAGCCAAAAAGATCCATAATGAATAGTTATTAACAGGTTGGTATGAAGTTGGGAAATTTCTCAAAAGTATTAAAAACCAAATCTTTATGCGAAATTATATCTGAATATCAAATCGTGAATATGAGAAAAATGATAATTGTAGTATCATTGGATTTTTTCCACAAAGGAAATTACTGATTACATTTCAAATTAAACCCTTCATCACACAAATTAGTACCAAAATAAGTTCCGAGTCTGAATTCTTTTATGAAAGCCGACTTATCATTTAGAAGATGATAGAGGTTAAAATGAGCATTTTTTGGTACTCTCTGGTTATCTTTTAAACTTATGAGAGATTATCTATCAGGTAATTGCATATTTTATATCTACAGCTATTATTTTACGATAGAAAGTTATTTAATTTTTTTCCAAGGTCTCAGCAAACAGATTTTATTATCCATATGTTTGTAGCTTAATAAATTTTTTTCTAATGAGAGGTGAACATTTTTGTGAAAACTTTTGTTGAAATCTTCCTTGTGATGATCTAAAGAAAAAAGGGGGTTCCCTAGATCTGATTCCTATTTTTCCTGGCATGAAAATAAGAACTTATCACCAGCCATGTAAGGGGTGAGCTCTTGATTCTAATCGTCAATTTAAACCAGACTTGACTTTAATGAATATAGAGATAATCTTAAAGAACTATCTTAGAGAACTACATCGTGCTTGGTTTCCAACTCAATTCTACATTCATTACTCCGTATCCCAATGATTGGGGGAAAGCTACTAGTAGTCACGTCTCTCTCATACTTTTAATAAGAAATAAGATTTCTTTTGAACAATGATGATGATATCAAAAATATATAAACAAAAGTTTGAATTACCCTTCAGAAGTAAAAGCTTCTTGTGACGAAGAAATAAGCTGAAATTTCCCAATGAGAAAAGTTTCAATTCATCCCTTATGTCAAGTCTATATAGAAGCAAAACATTTTTGATTGCAGTGTATATTATTATTATCATCATTGCATTGCTTGGTAGAATGGGCATTTTTGACAGGAATTCATTATTCTTTATTTGACTTCATTTCTCGAGGTTTCCCTTCATGTCATGTGAAAAAAATGTAATTCATCATTTAATATATGATTTAATTCTGTATACAGCGTATAACAGACTTTTTAATATCAAATATTTAGACCATGACTGATTGCGACTTATCTACATTGAGTTGAAATCTTGTATTTTTTCTATTCAATATCGTTTCTTGGCCAATACAATACTCCTCATCCGATCGAAGTTATGATCAAGTTTTCACTAAAATGAATGATTGAGTCAAAATGTGAGACACCTTTCATATTTTAATAGTTAAGTTTTTGAAAGGGATTAAAATCTAATGCAATAGTGTGTAATAGGAAGAGATCTGTCGTTGATCTGTACTTGGAAATAATTTGCATAGCTAAATATATTTACATTCTTGTTGCATTCTAAATGGATTGTAATAAATTTGAAATTTGAGCATTCTCGTTTCGTGTTGAAAGATATAAAAATATTCATCCTTATTTTTATTCACAAATTAATGTGAATATTTCTATCTCTAATACAAAATGTAGGATTCAATGAGTGGCGTAAAATTTAACTCTTTAGAAAGAGCTATATTTTTTTCAGTGTAAAAATAACAATAAAACTTTTGAATGAAATATTGATCATGTGTGAATCTTTATTTCTCCTATACGATACGATATTATTATTAATAATACAGGAATACGAAAGATTTCCAAGTATTCCTGAGCTGATTACCTTTCTCCCCTTATTATCCAGCTGATATAGAAGTAGAGTAGTGATGATGAGAAAGAGAGAGTAGTTTTTACCTATGATTATTATTATAATTATAGACACAAGGAGCATGTATGATGTATCCCATCCCTCCCCCTCACTAACTCTTATCTCAGAAACTCTTGGAAATAATTCCCAATTTTCATCTCTATTCGTTATTAGTGGAAAGATTTCTTGAGATGCCTGGTTTAATTTTTTCTAAAGTATTTTAGATAAGGGGTATTTGCAAAATTGGTGACTTGGACCTTCCCATTTGCAGATATGGTGACAGTGGTAGGCCAAAATACAATTTTGGTTACTTTTTTTACATTGGATTTGAGTACCCCTAAAATTTAATTCACTTTTGGTTCCTCTTTTTAATACAAAATTTTGATTCGGAAAATTAACTTAATTTGACAAGATTGTAACCATAATTGCAAAATAAATATCATTCAGTATATGGAGGACTAACCATGACTGCAATTATTAAATTTTAACACAGAAAAAAGTAACCAAAATTGTATTTTGGCCTACCACTGTCACCATATCTGCAAATGGGAAGGTCCAAGTCACCAATTTTGCAAATACCCCTTTAGATAATTAATTTATATTCGTTAAAGTTTTTTTGGTGACGAGAGATAAACGCTTAAATCTTTTAGTATCTCTAATTGGATGCGGAGAAATCACACATCTTCCCCTGGACATAAGACTCAGCGTGTATCTAATTTATAAGCTAGTAAAGAAAATTTCCAAACGCGTCCAACGCTTAAAAGACCCCTGGACCAACTCCCAAAGTCTATCAATTTTCAAGATTTAAAGATATTCTCGATTTCAAGGTCTGAGAGGAATCAAACTTTGATTTTCGGGGTCCTCATTAGACAAGGAAAATAATTATTCTTATTCAATTTTTGAAGAAAACCGTCTTCTTGAATCGATCTTAATTTATCAACTTCCAAACAGTAGAAATATTCGAAAAATGGAGGGTTTTCTAAGTTCTCTATTTTGTCAATTGGTGATGTTTTTGAATTTAATTTTTCTTAAATCCTAATTTCCTAATTATTTATGTCCGAAACTTATAACATGCATCCGAGCTATTTAGCTAAATGTCAGTCTAAAAAATTAGGCAAAGAAGAGAGGATAAATCTAATTATTTTTTAACATGGAAAGAACGTGAAATCACACCAATCAATTTTGTAAGAATGTTTGTGCAAAAGAATCATTATCGTAAGATCCAGTTTATTTTCAAGCACAAATATTAAAATAATTAGACAAGGGGAAGCAGAGCTAACCAAACATTAATCTTTTCAATTTGTTCAACAGTTGGCAGTTGCAAAAACTTCCAAGGCATTAACCGGGTTCACACTTTGATCGAAATCAAAGAGATTAGAAAGTAGATAAAATAAAAGATACTCTTTGTCACTGGTACATTGGAAAAAGGGCTCAGGAAACATGGAAGTAACTGACTAACTAATAAAATAAGTATTTGAGATTATTCAGGAGTTGTATAAAATCCAATATACTGAATAAATCATTATTACAGCTTAATTTCTGACAAATGGCAAAATAAATAAGCCAACATAGTCTCAGTAGTATCTATCTATAGATTTATTCAGATTTGACAAGAGGAAAAATACATAAAATAGACAGGCAAATCTCAATGTCACATTTCATAATTACACAGTTGTAATCAATTGTTGTTTTATTTCAAGTTGATTCTTCTAATTTATTAATTTTTCGAAAATAATTAGTAGGGTAGGGGACTGGCTGTCTGTACACACTGTACAGGGTAAAAACTGATTCCAAATCTGCGCTCAGAACAAATGTATTATATAATCCAAAAATGTTGCATTCCAGTTTGATGCAGTTCGTGAATTTATTCAAGCCAATATCTCATAATAATAATAATAATTACTAAGCCGGGGAAGATAGCTCAAAAGTATGAGGCAATGTTCTGTGCAGATTATTTCTACCTACGTTTAAAATTGTATAAAATGCGATAATGATCAAATTTTAAAAATCTTATTATTTCCATCTGTCGAGGATACTGTCAAAATTGTATAGAGTTAACAGGAATAAAGTGTTATTTTGCTAGACTGTTCATTGATCTGAGGTATTCATAGTTATTAGAATCTGCAGACAGTCTCATGTCACATCCACTGAGACGTCCGGCGGAGGCTCTGAAGAGAAAAGGGTTGAGATGTTTGAGGGGGACTCCTTACTTTGATGGACACTTCTAAGATCCATCCTGTTTCTCAGATAAATCCAAATATACCCCTCTCTACAACCAGATTATCACAGGAAATACTTCAAGTATGCCTGATGAATAAATAAATTTTCTTCAAAATCTTTATAAGCTTTGTATTTTTATGCAACTCTTTTGAGAAAATAACATAAAAATTTATTGGTTCAAGATAATTTTCTCATGAATTATTCATCTTAAAAAACCTACGAGTAGGAAAAATGTCAGCGCATCAATACTCTTTTTCTCTCTATATATATTGGAGAAAAAAGTTCTAACTCCTCTGAAAGCCTTCTCAGATAGCAGTAGAGAAATATATTGACAAGGTAATAATCAAGTATTAGGAAATTCAATTACAGAAAGGATTAGGGTAATCTTCCTAATTCACATAAACAATGAAGGAATCTGTTTTGCTCAATCAATCTGGCTTGTTCTGAAAGTCCTATTCAATAAAAAGGCCAATTGTATAAATTCTAAATTCACCACTAATCACTCGATGCTCATCTCTGAGGCATTTTAGATGAATTGAGCAATCGCTTATTTATTCCTATAATCGATTCGACATTGACCTTGTTAGTTTTACATTTAGCGGGAACAAGGAACCTGTACAGTGTATCTAGAGTATTATCTGACAATTACAAGTTTTCTTTAAAAATATATATATAATCATCATCATAAATCTACTTGCAAGTAGATTCACGAATATATACTAAATAATGTTTTTACGCATTCAAGTATAAATTACCCTAATTAACAATATACTACCTCCGACAGATAAATTATGATAATCTCCAGAGATTATCATCTCTTCCAAACTTTCTGTTCCATTTTAAGTTTTGTTTTATTCCTAATGCTCTCTGATACAGATCAAAAATAAATTTAGCTTAAACTTTTTTCATTTTTCTAAAATCACCCCAAAGGAAATTTCAACTCTTTACTTCGAATCAATTATTCTCATTTCAAAATTCCCCTATTATTGAATGGGGAAACTTGAATAATTCAAATTCTTTATGCAACCTACATAAGTTTAAGAAAGATTGAAAGTGAACTTTCTCCTTATATAGAACCTTTGGATGGAAAAAACCCTTACGCGAATCTAGATTCTTACAAATTTTTGCTATCCTTAAAAAAGATTTATTTCTTGTTTCTCAAGATCGAAATAGTGAAATAAGAAGAGTTGTTAACAATGTCCTTGTAGTTTGTAAAAATTTAATTTAATAATTATTTAATATCCCTATTAAAACCTGTACGCCGTGGCTAAAAAGTTAAAAGTTGTTTTTAAAAAGTAGGCCCGATAATGAATACAAAATAATCTCCTTGAAAGCAGCTTACTCGGAAATTATCATTCTTCGTGACGTCGAAAATCTGATGGAGTCGGAACTTGAAGGATAAAATATGGAAGACCATGCAAAGCCGTAAAATATCAAGCGCTGAAAAAAGGGTAGAGAAATAATTAAATTAAATAATTTCTTATTATTAAAAAAAAATATTTGGCGTGATTTTTTGAAAAAAAATTTCTTTTGGAGTGAATATTGGAAAAAAAATTACTTGAGGGTGATTTTTGGAATTAAGAGATTTATTCAACGTATAAAAAGTTACTATTAAACCATGTAATTTTTATATTTTGCTTAGATACCCCAAATCGCAATTGAAAATGACGACTTTTGAATTAGCGTCAACAATAAGATGTTCCAATAAAAATATTTTTAAATAAATAAGAAAGGATGCCGAGAAAATTTTTGAGGAATAAGCGCTTTATTTCAGGCATACTCTTCAGCCTCTTACATGCCAAATATATAGTAAAAAACAAAGAAAAATATAAATAAATCTGATTGGCTCTCATAATGATCAGGGTGGGTCACATTTCTCATGCATATATGATATGAAAGTATACAAGGTCAGGCATAAACTTAGAGTGTAGTTTAATCTTTACATATGGGGTCTGTGTAAAGTATAAATTGTATATAGCATTGATCATCATGATAACAATAATAATGTTGGAACACATGTAATAAGTCAGGGATACTATAGATTTCACTCTCAATTTTGTTGGCTGAAGTATTTGGTAATTTTGTTAGAGTTATTTTCTACATCTGAACGCCTCATTCTTTTCCTTGATTCTTGAGGTTGGCTACTAGCCTGAGCTGAGGATGGATTTCTATTGTTCACATTTGGCCAATTAAGACCAAGCGGTTTTATTATTTTCTTCTGTTTGCATAGGCTAGGGTTTTCTTTCTTGATGAAGAAGGCTTTGGCGGTTTGCACAACTGACTGATGATATTAAAAGTCATTCTCATACCCTAAAAATATTTTTACTGTAAATATAAATTTTGTGTCATTTGAATGCAGTTTTAAATAGAAATAGGTATTTTTAATCAGCACTGGATATTCTAGTAAAAAATTCCGATTAATTTGGGATATGTTGAAGATGTTTGTGAAAATGGGATTTTGGGGTATCAGAGAATTTAAAATTTGGAATTTAAATTTCATAAACGGCATCTTCCAAGTTAGACCTAACAGATTCGCATTGCAGCAGAAACATTGTTCGGAAAATAATACATATTATATTTTTGTCTTGAGCTCTTGTTAATCTTGGACTGAATTATGATACATACCCTCTGTGTATTAACAATATGATATCAGAGATTATTACATTATATTTCATCAATAATTCATCTTGTGGCAAATAATAGTTTAGATCAATAAAAATAATAATGAAAGAAAAACAAACAGAAAAAATCCAGTTAAACTTATCAAAATTCCTTATCCATTGGCGGAATACTTTAATGCAGACTTGGTCGACCACTAATTGAATAGATAAATGAAAATTTTTGACAGACGATACGAAGCAGTACCGTTTTTACTTTCAATTTATTTCCTCCGTTCATGTTTCAAAATTGATACATACTAATTTTAATTGTATTTACATGTACGATATGCTATTCAAATCATCCAGCTGCCCTCTTAATAGTTATAATAGTTATATTCTAATTTCTTAACTAAAAACTATGTGTACATCAGATTTCGTAGTGTACAAAGGCTTGAGTTTCATGAAATGGAAAATAGTCGGAATAGTATTGGTCGAGAGAATTCGACCAATCAGAGTAAACTTGAACACATTTAGTTTGATAATTTATTGTACTGCTTTTCGAGCAATAACTACGGATATTTTTTTAATATGGACTATAATATTTCAAGTAATGATAACTAACAAGAATATGGTTCAATGCAAAAATTTTATTGACGAAAAAATGATTTGAACATCCACACTAGCATCAATAAATTCCACTTATGATCTGGATAGTGTCTAATTTGTATCGAAAAAATTATATTGAAATTCCTGAAAGACGATGTATGAAACATGCTGATCGATTGTAACATCTTGGATAAGATTTCATATTTTTTTAATAATTGGAATAAAAAGAAGATTCGAGATAAATGTGAGTCACTTTTTGTCAACCAAATTTTAAATATATAATTTTCACGGCTTGTTTAACCCTATAAAGTCCCAGAGAACATTTTTCCATAACTCACATTCAATCGCTCGAAATTTAAAAAAATGTCTCCATCAAGTATCTTTATTGTTTGATAGTTTTTTTCCATATTTATTATTAGATCATCAGCTAGGATAAAATTAATTCAAGATTGAGTATTGATAATTTATTCATTGTACATCGTCATCATTACTCGTTGGGATATATAATTTATGCTATAAAAATTTAAGTTGAAGAATAGAAATGTAACGAATTTTAACCTTTTTTCCGTGAAATTTCCACATATAATTTTGATAACAATGATGTGTGAGATCTAAAAAACTGAAAATTCGTTTTTAATCCCATGCATAGTCGTGCATTGCCCATTTTCTCTAAATTCTCTTGTAGTGGTATTACAAAATTTAACAGAAATGATCCTAACATGATTCTATTACTGTTTTCATTGTAAAGCCATTGAGTAGGTTTTTAAAGTAGGTTGAAAATTTGTTACATTTAATGTATATTTTCAAGTATCTTTATTGTTTGATAGTTTTTTTCCATATTTATTATTAGATCATCAGCTAGGATAAAATTAATTCAAGATTGAGTATTGATAATTTATTCATTGTACATCGTCATCATTACTCGTTGGGATATATAATTTATGCTATAAAAATTTTTATAAAGGCTGTGTGAGTTGATTTGATCACTCTCTCTCTCTCTCTGTGATGTATAGAATACCTTTTCCTACGCAAATGTAATTATGAATATCTAGAAGAACAATAACATATTGATGATTTTTATAGCCGATAAATCTCATAGAAAACAACTCCTTCTCAATTTATCTCTTATTGTTATCTACATTAAGGAGTAGTAGGTTGATTTCCTTATGCACTCTTCTCATTTTGGTCTGTGAGTTTTCTCTTCTTTGGGAAAAAATATGCAAACATTTCAAGGAAACAATATGTGTGTGTTTGTAGCTGAAAGATCAGTAACATCATCAAATATTGATAGAACATAAAATGGGAAAAACACAATAATAATAGTAGTAATAATCTTATCTTGTGGTTATTGTATCAACAAAGGATATTACAGATATAGATATCCCTAGTGGAAGTGAGACAAATATACAAATTTCTAGTCCTCTCTTTATGTGTGTATATATTTACACATTTTTGAGGAAGTAAACACGATGTCACAAGTTTAAATAATGTACTCTTCCATCATCGAGCATAACCATACAACTAATTGGACCATCAATGTTGTCCGTGAATTAGTTCATTCAAACGACCGTTTATAAAATTAGGAGAATCTTAATTTTTCTCGTAGGAGAGTGATTTTAGGAAACCAATAATCACCAAGAAATTGTCATTATTATCATGGATCGTCAAAGCTTCACTAATTTTCAAGAAGTAAAAATGATCATGAAGTTGAAATTCAATTTTTTCTACATGATCGAATTCTTCGACTAATCGTGATCCAAAGAAATCAACTGTGGATCACTCTCTCACATTAAAATTTTCAACTCAAAGTTCAGAAAAATGAAAGCTTGGCGCTAACTAGAGACGGGGTCTTTACGAGTTACAATGTTAAGTTAAAATACTAAATAAAAAGTGATTGGTTCCTTCAAGGGGGTCCGAGTAACTTTATGTATTTTAATTGTAAAATTTTAGGGTTTTTCTGTATATTTTCTCCATAGGCCAAAATGCTCAATCATGATTAAACAATAGAAGTTTTTTTTTACAGTTTTTCTAAAACGATGGAATTCGACAATATTATTAAATATACCTTAATCGGCCTATCAAGTCCTGTACTATTAAGTGAAAAAAGTCAAGATATCATGAAAATGAAATTCTTGAGGCTGAATTCACTTTGAGAACCTAGGAGGTTGGTGCTGTGAACACTCAAAAAGACAATTATTTCCTTAATGCACAATACTCACTTTTTATCAAGACCCTTTTACAAATCAAAGTAAATGTTCTTGAGTTGAATTTTTTTCTCGAGTTGGCGCCAGATTTCCTGATTTATTTTTGAACTGTGGGCTGGAAATTGTTTTGATTGCTTAAAAAAGAAAGGTTGATCAAAAGATGTTGATTTTAGGCTGAAATTTACCAAATGAACTTAAATAAATTACAGCAAAGTGTTCAATATAATAAATAACTTTAAGAGAATCCCAGTTTTTTCCATAAAAAGATGAGTAAGAGATTCCAAATTCGTCCATATTTTAGTCTGTGTATCAACAAGCAGTATCTTCTTTTCCAACAGTAAATGGAACTAGAAGAGGAATTAGGTACAATGACAAGGTATCTCTCTATCCCAAGTCTGATGATGAATATTGAACATGACTGACTTAATTTTACATGATTGTATGAATGGATTTCCTTCATTTAACTTGAGTAGAAAAGTTTCTCTTGCTGGATTTTGGCGCTGATATGATTCACGTAATTTATCAAAATCATATTTTTAGTTATGTAAGAAAAGATTTTTTATTCACTAAATGTACATTTCTTTATGGTTCATCAGTAGGGACACATAAATAATGATAAAAGTTTTAAATTCATTGAAAATAATATTTTACAAATTATGAAATTACTATTATAATAGCATTCAATTTGTATTATTAGGAAGAGAACCTACCATTTTCAGAGATTTAACAGAGGCAACTAAATATCTTTTAAAATTTCTATATGTTATAGGAAAACTTTCCTGTCTTGGATGTAAGTTTTAAGAGATGTCTTGGCCTCATTCGGCCTATCTTCCAATCTTCTCATACGATTCTTTTTCATTCTTTGGAATTTTATCTATTTCATTAAAAATTTAAAATGTTCCGTATGAGAAGAGAGGCCGAATGAGGCCAAGATATCTCTTACAACTTACATCCAAGACAGGAAAGTTTTCCTATTACATACACTATGAAAAACATTCGGATCCTTCGACTCAAAACATTATTTGCTCTTTCACTCTCTAACAGAAAGAGTAAATCAAATTTTCTCCCCCAATCAAACCATTAAATTAATTCATGATTTGTTTTTTGCCCATTTCTCATCTTCTCCTTGATATTGTTGCTCTCAGGATCTTGATTGATTGAAAGTGTCTCGACAATTCTAATGGGACAATTAATTACTTTTACCTTTTCCCTCAGTAAGTTACTTTTTTATGTAATCTTGCTTGATATGAAGTTGGGAATCTATGATTTTCAGTTCAAAGTTTGGAAAAATGGGATTTTTGTACCGAATCGAAATTTTAAAAATTACCATAATTTTTCTTCAAATCGTAAAAGTGGCCAACATGAGTAGGACTCCAAAATATCTTTAAATTATTCGAACTTTAGATGAAAAAATCGAGGTTTTCGTAAAGATTCCCAACTTTATATCAATTAGCTTTAGTGTTATCATCAATGATAATTTATCAGGTCAAAATTATTCTCTTTAGAATTTGAATTCAGTTTTCAAAAGATTTTATTAATTATCATTCTAAATTTCATATTTTTTCAAGTCCAGAGAGATTCAAGAAAGATGAAGGCGAATTAAAACGATGGATGAAATATGATTAAGAAACATTTGAAGA
Organism: Gyrodactylus bullatarudis; assembly: GCA_012064415.1. Taxonomy (NCBI): domain Eukaryota; kingdom Metazoa; phylum Platyhelminthes; class Monogenea; order Gyrodactylidea; family Gyrodactylidae; genus Gyrodactylus; species Gyrodactylus bullatarudis. The sequence continues at coordinate 65,098 of SSNU01000082.1, forward strand.
TGGTTAAAAACTAAGCCTTATTTTGGAGTTTTTTTTCTAAATCTCGAAAATATATTCAGTTTTAAAAATCCAGAATTTTTCAAATCGCCGTCAAATTTTCAATGAATTTTTACTACACAATCACTGAAAAATATATCTTTGCACATCATAAATGAATTTTTCTCGGTTACAATTGTTTATCCTATTATTTTGTTTATGGCCTAGAAGAAATTTATTTGCTTATCTGAATAATGAGTAGTACAGATTATCGAATTTCATCTTTATCAAGAACTCTGTCATTGCGTCCAGAAGTGTAGAAATAATTCTCTATCAGAAAAAATTAAAATTGAAAAAATATATAAATGTACGTTGATGAAAATTTAAGTGATTGATCTTGAATTTTATTCAAGTGATGGTTACCAGTTCGATAAAACAAAAGCATCTTTCATTGTGAGAACAGAATTCCTTATCCTCTACAATTCCATTTAAAAGAGATGAAGGAAATTAATTTTATTTCATTTATAGACGCTGAATTTGATGAATTCGAGACACAAGTCGTTCACCATAAGCCAATTAGTCTAGAGACCCTTTTAAGGCGGACTCAATTCACCCGACGTGAACTACAGACAATGTATCGAGGCTTCAAACAAGTGAGCAATTCTGTTGTTAAATAATAGAGATGTAACGAATTTTTACCTTTTATTAAATCAAAGTTTTCCGTGAAATTGGCCATTTCCCCTAAATTCTCTTGTAGGCATAGTGGTATAAAAAAATTAAACAGAAATGATCTTAACATGATTCAAATACTATTTTCATTGAAAAAACACAAACGTAGTAAAAATTCATTGAAAATCTACCGGCATTTTCAAAAAGTCTGATCTTTAAACTTGAATATCATCACGGACAAGTATTTTGATACTTGATTTTGAATAAAATAATGTCAAGAAGTCATATTATTATCAATTGAGTAGGTTTTCAAGTAAGTTGAAAATTTTTTTACATCTCTATTACATTTAGTCCTAGCCTAAATTGAATCCCTCTCTTAGACAGCCTTTAAATCTTTCCAGCTTGTTACTTTTAGAATGATTTAGATATCAAACTTTTTATTACACTACACAACTTTTTATCAATGGTTTTAATCATTTGCATTGCAAATCTTGGTTGTTTAATGACTTGCCAATCATTCAAGAATACTATAGTATTAAGATTCTGCAGAATTCTTATTTTCAGAATGGTTCAAAAAATTTAAATCTTGCGCCATAATATTTTGACTAAATTTCAGAAAACCAACTGCCTTAATCATAGAAAGCAATTTTGTCATTATCTGTAACAGGCTGCAGTAAATTTAATTTTCTTTTGTTTATTACAAAATTCGCGCAAGATTTATTTTGGTTCTAATTCTGAAGGATCCTATATAAATATAGAATCATGAAATTACACGAGTGCTTAATTTCTAAAGATGGCTCTTAATTTCTCTTTTAGGATTGCCCAACCGGCCTTTTAGATGAAGAAGCATTCAAGGAGATTTATTCAAAATTTTTTCCTCAAGGCGGTAAGTATTTTTTCAAGCATTCATGAACAAGACAACAATTTTTACTTGATTTGACAATCCCAAGGCTTGGTTTTTTTATTAACGAATTACCTTTTGCCTAAAAGAGATTTATTCGGAATATAACTAATCTTTGAAAATAAGCACAATGTAGAAATTACAGTGTTTTTATATAGTAATAACTAGGGCGACCAGAAAAAGGCAATTTTTAATTCTGAAAAAGGCAAATTCATAAAATCGAATGTTTCTCACAAGAAGCATCCCAAGAAAATATTTGCTAAAAGAGGACTTGAAGTAGATCTCATTGCTAATCCAAAAAGTAGCTTTACCAACATTGTAAAGCAAAAAACGTAAATTCATAAAATCGAATGTCTCTCACAAGTAGTGATTTTTAAAAATTAATCAATTCTTCAAGCCTTTCAAGTGAATAGAATGAGAATGAGATGTTGAGTTGGATAAGCCATTCCTATTGGCTGTTTACCGAGTCCCCATAAAATTAGATTCGGACAATGAAAATTTGACGAAGATCAAGATAAACAATGATAAAAAATTTGGACAATCCTTGAAAAAATGGAAAAGCAATTCTTTTTAAAAAAGGCAAATAAAAGGCAAGCCTCCTCCAAATAGGCAAAAAAGGCAAACTTGTATCTCTTATTAAGAGGTTTAGAAAAAAAAGGACTGAATTTTTAATCTTTTATTTCAGACTCACTCTCAAAAAAGTCATTTTGATCCCCCTAGTAATAACCAGTGACCACACTTTGCTAGTAGGTTTAATGTCTAAAAACTAATCTTTTCTTCAATAACAATGGAAATATTAATGAAATCGGGTAATGAAATGGGGAATAATTTGTTGCAATTATAAGGCTGGTTGACGTGAAGATGAGGATTTACTTTTTTACAAAAAACTCAATATTTTTCTGATCAAAATTAGGCCAATTTTTGAATTTCGAAAATGCACCACTTTTTCAAATTTTTATCAATTTCAAAGATTTGAACCAATTAAATGCAGATATTTGAGATTAGCATTAGACAAAAAATTCGAATCGGGCTGCAGAAATTCACAGAAATTAGTCATTATTGTGGTAAATTGAAAAATTTTGAATTTATCGATTATCACGATGGGGAATGATCCAAAATTTAAAAGTTTAATTTTTACTTGAAAACAGTAGATTCCTGTCTACCACCACGGCCTAATTTGAATTCTTAGTCTAATGTTAATCTCGAATATCTGCATTTAACTGGTTCAAATCTTTGAAATTTATAAAAATTATCAGCTCAAAAGTTGAAAATGTGGAAATTCGGATCATTTTCAAAATGCTAAAAACGGTCTAATTTTGGTTAGATGGAATTTTTTTAGAAATTTTTTTTAATTTCCACAACTTATTGGCTCATCTTATCATGGAATTCTTCCTGACTTTCCGGAGAAAAATATTGATTTTTTTGTAAAAAAAGTAAATTCTCATCCTCATGTCAATCAGGTTTACTTAAAAAGAGGAAGATTTTTATAAATTGTACTGATTTTGCAATTTCAAGTTTGATTTTTCAAACTGAATGGTTTTTAGTTTTATTAAATTTCAGATCAAGACCAATAGCAATAGTACTAAGGCTGTTAGATAAACCTGAAGAGAGTTTAGACTGTACAAGCGACTCAGATACTTGACTATCTCAGCACTGTATATCAGAATATAAACATTTCCCTCCTTGAATAAAATGTATTCAGAGTAGCTTTACTGGAGAGAAAGAGATGTTTTATGTTTCATGGTCTTATTAAATAGTGACAGGAGCAATAGATCATTTGTGTCAATCAGATTGTAGATTCTCACAAATGTCTGTTATAACTTATAACTTGTGATAAGGAATGTTGTTTGAATTGAATATTTTCGCACCATTAATTTCAAAAAGTTATCGATTTCCCCCATAAACTTTATTGTGGGAATTAGCAAAGTAGAGTTTGGTTCCCTCAGAAATCTTTGGGACCATTAGTAATGATCTTACTCATCTCTTACTCTTACTAATTTCAAATAGTGCAAGAAATCTTTTCGATCATCTCATCATCTGCTGTAATTGAATTATAAAGCTTTACTATTCTCCACTCGAATGTTTGTAAATATTATTTCCAGTCTCAAGATTTGTTTGGATTAGTTCTAACAGAATACAGCTGCTTCTATAGAAAAACAATAAACACTAGAGTAGGCCAAATTTTTCAACTTTTTCTAGCCTTAATCTCATTTTAATGATAATCGAAGACTAAGCATTTTTTTCTATAAAACTATAGGTTTTCGAGTTTGTTCTGATATACAAAATCTCAATTGAAAATGCCAATTTTTGAACACGCGCCGTGATTTTTTTCAATGAATTTTACTACAAGTAAGGACAAAAAGCTTTTTGAAAAGTTTTTGCAGAATAATTATTCTGAATAAAAGTAGGACTTATTGTAAAAATTGAGTCTTTTTTCACATGTTGAAAGAATTTTAAAAGAATATTAGGCAATTTTAATGGTTTTGTATATCAGAACATAAAAAATTTTCATTTTGACTTCAAAAATGTGTTTTTCATGGTTGAAACATCAATGTTTGTTCGGGGAAAATAAAATTTTGTAATACTCTAATAAACACTTATTGTTTCTTTTTCTGAAACTTGGGTTTTCTCTCTCAGGTTTCCTTGTAGATATTAGCAATAGCGAACTGAATGATTCTTCTTGCCTTTATGATTTCATTGATTTTGAAATTTTCTCCTCATTCCTCAAGTTTATTTATTTTTCCCATTGATTCCTCAGTTGAATTGCCTCTTTGATAATAATGCCGATCGATATTTCAATGACAGATGATGTCAAGGCATAATCTCGTTTCGTCCTTTGTCATTCATTTCGTAGAAATTTTATGAAATCTAGACAAGCAGTTTAACTCAATTCTGAGTACTTCTTATTAAGCTTTTATCTAATCTGTATTTACAGTTGTTTTAGATGGATTAATTCATAAAGACCTATATGATTTTGATACACTCAAGACAACTTAGTTGAATTTGTTATTCGGTACTTTGATTATCTGATAGTCTCAAGAATAAATAAATAAATGTTCCTGAATCATGTATGTGCTGAACACTAACACATTATTTTGTATTGAAGAATGTGTCGAAAATGCTCCTCCATTATGTCATTAATGAATTTTTACTACGCAATCACTAAAATCCGGAATATCTTGGCCATTTAATGAGTTTCTTAAATTTTTTCTTCAAAATTAATAGAAATCTTATCATCAAGAGGGGCTTCATGGTTAATTTCGTTATTTTATCATGTCCGTGGGATATTGTGGGAAAAATGGGCAATGACATAATGGAGAATGATTTTCATCCTTTAAAATTATGCAAAACATGATCTGAGTACTAAAATTTATCAGAAAAATAAGTCCTCTTGTGAGTTGCCTACTAACCACTGATACTTGGGGTAATGTACTCCAACATAAACATACATTTTATGACTCTATAGATATAGATTTCATTTCTCTCAGTAAAATATTAATACAGTAACATGGGAGAAAGGATGGACTATCCTATCAGGATAGTTTTTTATGTCCCTTGTTGGCTAAAAGAATAGGTTTTTTATGAGATTTGCAACAAATCTTTGAGATAAATTTGAAAAATTAAATTTTCGATGAAATCAAATACTTTATAATTCTCTAAAAGGAAAAATGAAATTTGAGTGATTCGAGTATACTTCGAGCTATTTCTCCCATTTAGAAGTTCATTAAAAGGAACTTAATTTCCCCCTTTATTTGAAAATTGTAGAGTCATTGAAAAGTAATTTTTTCAATGTCTTTAAATCGTTCTTGAAATCGATTTTGTCGCAGAAATGATAATCTGGGTTGAAAACCACCCATAAAGTAAAAATTAATTTCAGAAGATCTAAAATGATTTATTTTATTAGCTACTCAAAACAGTTGGAACAAATAATATGATAATGCTCTTTGCATGGAAAATTTGAAAATTTCGAACACTTTCTGTACCCTTTACGATCTTCTTTCCATGGACAAATCGCGCATCTTCCACTCTTTTTTGAGAACTTAGTCCGTTTTTCGGGGATTATTTCTTCAGTCTCTTCCTTGTCTCTCTTCTTAGCTTGGCTACTCAACAATAAATGGCAAAGATCTTTTAGAAATATTCTTCTTGCAGTTTTTGGTTTTATTTTGACAAAAGTAGGATGTTTTTCACAATATAAAACATAGGCATTGAATGCGGCTGCATCTAGAATATTCCAAAATATAGCCATAGGCCACCGTCTCGTAGCCCTCTTGCAAGATAAGTACCTGATAACTTGATCCAAAGTATCAACGCCACCCTTTGTGGAGTTATATTACTGTATTATTTCTGGCTTTGGACCACTATCGTCAAATTTTTCGTGGAGAGATGACAGAAGCACAACTGGTTGATTCTTTTTCTGTCCGAACCGTAAGATAGCTGTCTCTTCATTGAATATATATTGCTTTTCACCTTGTTCGATCTTATTAGAACAAAATTCTTTGGGTAGAAATCTTCTAGTTTTTCTACAAGTTCCTACTAAAGATGTTTCATTGGTGACGAGATACTTGGATAATTCCATTGAGGTGAAAAAATTGTCAGCGATTGCTGTTCGGCCTTTTTTGATATAAGGATGTAAGAGATCTTTCATTACTCGTAATCCTTGATTCTTTTCTGCAGTAGGTCCTTCTTTGCCTATACTGCCCATATCTTTATTCCGTATTTGCCTGGTTTAGAAGGAATAAACATTTTGAAAGGACACCGTCCCCGAAAAGTAACAAGCTGCTCATCTACAGTTATTTGATCAGACGGCTCATATGCTGTCTGGCAATTTTCGATGAACTGATCAAATAAAACTCTTATTGGTCTCAATTTATCTCGATTTTCACCTTGAGGTCTTTCTTCCTTGTTATCAAATCTCAAAAATCTTTTCAATACATTGAATCTTGAGTAAGACATGAACTCTCTTATATTTATCTGTCCCCATCTTTCTTGCCATAGCTCTTTCAGATCCATTGCTTTTTGTTTGCACATACCAATATATAGGCTTATTCCAATCCAAATTTGAACTTCAGATAGAGTAATAAAAAAGTATTTTTTTGTTATTGTTGACATATAGAGATTTGAGTATTTGACAATATCGCACATCATATTTTTTGAGATGAAATGATTGAAAAAATCTAGAGCATCAACTAGTTTTTTTGTTTCTTTCTTCAATCCTTGAGAAAATCTGCATATATTTCGGGCAGGTGTACGAGTGATATGACGTCGATCTTTAGTATAAAGGTAACCTCCACATTTTGATTTCATAGGAGTAATTTCAGCCTGAGCATCTTCATCTTCTGTGGAAAATTCTATTTCAGATAAGATTTGATCTTCTTCGGTTGATCCATATGAACTCTCTGAATCTGACATTAGGTCATTCACCTTGACTTGTCAAAATAATAGTGAAAGAAAAAAAGGTAAAGTTTTTATAAAGAGGCTTATCAAGCAGAAAAGGATTGGTTAATACGATGGGTGATTTTCAACCCACATCACCAAACTCGCGATAAAAGATTTCACAAGCCCAAACTCTTTATATGTAGCTTCAAAAATGAGATTTAGAACATACAGCTTTTCCTCATTAGATAGAGATAGATTAGAAAAAAGAATCGAGTCGGGAATTTAAATTTTTGGTTAAAAAAATAAATTTCTAAATTGAAATGGGTGGAAAACCACCCATGATTACATTCTAGGGTTAACCATAAAAAACACTTTTTTGAAAATCAAAATGAAAATTTTTCATGTTCTGATATACAAAAATCCCATTTTCCCTAAAATTAAAATTTACCTAATTTCCTGGGACTTTCTTCCGACATGTGAAAGAACACTCAATTTTTATTCAAAATGTTGCAAAAGCTATTTAAAAATCTCAATTTTCTTTTCTCGTAGTGAAATTCATTGAAAAAATCTTGGTGCGTGTTCAAAAATTGTCATCTTCAATCGAGATTTTGTATATCAGAACAAACTCGAAAACGCATGGTTTTATAAGAAAAAATGCTTAGTTTTCGATAATCTTCAAAATAAAATTAAGGCTGGGAAAAGTTGAAAAATTTGGCCTACTCTATTTAGTATCAAATTTGGGTCATCTTTTATCAGTTTTCTTCTTCGCCTCAATGATACTAAAATTTAACCTATAGAATAGAAATATTAACTAGATTTAAATTTTGTTTTAGTTCTTTTCAATATAAAGAATAGAATCATTCCTAAAATAACATATTTTTCTACCTCTAGATAGAAGAAATTCCAGTCAAATAAAAACGATGAATAATTGTGGTAACTGCTGGTGCTGTTACGGCCCCAATTCTTGCACAACAAATAACAATAAAGAATCTTTATCATCTCTTGATCAACCATCAAGTCCTCACCAACATAGTACACCACAGCGCCCAAGTTCCTATGAAAAGTGCTCGAATGATCTCCAATTTAAAACTGTTGACTTTTCCGTCAATCTCAGCAGTAGTTTTGAACATGAAAAACAGCCCACATGCTCTGATCAAATTTCTATTTCCATTGAGTCTTCTCTAAGTTCTGGTTTTATTGATGACTCATTGTTGTCACCGCCACCTCCTCCGATTGTCTTACCCGTTGTTGTAAATCCATCCCTAAAGATTAATCGGTAGCCAACAACACGCAATATAATACTCCCACTAAATGAATTTATTATTATTAGTATCACTCTGCCTCTTTCAAGTTGAAAGTTTTTTGATTTTTTTGTTTTATTCCTATTCAAGTTTTCCTTTACCTAAAATGGCTGTGTTGTTTTAAAGTTTTTTGTTCCCTAATTAAAGTCTTTCCTGTAGTTCATTTTGTCCATTTTTTTGAGAATTAAACTGTCCTAATAATATTTCTTAACTCTGGGGCACTGACTTTATATCCACATCCTATCCTAAATATGTAATTTTGGCAGCTCTATAAATTAAAAAAAACAACATCTATTTATATAAATAATATTGATCCTTTTTTGAATCTACAAACAACCCCCAAACATTATTACTTACGATGTGTTACCAAATGCAACATCTGCTATGCATAATGTCCAAAAACTTATTATGTATTTTTGATGAAAAAAATTATTAGATACAAGACAAATCTACATCAACCCCTTTTGTTCCTAATTTTTCTTATTTTCATTCAAATATGAAAAAGAGAGAACTTCACCCATTGTAGAAATCCAAGTTGAAAAATTTGAAAAAAATTATCCCACTATTTTTTTGAATGTGAAATTATTTTCTTATCATTACCCTCATAAAGTCTATTTTATTCAAATAAACTAAACACACCTATATTCAAGTGAGAATTTTATGAAGAGAAACAAAGATTGATTTATTCACAGCAAGTCGTGAAAAAAATGCTTGTTGTTAAAGTAATATAATGTAGAAGAGAAAATATACAAATTTTCATGCCATCTAGCCCCCTCCTGAAATCTTTCAAGGAAATATGTTCTCGGTTGGAAATGAGACAAATATCCATAATGACAATATCCTATTTGTGATTGAAAAAAAAGAAAGAATTAACTCAAATATTATATCTATTCATCGAAGATGACTGATTTGTTTCGACATGTAAAATGAATACCTAATCATACTATTTAGCCTGTTATTTATTATGTGAAGAAACCTTTGAAAATCAAAAGAAATTAGCGAGAACTAAAAATTTAAGCCTTTCATTTACGAGAATATTAACATATTGTTATACCAACAAAAATAGCCCGTGAATTGATTGTGGAACTTAAGCATGTTCCAAAGTGTTCTCATGGTCAAAAACAACTGCAAAACTCCAGATTGATATTTTTGAAATTGGTTAAAAAAATTATTGTATGATAATCTCCTTCGACTTCAAGATTCAAAAACATAGTCCTGGACTTCTCGTCCTATTACTTTATGTAATCGAAAAAAGATATAAAAACGAAAAAAACTACATACATTATATATGCATATTTTAATGATAGTTTAAAAATTTTATCATATACAATTCATGCCTGAATGTTGAATTATCCTAAGAAATATTATATTATAGAATAAAAATTGTGGAAATATTGTCTTTTGAAAGAAAATCTATTAGGAAAATTCGTAGTAAATTGAGAATAAGGTTAAATTCTGCCCAATACGCTATCAATATTCCAAGAGAAAAAGTTAAATTTGTGCGATAGGGAACAGTTTCTTATCACATTATTTTAAACAACAAATTATTGTCAATAATTTTCAAATTGAGATTAAGTATTATTTTTAATCACTATATTAGAAGTTATAATAAAGAATGTTCTTAATTGTGAATGACACTTTTACATTTTATTGGACTACTAGCCGCTGTTCCATGATATAATAAGCTAGGTATTATTATGGAAAAACTATTTATTAAAGTAACCAAATCAAATTTGGTGATTTCAAAGTTTGTTTAACTACATGAGAATAAATTCTTCATTTCAAATTTATATAGGATTTGAATTTACAAGAGAGTCTAACACACCTGTAAGTCAACGAATAAGCATAACAAACAAATAATCATGACCGTTACTTTGAAATATCGATCAAAACTCCTTATAACTCAAGAACTGAATCCTCTATTCTGCTGTCAACGTCTTTCTTTGTTGAAAACTCCAAATTTGTCATATTTCTATGTTCATGAATTTTTTTATTTACTAGCCAAATGAACTCTGCTGCTGCAATTAGTTCTTGGATCGGTCAGGACCAACAAAATTATGACTTTTATCAACAGAACAGTAATTCCACCAATCTTCAAACTAGCTCGTCTAGTTCACAGCCTTTCCAGTTCAATTCCGATCTCCAGTCACCTCTTTATTCCAATAGTGAGTTGAATGAAAATCTACTAATAATGATAATAAATATTGATTGCTCATCTTCAAAGATTTATTCTAAACCTGAATCTTTATTTCCTATGCTTGCTCTTTTGGTTTATGTTATTTAGGAATTCTCTTTTTCTCTAATGTATTACACATAAAATATCTCTTTAGATTATCAAATGATAGTATCGTAAGAGCTAGTATAACATTATCAAATTTTCCAAATTAAATCTTGAATCTGAATTTTTAATTTTACAGTGAGACCCTAAACTGAATTTCGATTTAAGATTCTCAAACATGAATTTCAATTTAATTTTTCAATAAATTAAGTTCTCCAATATGCATTTCATATCCTTGATTTGACTTTTATTCATAAATTTTTTACTCATTTAGATTTGTTTCCGCCAAGTCATGCTACACAAAGTTCTAACGTGAGTCAAAATTTTCTATTCCATTTCTCATAATTGAACTCAATACCATGCTCTTTTGTCTTCATGATATGCGTTAAATTCTTTAAGCAGCGTTTTGTAATGAAAAATAACCAAATCTCAATAACCAATCATAATTTGACCCAAAACTTTTATTCAATATACATCCAAAACATACATCATTTTTAAACCAAAAAATCTACAGATACACACGTACAAATTTATATAATATATCCACTAAAAGGATACACTATGCATGTCTAATTTTAGTGTACACTCTCATAGATTCATTGCATAGATTCACTTTTCTTCTATCTTGCGCATATTTCTGTATTATTCAACTAAGCTTTACTATTTGTCTTTTTCCAGAATAATTTGGATAAAAAATATTTCTCTTATGCTATTCTTTTTGTTGTTGTGTTTAAAACGGGATGCATATAGCACAACTTGATAATTAAAGGGGAGGTGGATATAGGTAGGTTAGTCTTTATGCATCGTTATAATGCAGTGTAAATTATCACTAGCATATCTCTGCATAGCATTGGCTTAATAATTACACACCTCTTGGATTCAATTTTCAAATTAGTCAAGATTCTGACGCAATGGCCATTACTGTCAGAGGATTTCTCTAAAAATGTTACTTCATGCCCTCAGCACCATCAGAAACAAATAATTTCAGTCTTCAAAAGGATCAAAATGAACCCTCTTCATTCCTAAATTCACTGGATAGCTTTATGATTCAATCCGATATGTCGAACCCTTCCTTTCTCGACTTTCAGACACAACAGACAGCCTACTCGGCTAACTCTTCCGTGTCATCTGCGTTCAATTTTGATCAATCCTCCATAATGGGAGCTCAAGATCAATCCAACTCTTCCTCTGCCATTACTAATCCTTGGATTTATGAAAACTCTGACCTTATTTCTCCTTCCTCCTCTTCAAATCTGGCCTATTTTCCTTCCTCCAGTTCTATGATGATGTTTCCTGGCCAACATCATCAAAACTATTCCAACAATGAAAGTGAAGATGTCTCTGTTGATGGCCAACGACATCAGAGGCAACAACATCAAATTTCTTGCAATCTTGATACTAACGGACACCTTAATGAGAATAATCTCGGTGAATATTTACACCTCAATCGGATTACTAATTGTGGAATTACTCCGTTAGCATCCCAGAATGATGGTGATTCAACCCCAGTTGTAACAATAAACAGTACAGATTTAAATAGTTCTAGTGTATTTGGTTTAGTGAGTCAAAAAGAAAATAGTTCCGCTCAATTTTATGAGTTATTGAGTAGAAGCCACTACCTCTTTCATCTTAACACCTCTTTACTTTATTATTGATGAAATATTTTTATGATTTTCTCTCAGCTGTAGGTCAAACTTGCTTATACTGGCCTGATTTTATTTCTTTTCTTTTCACTCGATTCATTGATTTCAACCCGACTCTCTATTCAATATTTTTCAATGAATAACCGTAATCATCAACTCAAGATTTCAAAATTATTCTCGACAAAAAAAACAAGACTCTTTGAACATTAACTTTCATATTTTTACTACACCTGCTGAATGCAAAAAATTCCAAATTATTCAAAAAATTCCGGTATTTATATATCGGTCTGATAATTGATTATCTTTCATTTTTGCCTGAGCTTTTATTCAAACAATATCCCTTAAGTAAATGATTTGAAATGTGCCCATTATTCCAGTTGTTGTACTATACTCCCCCTTATCAAGGAACATATGGCCACTTAATATATTTTTATTCTCTCTTCCAAAATCAATTCTATCCTCTTGCTTCCTTGTCCCATTTTCTTTCTTTCAAGGCATATTTATTATTTCTCCCTGAATAAATATTGCCAAACATTTCTCATTTGAATATTAGACTGCTTTACTCTGTTCTTGACATGGATCTTCATTACCTAAATAAAAAGATTAATAAAAAACGTTGACGAATATCTGGTAAAGACATTAACATTATTTTAAAATTCCCAAAACAATCGATTTCTCGCATAAAATACAAATGTGCACCCTCTACATATCACCAACGCATCACTAAATATTTATTGAATAGTAGAAAAAAGTTGGCAAAGGTCATGTAATGAATGGCTTTTTAATTTTTCCACCATTCACTCCCTCTTTCTACTAGAGAGTAAAAAACCTGTTATCTAGATTTTTCTCCGGTCACTTTTCGTTCCCTCAGTAAAAAGAAAGAAAAAGTTTACAATTCAGCCTTTCCTCCGTCGTCTTCGTTTCAACCCCACATAATTCTCAGGGGATATATACATTTTTTTGCTACTTTTTTTTCTTCTTCATGTAAAACCTCTTGGGAATTGTGGAGAACAGCCATGTTTTTTCTCTCTCTCTACACCACCCTGAGTCATAATCAGTTTCTTTCTCTTTTGTCTGCGGATGAAATGAAAATTAGGCACGTAGGTTGGAAAGACTTGATTTTAATTTGTCATCTCCCTTTCTATATCTACGAATTTCAACATGTTCTTTCACTCTTTCATTATTACCTGTTTCTTTTTTCTTTCTGGCTTACATTTCAGTCTACTCGATAGACATAAAGATTGGTTACTTTTCCCAAAACCTTGCTATTCATTTGGGAATAAAAATTTATAACAAAATTTTATACTGGATGACGATTAAATTCCCTCCGTAGAATTCTGAAGTTTGATTTAAGAATCTCTACATGTCTTATGACTATCTTTTTCCATCTTCCGGTTTATACACTGCTTGTACCACTGAGGTGGGCCTCTCCCTCTTTCTTTCTTCACTTGAACTAATTTTGTATTCTAGAAAATTGAAATTTCTCCAATTCCTTCTCTGTCCATTTAAAATGTCATACAACTCGGAATCCTCAAATTTCCGATCAATCTCAAACCCTTTTTCTATTCAACTCTTTATTCAAAAACTCTGCAAAAATTGAAAAATAAAATATCTAGCTCTATTTTTGAACTTCTTTTAATCGTGTCACTAACTCAATTATTTTATATGCTCATCCATCTTGGATTACTGTATTGAATTTATTCTTTTTTTCAAAGTTTCTATTCCATTTTCTAAACTTTCATTTCAACCAGAAAGAGTGTATTCATTTTTCTTAACACTCTCGTTCTTCTAATGGAAATATTAACATCTGGTCTTTATTTCTATTTCCTGTGCTTTGCTATTGATACAAATCTATATTATAGTAATTTAAAAAATTCATTCATAAAAGATGAATAAGTTACGTTTCTTACAATTTTTGCGAAATGCACACACACACACACCCAAAAAATCTCTACCCCACACACAAACACTAAAGATACACAAGGTACACAATTATACCACAAAAAGAATTCTTTTCTCTCTTCCCCCTCCAACCCTATTCTCTCTACACAACCATATACTACAATGTATGCAATGAAATAAACTTTTACATTTCGCAATCTGTAACCTTTCTATAAAAGGAATTACCTGTATGGATAAATTACATTGGAAACTATCATAGAAAAAATAAAATATTCTATATCTGAACAAGATACAGGTAAAATTCCAAGATATCTTCAACATATGGTTTCTATTCTACATTTATTGCGAGAATTGTTGTTTTTTCTCTCTGCTAAATAATTGTCTTTCTCTATTTTCTTAACCTTGTCCATGTCCCATGGGTAAACGAATAGATTTTTTTTCTCGAAATAGTAAACTCGCATTACTGAAAATGAATCGTATCACATTCATCCAAATAATAAACTTTTAGGCCAGAAATTTCCTTGGCAGAGCTTGCCAAGACCTAGACCTCATCTTTTATTCCACCAAAGTTTTATTTTCCCCATTGAAAAGTCCATATTTTTTCATGTGAATATTCCTTCTTATCACTATTGTTATTGTCGCTCATCAATGGGAAAAAAGGTTCATGTTCTAATTGTTTTCTCCCCCTAATAACCTTGGAGAGAGACTTCTTATTATTAACAAAAATCTTTTTTTTTCATACTATCCAACGTGCTGTGAATTTTCCACTAATTTTTTCTTAAACTTTTTGCCTTCGTTGAATAATAATAAAATAGATTAATATAAAATCGATAAACTGAGAATTTGTTACTTTTTCGGATTAAATCGACGTTTCTTCCTCAATTTTTGTGAATTACAGTTTAGATTTGGGTTAAATTCAGTGACTTGAAGAATTTTAACTCTGTGACATACTTCCATGACACAGATAGTACAATTACTCGGAAAAAACTCTGATTGTGATTACATTTCATCTGGTAACTCCTCTCGATACATTTTTTATTTCAAATCTGAACGATCAATTCATTCACTCTATTTTGAAAGAAATGTCTAATAATTAATTTTCTTTCTCTAGAATAACTATGCTGCTCCTTTAATTAACGATCACATCCTCCGTGGTCTAACGAATGGCTATGAAAACTCACAAACTTCCTCTCCCCTTCAAACAAATCTTCCCAATCAGCCATCACAACAAGGCCAAAATAGCCAGTCATTCTATCATAACTCAATGTCCCCAGGTCCAAACTCTGCAGCTGCTGCAGCTGTCATTTCAATGATGTACGATATGGGCGGAAGCACTGGTAATCCTTCCTTAAATGGTCCTCCTACTAGCTCAGTAAGCCATAAACCATCAAGAGATTTGTGATATTTTTTTTCTATTATGAAAATTTTCTTAGTGTAACCTTCCAAACATTCCGAGAAATGGTCGTTCCTCGTTCGGCCCTGGTTCTGTTAATTCAGACGAAATTGACTCCATGTTGCCATCACAATCTAGTACACCAGGTCCAAACTCAACAACAAGCAGTTCAGCCGGTGCCAAGCGACCTCGGGGAAGGGGAAATGGCTCTAGTACCAGTGGACAGCCAGCGAAACGTCGTGGACGTGGTGGCTCAAATTCTTCAGCAAAAATCTCAGAAGTTGGCTCAACTTCTGCTCTCATAGCAGAACAAAGAATTCAACAGGGCTCGTCTTCCAATAATGGAAATTCTGCATTTACTGGAATGCCTTTAATGTTTCCCCCATCTGGATCAGATGCTCCCAGCATTGGTACCGACTCCGAAGGTACCTTGGACCCTGATGAAACACCCGAACAAAAAGCCGAACGTGAAAGATCTCGAAGACAGGCCAATAATGCTAGAGAAAGGTGAGTCTTGATAATAATTTACTCTTTATTATCAAAATCTACAAAACTTGAGATAAAATCATATTTATTAAAATATAATCCAAAGGCTCAGAGTTCGTGAAATAAATGATGCATTCAAAGAATTAGGCTGTATGATCAACATTCATACTGGTAATAATCAGCCCTTGACTAAGCTCATGATCCTCCAACAAGCTGTTACTGTCATCAATGGCTTGGAGCATCAAGTCAGAGGTATATATTATATATTCTTACCCCTGGTGGCATGTACCAATGAGCATGTAATCTTTTATTATTATTATATGCATATCTTTCTTGATCTGCCTTTTATATAAAGTCATTCAACAATTTTATTGCATTCTGCTTGTTCATATATTATTATATATATTATTATTGCTTTATATATCTATCAATGTAGAATCAGAGTTCGTGACATAAACGACGCATTTAAGGAATTGGGTAGAATGTGCATGCTACATTTAAAGAATGATCGCCCGCAAACTAAGCTGACAATACTCCAGCAAGCAGTATCCTTAATTACTAGCCTTGAACAGCAAGTCAGAGGTATGTTTTCTTCCTACCCGCTCAATGTGCTATAATTGTGAATGAAGGTTTCATGTTTTTCATCTAGACGATTTCTTTTTCCAAAAATTAAAACTTTGATTTTTTGCAGAACGAAACCTAAATCCTAAGCAGGCCTGTTTAAAGCGCCGGGAGGAAGAAAAGACTTCAGAAATGAATTCTAGCCTTCAGCAAGTTGTGAATACAAATTCCTCCGGTAATATTGGCTCCTTATTAGACCATCACCTCCAAAGTCCCGCTTCAACCTCAAACTCAGCTCAACAGCACCTTCCATATTCCCTATCGAATTTAGAACCAAATTGTCAATCCTCTAATGGTGGTGGGGCCAGTGTCTACTTTGACGGCTCCAATGGTGGCCCCTACGATGCTACAAATTATTTAAATCCACTACCCAACAGTTCAGGTGGAAATCCAACATCAACACCCACAACTCAGGACTCATATATGCCCACTGATATGACTACATCATGGTTAAGTTCTACTAATGCTGGTGCCAATGGAAATCCCAACATCAAACTAGAGCCTCATAACTAATTTGAGTTCAAATGTGACCAACATTGTTTTTTTAAACTTTTTTCATACCTTAACTAATAGAATTATTATGTAAATATTGTCACAAATATTAGATTATGTACAACGAAATGAAAACCCCATCAAGGTCCCCATGTACACGTGTCATACATTTTTTTCTAGCATAAAAATGAACTTTTTTTTGAACGAGAATAAGATGAAGACAACTGAACCCAAGAAAAGATTCCTATTTAGATACATCTTATATACATATATGATTTTAAGAAGAAATATCAAAATTGTGATCCCCTGTCACTTTCATACAAAACTTGTCTTTTTTCTACAATGAAAAACAAAAAAACAATGTGTAATTTATATCATTTATCATCATGAGGGGGGATATTTGTGTACATTTGATAACATGATTGATAATTCAATGTCACTCTCTTAATCTCCTTGTGTGCATGGCGAGATTCTCTGAACAAAAACAACATCCCTAATAATATGAGAAAAAAGTATTTGAAAAAAATAAAAATTTCCATATCTCGCAAAAAATCTTTTTCTACCAACCCCATCCCCTTGAAAAATATCGATCGACTTATCCATACAAATATGATATGTATCGCAGAAAAATTAGTATTAGTAAGTTCAATGTGTTGTACCATATGATGATTTAATTCTCGAATACAATCTATTTGTGTGCATAGATCAATCAATGAATTATGTAAAATGCTCGCACATTTTGAATTCTTACAAGCCGAATTTTATCATGACGAAACAATGATTATGTATGTGTCAAAAAGAACGTTTTATTATCGTTACTATATTATTATCTGATGAGGATTTATTCTTATTATATATTTGATATTTTCAATAAAAGAATAATAAAGTCTGTTTATATTATGCGAGTATTTATTTTAATAAATCTTTCTCATAGTGATTGAAATAATATTTGGGCATTTTTTCATTACGTTTGTTTAAACACATATCTACTTTCAAGTAACTAGACAGTAGCAAAATAAATTTTATTTGAAAATAAGGAATTTTTAAGAAATGTTCTTATTTATTGGCTAAGTCAAATTTTGGGGCTGAGCTTTGTCTATAAAAGTTCTACGCTAATGTTAATTACACAGTTTGAAATAACAATTGAGTATTTGGAATTTTGCTTTTTTTAGAATTATTTTTTCTTTTCAAGACAATTTTTTTATTTACCCACTTACAAGTACATAAGTAAGATTTTATTATTTCTTTTGTAACAAGCATTCATTATACAGCTACATAATTTTTTAAATGATACCAATGATGATCCTTTAAGAAACGTACATTTGGTGTTATCTTTTACTTCTATTCTAATAATATTCATTCAGTTTAATGTATTTTCAAATTTCTTTAAATAAACCCTGATTAGTTATTACAGTATCAGTAATTATTTTCTCAAATTCATGGATTAAAAAATCTTTTATGTGTCTCAAGATTCATGGGTTTTCAATAACATTGGTCATATTTTCGTGTAAAATTATTCTCTCGTGAATAAAAATCGAAAGTTTCTTTTGAATAATTACATTTTCTAATCTTAAAAAGAATGACTTTTAATATCATCAGTCAGTTGTGCAAACGGTGAGAGCATTTAAATAAATAAGAAAGGATGCCGAGAAAATTTTTAGGAATAAGAGGCGTTCAGATGTAGAAAATAACAAAATTACCAAATACTTCAGCCAACAAAATTGAGAGTGAAATCTATAGTATCCCTGACATATTACATATGAGTTCCAACATTATTATTATTATTATGATGTTCAATACTATAAACAGTGTATACTATACACAGACCTCATATATCAATGTTACACTACACTCTAAGTTTATGCCTAACCCTGTATACTTTCATATCATATATGCATGAGAAATGTGACCCACCCTAGGGTGGGTATTGTCAATCACCTCAAAAGGCAAACAATTATGACAATGTGATAACTCGATAGACAATGCAAATGCCCTCCAACCCTAATCATTATGAGAGCCAAAATCAGATTTAATTATATTTTTCTTTGTTTTTACTATTTATTTGGCATGTAAGAGGCTGAAGAGTATGCCTAAAATAAAGCGCTTATTATTTATTTAAATAATCTTGAATGGTTTTCAGAAAATTTTTTAGACCAATCTTTCAATAAAAAAAATAGATCAATCATCTAGATAAAGTAGTTGAATGGAAGAATATCAAGAATATGGTTTCTGTTACTTCTGGAAGAGGCTTGCCTAATTAGGATTAAACTACATTTCAATTTTTATGAATGCATTTCCTCTTACAAGAATCATATAAAGTTATTCCTCTTTTCTTACCGGTAACATCTGGATATAAACAATCCTCTTCAATTCTTATCCATTATTTTCAAGTAGAAGTTGAGTGCATGATTCTATATACTTCCATCTAACCAGATAAAATAAAAGTGAACATTGACTCTGATAATTCCATTATGAATATAAAGCCTTTATCCAAAATGCCTACCAGCCTTGGGATGGAGTAGGTGAAGGCTATTTTACAAAGTCATGCAATCAGTGTGGGAGAAATATACAATTTGTTATTTAACCATCTTCTTGTACGAATATGGAAGTGGACAATTTCTCATTCTCGCGAGTGACTAGCTTTTATACACATTCAGGGTAGTTTGGTTGTTTTTATTTACAATTATATACCAAATGTATTATATATTTGTATCTATTTGTAGATTATTCCCTTCACATTGCTCAAATTGAATTATCTCCAGAACAGAAGAAGAGATTTTTCCCCCGAAAATAAAAATCGGAAAAATCAATCTCTGAGTTTTAGCATATTATCAACAATGCAACAATGAATTTAATATTTTTCTGTTAAAAGTCAGGCATAAAATTGTTATTTTTGAGTTCCATAATGGGATGGACTCTGAATTATTGGGTTAAAAAACATTTCAGACTTGCAATTTTCCCCAATAACTTTAATATGAAACTGAAAACTCATTTATCTAGAGCTAATGCTCTCATAAACTCTTTGGATGTAGATAGATGTATTTTGTACGATAAATTTGAATTCTTATACAAAAATCTGAATTCAGTATATTTCTAGCTTCAATTTGAGGGGTTGATTGTGGCTCTACGAGTTTTTGAACGGTTTCTAGAGTATTTTAAAGATTGATTACTTTAGAACTTTGATGTGTTGAAAAATAATAAAAAGTGGCAGTATATACCTACGCACACACCATATACACTCGGTATATTCCTATCTACCCCTGCGCAGAGTTGGGCCATAAACTTTAGTCCTTCCCAAAAATTTTTCAATCTCGTTTTTTTCAATTGTGAAAACGCGCCAAATTTCCATTTATTTATTATTGACATTAAACCTGTACTAGCAAAGTGTGGTCACATGTAATTACTATATCCATATGAATCTAACTCGATGGAAATTATCTTCTCACACCTAAATGTTAGAATTCGGATAAGCAAGTGCCCAGAGTGGCGTAGTGGTATCTCTCTCACATCTCATTAGGACCCTCTTACTCTCGTCCTAGGCTCAAACTCTCCCACACTGGGCACATTGAACACTTTCCTTATTAAAATAAATAAATATAAATGTTTCAATTTCAATAAAAGGTGTCAATTCCACAAGAGAGTCGAATAATATTCAATAGGACTTCTTTAGGACTTAGTAGGATTCATCAGTACACCATAGCCCACACATTAGTAGATTTAATGTCTAAAAGCACTGTAATTTCTACATTCTTATTAAACAAAAAAACCAGTGTGTTCGTGGAGTCAAAACTATAGAAGATGAATCAAGGGAGTTCTGGCCTAGTGGATGGTTTACGACGCTAAAGACCCGGGTTTGAATAATGGCCATGGTGTATTTGACGAGTTCTAATAAAAAATAAAACGCGTCTACATTTGCGACCGTGAGTTGAATATTATTTGACTCTCTTGTGAAATTTACACTTGCTTATCTGATTTCTAACATAACGTGTCTTATTAATTATTTGTGACCACACTTTGATAGTAGGTTAAATGTCTAAAAAACTTTGACATCTACATTGTACCATATTTATTAACATGTTTGGTTTAATATTTTCAACTTGAGTGGTTACAATAAAAGGCCGTTGAGATTATTTAGTTTTAAAAATAAAAATAATCGCCTATTTATATGAATGTATGGAGAACTATTATTATGCTTCCTTCTAATTATTTATTAACATCTGGTACTTGATTTTTAGAATAATTCTCAAGAAAAGAAGAATTTTCCCATATGCCAAATTAGAAATGTTGAAAATACCAAGAGAATAATTCAAGATTTCCAGTCCCACTAAAAACATATTAGCGCAGGCCCTTTTCCTATTCATTTCGGAGACCATTTCACTCTATCCTGTATGTCTACTCCCACCCCGTAATTTTATCATACATAATTGAGTGTACAATGTAAAATGTTATGGTAATCATTTATCTAGGCCATTACTTTTTCTGAAATGCCCTAAAGCTAAACATTTCTGTATATCTAAATAGTAAATACATTCATTGAGGGAAAATGTTGAATATTCACACTCAATAAAGCTGGGACAGATAAATACAATACAATTTCTACATCAGAAAGAGTACAGTAACTACATTGCTTTTGTTGAGTTTAGCTATTTACTCAAAAGTAGAAGTACTCAAAATGATTTTGGTCTTTTATTTTTATCTCTTATGCTTTTGAGTGTATTATAATAATTAGAAATAAGAAAGAGGACCAAGATAAACAAGACGATGAAGAATAAGACTGATGATGATGAGAGAAGAAATAGCATAAGATACATTTGTTGAAAAAAAAGAAATATGTAAATCATTCAAGCGGATACTTCAGAAGAAAGTATAATTTGATAGGATTTTTCCCTACTCAAGTGTTTCAAGCAATTTGTACTACACAGACACAATACATAATACAGATATCATATATATTTGTAATAACGAAATAACATGGAAACATTAATATAAAATATCCTTCATCATTATTTCTCCTCAGTGTCCATGAAAAAAATTGAATATGCGATGCATTCTATCTTGTCATCGGGAAAGGTGTCTCATTAGCTTTTCATGCAATAACTTGGTTAGTGGAGCGTCAAGAATCTGGTAATCAATAAAATTTATTATTTCTGTTCTGGTGTTGGAATATACGGCGTATATTATACGCCAAGTAAACCTGTAGTAATATGAAGATGGGAATTTATGATTTTTACTAAATTCTTAATATTTTTAATCAAGAAATTGAATTTGATCAAGATTTTCTGACTTATTTTTTGTTAGAAAATGTATTTATTGAAATATATCTGTGATATGACTCTGTGAATATATCCTTGTGAATGGCAAAATATGAAATAATGTATCTGGTTTATTTGGCAATGTACAATTAAAAATGAAAAATAAAAACTTGTAAATCTGTAAGAAATTCATTAATCATCTGGTTTATGAAGATAAGAATAAGGAAGGGAAATGGAATAATCTAATTTGGATCTAATGTGAGACATTACTAATTTTAGA
Source organism: Gyrodactylus bullatarudis (assembly GCA_012064415.1). NCBI lineage: Eukaryota > Metazoa > Platyhelminthes > Monogenea > Gyrodactylidea > Gyrodactylidae > Gyrodactylus > Gyrodactylus bullatarudis. The sequence continues at coordinate 87,668 of SSNU01000082.1, forward strand.
TTAGTAAGGTTCTCACAGTCAGCTAAATCGAATTTTGTGTAAATGGAGTTAAAAGCAGACAATAAAAAATTAGAGTTAAATTTATCATTACGGAGATTATAGCTACTTTGAGCTGAGGAATAAGTTTCCGAGAATTTTTTCACTAAGAATGCATATCTGCGAACCCAGAGTTGTTGAAGCCCTGAGACAAAGATAAGTGCATTATAAGAGTCAAAATGAGAATAAATAGAATGTAAGAATCTATATTGGAACCTTTCTATTTCCAAACATTGAGAGTTATTAATTTTAGGTAAAATAGGAAAGATATAATCAAAGAGAGGAAGAATAAGTGATTTATACGCTTTTAATCTTATATTACAGGAAAACGAGAATTTTTTTATAATGGATATATGTGACTTAATTCTAGGCAAATTAGACAATGGATCAATTTTTAAATTAGAGTTGATACTGAAACCCAGGTCGGAAGTTGAGGAGACAATTTCTCCAGGAAGTAGAAGAGATTCCAAGAGGGTTGCAGGGAGACCAGATGGGAGCATTATTTTGCATTTATCTCTATTAATATAGAGCCCCATGGCCTCAAGGGAATCTTTAAGAAGGGAGAAGTTGTGATTAATTTTAATAATGTCAAGAGCATTATTTACTTTAAAGATGAATTTCAAATCATCCGCATATTTTAAAAGGACACCCTCAATATCCTTTGGGAGCTGAATTTCAGCAAAACAAAGATTAAAAAGAAGAGGCCGATAGTTGATCCTTGGGGAACCCCGGAATTAATATCAACTCGTTTGCTAATGGTGGAGTTAAAAGAGACATATTAGACAGGAAATACATAGTTAAATTTATAATAAATGGATTAATATTTAGATCAATGAGTTTTTGTTTAATAAATGAGAATTTCATATTGTCAAAAGCCTTGGATATATCAAGGTAGGGAATAGTTAAAAATGAATTTGTTTTTAGAATAGGAAGGGAAAAATCGAGGCAGTTAAGTAAATTACTCGAAGTATTTTGCGGGGGAGAAAACCATGTTGAGATGAACCGAGGAAGGGCACTGGTAATGATGACTTAATTTCTGAAGTTAAAAACCGGTCGATAATCGATAGAAAAATATTGAGAGATGAGATAGGCCGGAGATGAGAATAGTCAGAATAATTTCTTTGCTTCGGAATTGGAGTCCGGACAACGAGCCAATCCGGAGGAAAATTACATTCGAGGATACACCGGTTCAAGTAACTACATAAGTTCATCAAGAATGAGTTCGGGAGGAAATTTAGTAAGTTCAGTGAGTTAAAATGAGCGTCTATTCTGTTAAGGTTCTCGAATCTAGATCATGAGACCCACTTTCACGATACGAAGAAAAAAAATTGAAAAAATCAATTTTTAAGGAAGCTGTGGCATATTACAAATCTTGAAGTAGCGCCAAATTGCCATTTTGCTGATTTTCAAGTAGGGGACCGAAAATCTCAATTCAATTTCCACACTATAATGGGTTTTCGTCTAATCGTTATCTTTAAAATCAATTTTTGAAATCTCTCTTTGAAATGAGCAAAATTTTTAAACTTGAAGTAAAAAAATGAGAATTCGCCGCTATTTTGAGATTTGAAATATGTCGTTATTTCCTTAAAAATTGAATTTTCAAATTTTTTTCCCAATATCGTAAAAGTGGGCCTCATGATCTAGATTCCAAGTAATCTTGATGAAAAAATTCAGCTATATGTAAAAATTATATATTCACCTAAATATGAAGCCTTTAATTTGGAATTTTTCTATTCCTTAAAAAAACTGACACTATGGATATAAAGACAAAAAAAACAGGTGATCATTATAAAAATTTTGATAAATTCGTCATTTTTCTGGGATCTAGAAATATCCTATTTCATCGACTTTCAAGTAGGGAAAATGATGAAAAAATCAAAATTTGATTTTGACACGAATATGGGGTGATTCTTAAAACCAGATTCAGCATATTTAATTTCTTTGACTAATTGTGATACTTAAAATCAACTTTTGATCACTTTCTCACATTGAAATCAACAAAAATTTTCAACTCAAAGTTGAAAAAGAATGAGATTTTGGCGCCACTTCAAGATTTCAAATTTGCCGTATTTGCCTTAAAAATTGGTTTTTTCTATTTTTTCTCTCCGTATCGTGAAAGAGGGCCTCATGATCTAGATTCCAAAAAATCTTGATCAAATTCGATTTCTTGATGAAAAAAATTGAAAATTTTGTAAAAATCATAAATTCCCATCTTCATATTAACTAGGTGTATAGAAGAAAGATTCTATATGAACTTATACAAGTCAAATCTATGTTTCATAGAATTACTCATAGCCATAGCCGATGTGAGGTTTTTCACTTTTCTCTTCATTCTTGTTTTCTGGGTCTTTATCAGCTATTGAAAAATTTGTACAATCCATCCAGGTTGAAATTCATCAATTCATTCAATTGTTTCTGGCGAACATTCCTTCGGATTCTACTTAGTTTCACTTAAGACTGGAATAAAATGAATACTCGGCCTTTATTTTGTTTCCCTTTGATGATGTTTTCATTTCTATTCAGATTATCATTACGAGAGAGATAGGGAAGAAAAAAAAGAAAATGACCAAACATCAAAGAAAATCCATAACTTGAAAGCTATCGCTAAAGGCTAACTTGAACAAAAAATAATGAGAACGGAATAATTCTCTACATTATTTAATTAAATATATAAATTACATTTTGTCCTCTATTTTGTAGCTTATGCCCTTCTCTTTCAGGTGGAAAATAAGTGATGCACGAGTATCTACAATGTAGATTCTACATGGCCTAATCTTGAAATTTATTTGCATCCAAACGAATTGATGCTGTTTTCCCATGGTAATTTTGAACTTGTCCTGAAAATTTACCATTATTATCAGTGTGCTAGAAAGGGTTTCAAAATATTATTCCATCACATTAAAAAATAAAGTTGGTAATCTATGATTTCTACGAAAACCTCAATTTTTTCATCAAAAATTCGAATATGTTGAAGATTTTTTGGAATCCTAGTCATTAGATTTAAATGAAATTTCGTAAACTAATTAGTTCATTATAATGAAACCGGCTGTAATTTTTTATTTTGAACGTATGTTGTCCACTTATACGATTTAAAGAAAAAAATTCTGAAAAATTTTCTTAAATGAAATATAGGGTCATTTTTCAAATTTCGATTTGGCGTCAAAATTTCATTTTTTCGATTTTTGAACTGAAATTTTTTACTGATTTCAAAGTGATAGAGTGATTAAAAAAGTAGATTTTTCAGGATCACATTAAGACAAGAAAGCCGAATATTGCCGACAAATTCTCGAAAGATCCACCATATTCAAGGGTTTTCAATTTGTCGGAATTTCATTAATTTTCAAGTAGTGAAAATGATCAAAAAATCGATATTCGACTCCAAAACGATAATGAAGTAATGCATTGGAACAGATTCAGTATATTCGGCTTTCTTGTCTTATTGTGTTCCTGAAAATAAACTTTCGATCACTTCATAATGAACTTGATTAATCGATATATTTTCTACAGTTTCCTCTGTCCGCACGACTTAATTTCACGACTTCTCTTTCATCCTATTTTTAAGAGGTTCTTCTTTACTTGAAGGTGTGTAAGCGTTTTTTCCGATTGACGTAATTTGATCAGAATAAGTGCTGAATAGACAAGTAGTTTTATTTTCAATAAAACCTTTTTAGAACGGCCTAGCCTATTGATGGAGTTATTCCAGCTATATACCATTCTAGAAGCACAAAATCTCAATCGGATTGTAACTGATTCCGGTCTCGACATGGCCAGGTATCGTTAGTTATCCGCCAAGTTAAATTTAGCTGTGGTTTAAATCTCATAAATTTCGGTAGCTTCATAATTTGGGTTAAACCGTTTTTCTAATAGTTGTGAGAAAACCAGCATAATTTTGAGATCTTGGATCATAAAGAATTCATTTTTGTGATTAAAATTTTTTTCAGAAACGAATTTTGAGTGATTGCAAGATTTTGACTTTCGATATCTTTGGCTAATAAAAGATATCAACCCAAAGCTGTAAAACGTGAGAAATTCAAAAACCCTATTTTCTGTAAATTCTTAAATAAATCTGGATTTCTTTATAAGAAAAACATTGTCAAAATCTCAAGTTTTAATTCACATATCGACTGGTTCAAGAAGAATCATTCTTTTAAAATCACTTTTAAATGCAAGTTCAATGAAAAATTTAATTTTGATTGAATTATAGTAAGACTCAATTAGACCGAAAACAAAGTTTTTCCTCTTTTTTAAAAAAGATTAAAAGACAATCCTGTTTAGATATTTACCTACGAGTATCTCTTTTTCTCAAGGATTGTTTTCACCTTTTTAAATAGCCCTGAACTCGATTGTTAATCCCCTCTTATCTCCAAAAGATAGCTGGTTTTAAATTATTTAACCTTGTTGAAAATTATTTCTATCACTTTTCAATTATTTTTTATGCATTTCAGTTGAGAAGGTTTTGGGGAAAGTATTTTCGCATTTCTTCAAATAGATTTCCGAATTAAAGCAATAGATGACGTCAAGATGAAAATTTACTTAATTTTACAAAAAGACTCAATATATTTCTAATGAGTGATAAAGCTTTCATTTCACCGGATCTCGTCAGACTCCTACACCGATTTGATATTCATGTTAAATTATGGTCGTGTTGGAATCATCTGAATCATAAGATCTAACTTCAAAATTCAAATGTAAAACAGGTGGAGATTAGAGATAAATTTTGCAAATTTTCAATTTCTAGCCTGGATCAGAATCTGAATGGGCTCTTGGGATAAAAATTTAAATAGTTCGAACTAAAAATTCATTCTGAACCACATTTTCAACCAGGGAAAATTAAATTGAGCATATTAGAATTGAAAAATTGATCCCTAGTGAAGATGTATTGGATTGCAATTACAATTATCGTTTTGTTGAAAAAAAGTCAAATTTTAACTGCCCTTATTTTTCGTTTTATTCCTTGTTTCGTGATTGCAGGCTTTGCATTGAACTTTTTTTTGTTTTTATCATGTAATGGTTGATTACAGAAATATTCAGAACTGTATCAATAACATATTTATTTGTTTTTACACCTAATATGATGAAAATAATCTCAAAGACCTCGAATTCGATGAAAAACTTTTGAAATCCAGATCATGAGATCCTGTTTTACCGTATAAATGAAAAAATTCATTGTTTTTAGAACGTTGAGTTCTGATTTCATAATTATCATTTCATTATAATGTTTGTTTTTAGGATCAAATCATACTGACAAAAATTCTCATTTTCTAGCTTAATTAGATTTTAGAAATCCTTAAGAATGTTCATCTAAAAAAATTAAGTTTTGATAGAGAAAATTAAAGTCATGAACATTATTTTCTTATCTGTTCTAAAGAACCTCAATTTTAAGAGAAAATCTGTAATGGAGAAATTACATCAAGTTAAGATAAATTCAAGAAGGTCACCGGTAACCTTTTTGTTCAAGTCAAGTGAAAGTTTCCCATCTGTCATTGGGACATTATTATTAGAATTCCATTATTTAATCCCTTTTCTTGGAAAAATAGAATAAAATGGCTTAAAAAGTTTTCTTCTCAGCCAAGCAGAAATAAATCCATTCTGCAACCAGTCCACCCCATGGATTTGTTTGGCAATGTAGTTTTCCATTAGCCAATGAAATCAGAAACGCTATCCCTTACCAATAGAACTAATCATACCTTTATTTATTCCCCCTCAAACATAGACATACCTTTAAATCTATTCATAGTATTTTAGTTCATCTTTCAATGAATTTGAATAGATTACTCTATAGTATATGCAGGATGTATGCACATATGTATTATAGAATGTATGGGATTTGGAAGATGTATTATTATTTATAATTATAACTCAATTTTGAGTATATTATTATTACATTAACGAATTTCTTCAGCTAGAAAGAAGAGGCTACATTCAATTTCTACTGAGAAGGAAAATTAAATCATTTTTCTCGCTAAACAAATAAGCAATTCCTCATTATTTCCCAGTTGCAGTCAAAGTGATAGGAAGAGAGTGTACAGACGAAAGGAGACAACTCAATTTTATTTTTATTCAATTTTTTCGTTCCTGTTTATTTATTTATTTGAAAATTAAATAAACTCTTAATAACCTTGTTTTGTAATTCCCTCCTATCCAAAAATAAATTAACAGTGAAAAAGACGGACAAATCCAATCAACGATCAAGACAGTTAATTCAGTGAGTTAATTGAATTTTAGAAATACATTTCATACTCTCTTATTTAATGAACATTGAGACTGCTCTCTTTACATTTGAGTGTCAAGAATTTACATAAGGGATGGTTATCAAAAGTTTTAGCTAATTCCAACTGACCTCTATCTTACTTATCTAGATACTGAATACTTGTAGAAACATGTTATCAAATAATCTAGATTATATTTTTTCGATAAATATTCTGATAAAACTTTATAGGAATAGTGTAAAGATATTTAGATATCCAAGAGAATAAAACTGTAAATTATAAAATTTTTAGGTTGCCAATGATCACAAATAAACAAGCGACAACGTATCAAAGGGAAAATATCGATATGAAACGTGAGAATATTAAACACGAAGCAAACTTTGATAACGAACCGTATCTCTTCATGAATGAATCAAACAGTCAAAATCATCTGAATCAACATGGGCCAGTTAATGAGGGCCAGAATAATGCTAGCTATGAAGTTTCCTCTGTTGAAGAATCAATAATCTCTGAATGCTTCAGTGACGATATGGACTCGATTTCGAGGAAAAACTCTGATGATTTTATTTCAAAAATGAAGAAAATTGATGAAAGTAAGTTTATCAAAGAATATGCTTGCAATTTCAATCAAACTTTATCTCTCGAAAGTTTCGAGTCGAAACAAATTCTAACACATATTTTATTCAAATAACCTGTACTACTATCATCGGTAAAAGCAATTGAATTCTCCTGGGAAGACTTTACATTTCCAGTTCATTAGCTCATCCACACCTTTTGTAAAAATGTTCAACTGAAAAGGTGTTGAAGTTCCATGTTAATTTCTTGTACATCACATTCTAGTTGGGAAGTTCTGTCTCTTATGAAATGATAGTATTACGTGAATGAAATTTGTAGTTTATGTAATGCATGGACGAAACAGTAAACTCGACTCATATTTCACAACTTGAGGCCAAAAACACATGATTAAATTTCCTGGTTAGAGTCGGAAAAAACAAGTTATTTAAAATTTATCATTTTGCATTATGTTAACTAATTCATGGGAATGTTTCCAAAATTTCTGATCAGTTAAAACTTTATGGCATACGCTAAAAGTTATTTTGATAACTAGGAATTGATTTAAAGTCAACAAATATGTGTCCTCGTCTGCCACTCGTATACTATTTGATCATGAGTTTACTCTTCTTTTTCTAGATCGTAATTTGAGAGTTAACCAGGATTTGATAGCCCAAAGAAAGCAAATGATAAAACAAGAGAAGGAAATCAACAGGAAATTTCATCAAGCCAATTCTTGCCATCATGATGGATCGAACAATTCTGATGTGACAAATGCGAATAATCTAGTGAACGTCATGCTCTCATCTATATCAGAGAGCAAGTTTAACCCGGGTCAAAACGGTCTCGTTCAAATGTCCAACAACTCTCAGAATATATCGGCGCCAACCCCGGCGAATTCATTTATCCAGTCAATAACAAACTATCACCTTGATAGTGACGGGACAAATGTTAATCCATATCTCAGTTTACATCAAAATAAAACCAGCCTTTTGAATCATTCCTCGATTGGGTGAGTTGTAATTTTGATTTGTATTTCAACTTGAAAGGTTCTACTTAAAGTCCCAGAGAATTTTTTTTCATGATTAGCATTCAATCTTTTGTCTATCAAATTGTTTTTGAATACACTGACGACGAATCTACAATTGTTTTAAGCCAATTATTCATGATTAAGTGGTTAACGAACAAAAATTCGGTCATTTTTTGATGCAAAATTTGGCTTTCTTGAAAGATTTAGCAGATAGATTTCAGGCGATCGCATATTTGAATTCTACGGGTAATATTACTCTGTAAAAGTTACCTTACTTTTTATCTATGACCTTGAGAAATAGATTTTCAAAAAAATAGATTTTAAGAAATTATTATACATGGTCTTTTCTCTCATTCTGAATACAAATGATGATGAATCAGTTAACGATCCAAACTGCGTAATATTCTTATTTTGAAATAGAGCCTAATGATTCTAGTTCAAGTTTACTGATTCTTAATGAAACTTGGCATTTGGTAATGTACAAAATCTGAGAATTTTTTCCATGCTAAAATCTTTGCTTAAAATACTTTAATCCTAGAAATCAACTTTGGATCAATCTCTCTCCTTGAAATCAGCAAAATTTTTCAAGTCAAAGTTCAAAAAATTGAAATTTAGCGCTACTTCGAGACTTAAAATATATAATAAATAAGATTTTTATTTGAAAAAATTAGTAAAATAGTTATGAGTATCTGGTACATAGTTCGAGATAATATTTACAATTTGTGAGATCTTCAAGTTTTTAAAAACGTTAAAATTTAATTGGAATCTGTGTCTAAGAGGGTGCAAGGTAGTCGAAAGCACAGTAAAACCTCTTGAGGAGCGTAGATTATAACAGCGTTCAGGAGGAGGGGGAATCTTGTGGTAAAGAGCTGCAGACGAGGCAATCCTTCTCATCCAAATAGGGGGGAGATTTGATCTGTTGAGTAGTTCTTTGTAGGAAAAGGGTCCAAAACAAGATCGGAGGAACTGAAACTGGAGACATTCAGTTTTTTCGATTGTCCCGGCAGGTAGGTTACATAACAACGAAGCTCCATAGTCGAGATGGGGCAGAATATATTGTTTGAATAACAGCAGTCTTAGGTCTGGCGCATGTACAAATTTACGCAGGAAATATGATTTGATTCTAAGGGTCTTAAGGATGGTTGCTGCATGAACAGAGGTGTCAAGTTTATTATTATAATTGAGTCCAAGGTCCTTGATCTGAGATACCAGTAAGGGAAAAAGATTAGGTGCCAGTTGAATGTTAGTTGAAAGACAGAGAATTTTAGTTTTGAGGTGGTTAAGGGAGAGTCCAATTTGAGCGAGTGATAAATCTAGGTGATTAAGTTCTTGTTGGATTATGTTTGAGTTCTGAGTGATAGGGCATAAGATCTTGATGTCATCAGCATATTTGAAATATGTGACATCAGTAGACGAGGGAAAGATATCCCATAATTTTTTTGAAAATTTTTTTTTTCATATTATACCCTCGTGATCTAAATTCCAAACATTCTTGACGAAAAAATTTGAGAATAAATTCCCATCTATTAACTAGCTTTAGATTCAAGTTTATCGATAAGAATTGAACGCACTTCTGAGTGTTAAAAGCAGGACTCCAGTGAAGAGTAAAGTTTGAAATTTCAAAAAAAATCCTGAAATCCATCGTTCTTAGTGAATTAAACGTCATAATTTTTTTTTATCCAAGATCATTATGTTCGACACCGGCAAGACGCCGGCATCGTACCACATTCAGTCAAGATCAGCTTCAAGAATTAGAAAATGCCTTTCAAAAGTCCCATTATCCAGATATCTATTGTCGCGAGGAATTGGCAAGAATGACAAAACTGAATGAGGCTCGCATACAAGTAAGTCTGTTTTTTTCTTGTATTTTCTTTTTTTCCGGAATTTCTCTTAACTTGTTCCAGATGACTGAATGTATAACAAAAAAATTTGTTTTGTTTTTCCTAGGAAAAGATTAAATTTCAAGTCCCAAAAGATGAGAAAAAATGGATCAAAATTTGCATTTTCTCAATGGAATATTTTACTTTTGAAAAGTTGGAATTCTAGCTTAGCTTGTAAAACTTTTAACGAATAATGACGGCCGAATCTAAATCACATATCATTTTAATGAATAAATTTATCTTGTTTAGGTTTGGTTTCAAAATCGACGAGCAAAATATCGTAAGCAAGAAAAGCAATTGGCAAAGCAAGCCCATTTGTTAAATTCATCCCAGCAAAATTCCCAGACAAATTCAAATAATAACTCTGATGCATCAGGAACCCAACAGCAAGCCATTGGCCAAAACCTAATCACTGCTTCAGATAATAATAACACCAGTATTCATCAACATGGCTCAAATCCAACATCTCTAACAAATAATTCGTCTCCTTACATGTTATCAATGTTGTCAAAGACACCTGCTACCGGTAAGCCTTTTCTTGTTAACCCTTTCGGTTCCGATGGACATATATGTCTATTTTTCAATTTTTTTGAACCTTCATAACTCTACCAGTTTGATCGGTTTCTGGATCAATTAAAGTTTAAATTGAAGCCCACAATGTGAACTTGCATTTTTGGCCAAATAACTTGGTACATGTATCTTCATAGCTAAATTTTAGTTTTTATAAAAATTTTGAAATAGTCTCGGCACCGAAAGGGTTAATCTGATAAAAATTGACAAATATAAACTTTTTTTATTCATTCATCCGAGTTCTTATTCTATTATTTCTGATTATCAATACTTTATTATAATTGTCAAAATATAGGTCAAACTCTTGTATTATTCTATTCTCTAATCTGATTGGACAAAACCGATAGGGATGAGATCATGAAAGTATATATAAATTGTATTTTTTTGGTAAGCTTTTCGTACCCCTGAAGAAGGCGTGTGAAGAAAATCACCGTCGAAACGTTTAGATGACTATGGCTGAGAATACTAATATTGATCTAATTTTTAATGAATTTCATTATAAAACTAATTTTAGATCATTTTTCACTGAACCCGAAAAGACTAATTTTCTTTCGAATGAACGCTACAATCATTTGTCGAAATGTTACGTTTAAAGATGATTCGTTGAGGAAAACATACGAAAATTTTCAAGAGAATATCTTTTTTTAAAATCCACTCACTGAGATCAAAGAGAGAAACTTTTATCGAGAAACCGTAGAACTCAAAAATTTGATCATCTCTTGAAATAAAAATGGTTGTCGTTTACATGGTTTTTTGGACAAAGTAGTTTTTGTAAAAACTGCATATTCGTAATCAATGAATTCTGAAACCATGCAAAGTTTTTAATCTCTTGTCCCTAGAAAAAATTTATGACACTGTAACTTTAAGTCTGTGAGGAATAATTCTAATTATTTTTAATTTGAAAAAAATTGATTTAATTTTAACAATCAGGAAATTCTAGTCCGCTTGTTCAAACTGGCAGCAGTGATATAACTTTCAACTCTTATCAACCCCAAAATAATAATAATGAATCAGCCAGTTCATCATTGAATCAACTTGAAAGTAATTCCAGTCCTTTGAATCAGAATAATAACTCAAGCTCAACAAATTCATCCTCTCTAAATAATGGAATATCATCAAGTCATGAAGTTCTTTTAAAAAATACACTAAGACAATACAATCAGAATTCATTCAACTCGGTCTACCAACATCAAGAGAGGAATCACGATCTATTTAGCGGATCTCAGGTTTCTGATCGTGATGTTGAAGATGCTTCAAAGTTGCTTAGAAATCATAGTAAGTTTTTCTTATTTAAATAATATTTGTGAAGCATTCAAATTTTCGAAAAATAAAATCTATTCATTATCTATCTACTCAAAAGTATACATTCAATATTATTATTTTTTGTTTCGTCTGGATTTTCTAGATTCATTACGATATCAAAGTGCTGGAAATCAATTTGATAATTTACCATCATATCAAATTCAGTCTCACGGAAATATGAGTACCTCAACTAATTTTTATCAAAAATATGGTAGTTTTGGCACAAGTAACTTGAACAATCAGCCTGACCCTATAACCAGTCTTGGAGATGCCCCTGCCATGATGGCTGCCATGGCAAGTCAATATTCATCACTTGTAAATAAAAAATACAAAAAAATCAATATGAAAAATTTAATTTGCAATTTTAATTTTAGCTATGGTGGAACAATCCCTCAAACCAGATTTCGCCTTTTGATAATATTAACAGAGAACCTTTTTCATCTCCCGATACAAGTAAGCAGAGTAAATTGAGTGATGGCAAAGACTGGAGACCGTCTTATCCGAGTCAAATGGATGAATCAGCACAGTCTAATCGATCGTTTTCAAATAATTCAGTTCTAAATTATTAATAATAAAAAACATCCAATCAAAGATATTTTCAAAATTAAAATTCTTTAATAAAAATTAAAATAAAATCATCAAAAATACTGTTATTACTGTTAATACTGTTATATGTATTATTCTCCGTCCAATTGCTTAGAGAGTTTTGTCAACATTTCATCTAGAGTTACTCTAATTTATGAATAATTTCAAAACTTACAACTCTTTATTCAAAATTTCTGCTTCGCCAAGAGATTGGTTTAGCTCTTCGCATTTTGACATGAGCGTGTAAGTTGATTTTATAGTGGAATCAACAGTATTGTGAAGACTTTCCAAGGAATCATCATAAACCTGTACATTTTTGGCAGTTAGGCTGGCAATTGTAGAGAGATTTTGTTTGAAAGCATCGATTTGGTCAGTGATCTTCTTATCAAGCTCATATGCAGCTTTTTCAATTTTTTCAATTTCAGTTTCGTTCATTAAAATAATAAAACAAATATCTCGATCTTCCAATATTTGTTTAACCAATTCCACTTGTAGTTTTTCGGTAATGTCAGAGTTTATCGAGAAGAATGAATTAATAGTTGTAGGTCAAGTAGACAAAAAATTTATTGCTTGTGAAAAAATTAGAGGTGAAAAAAGTGAAATTATTCTTTATGATCAGCATGCTGTTCATGAGAGGATTAATTTTGAGAACGAAATGAAGTATTTGGAAGACCTGTTTTTAGACGGCAAAAATAATAATTCATTCACTCGTATAGCCTTTAATTTGTCTTCAAGATATAAAAAGAAAGAACTTATCAGTAAAATACCTGAGTTGGGCTCAGATTATAACAATTATATTGCTTTCCTAACACCGCTTGCTCAAATGCACGCTTGCAGGAGCTCAATAAAATTCGGAGAGGAGCTAGATTTCAAAACAATGGAGTCGTTGATAACTTATTTAGGCAAGTGTAAGAATCCTCATCATTGTGCTCATGGACGACCAACCTCAAATCTGGTAGTTAAAATGACATTTCAAGAGAGTAACTACTCGAAGGGAAAATTAAATTCATTATCAAAATTTATTTCAAATGTATAAAATAAAGCAAATATATTTCAATTTGTTTTAGGAGATTGGAAGTTTATTGATACATGACGTTTAATGTAAAAATTACATCAACTTGGTATTAATCCTGATTTGTCACGAGTCAACATGAATTATTTTCTTGCAGGTTTTTGAAAGACATAGTGGGTAAATAGCTTTTAAATGTAATTTTCCGGATTCTTATCATAATTTGATCTTTTGACAATTGATCTGCGGACGGGTTTCATAAATTCTTTATTGCATGGATACATAAAATTTCCGTCTAGTAATGACAAGATAAATTAATGTCAAAATAAAGTGATATTAAAAAATAAGCTCACTCTCATTGGGCATAAAAGGAGGTCTTTGTTGATTTAGGCTCAAATCTTGAAGACGATTCTGAAGGAATGCCTCAATAGAAGAACTCGGACTGTTTATCTGATTGACTGGATCATTTTTTTCTAAAATTTCAAGTCAACGTAGTATAAAAATAAAGATAATTAGATAAAAAATATAGCTTACTCGTACTGATAATAGAGTCAAGAAAGTCACTTGCATCATTTGAGGGTGAAGTAGGATGATTCTTGAAGCCATGTTGTGCCAAGATGGATGAGGTCTGTATCTGATTGAGATGCTCTAGTCTATTATTCAATAGGGGAGAAGAGAGACTACCCATTATATTATTAATATTGTTAGGATTATCTGAGCTTAAAGGGTTGATGGGAAATTGATTCTGGCTTATTGTTTTCTTAAGAATGGGAGATTGGTAATCTCTTCCATTAATAGACATAGGGAATTGAGGATTATTTAGTCTATTCTTGGATTCTTGTTCAACGTTGATTGAGTTCATTTCAAGATTCTCAATCTGACTCAGCATAACAGGAGGATTCTGGTTATTATTCTGGATGGAGGTGTTGTTGTTGCCCTTGATACTCAAGAGTTTCATTTGCGCCTCAACTGATTGGACTAAAAGAATTTTATCATTTCATCATGGCGATCGATAGGTATGACAGAATTATAAAACGAAAAATTTGATAATTTAAATTCTGAGATAGCAGTACAACGATGAAAATAAGGCTATTCAATCAATATTAGTTTAAACAATAAATAGATAAATTTATACGAATCAAGACTACGCACGAACTAGAACAAAAGTGGAGAGTAAAATTTACTAAAAATAGTGAAGGTGGATTTCTAATTAGAAATAATGATGAAAAACCAAAGAGACGTGTAATTTTATTTATATATGTCGAGTTTTTCTTCAAGAGGCTGGCTGAGATTGAAAAAATATTTTATTTACTAACTGATGAAGAAAATAATCAACTTTACCGTATTTAAAAGATAATAATTTTATGATTAAAAGATGAATAATTTTCAATATATGACAAGGATCAAAATCATTTTTTCGATCATAGCCAATTCTTAACATAAGGATTTATTTCACATTTCTTTGTAATTGAACGGTTGGTTGGAAAATATAGATATTTTTAAATTAAGGATAATCCTTGTATTTAATCAGGGTTTCATTTTGATAACCTTTTTACAACAATCCAAATCAGGTTTTAATTAATTAAAGACAAAACTTATTTTCGCTCCAATTTAATGCAAACTGTATCAATTATTTTTTCAAGTTTCAGAAAAATTCTTAGAAATAGAAAAAGTTCCTTGAGTAGCATTGGATTCAATAAATAAAAAAAGATTCAACATTGATGACTGAAAACATACTACAAATATATATCGCAAGCTAATAAGGAATAGATGACAGACAAAAGACCACTAACATATTTAGACCCTTTAGAAATATCAATTCTGTAAAACCAATAGTAATTAAATGTGATCATTTGTACTCACGGTTTAATGTTTTGTTACCTAAAGGGTTCGTCTGACATGATATATTCATGAGCGAGTTTAATATTCCACAAACAGAAGGATTACTGTTGACATTATTGTGACCTGTTGTTTGAGGGAGATCATCTAAGCCATTTTCAATGTCAGCTAAAGTTAAAATGGGCTTTTTATTTTGGATAAAAGGAGGGTCTACTTTTTCGGTTTTCGGTAAACTCTTAGTTATGAGCCAATCAAGGGTTAATGATTCCTCTTTTTTGGGAGTAACAGCAGTCTTTGAGGATTCATTAACTGAAATCTTCTTAGTATCTGGATTCTCTTCTTCGACATCGTTTTGAAAGGCTTCCATGTCAAACGTATCATAAATCGTGTCAGGACCATCGACAAACCATTCTGGCTGCTGCGAACTAGCAGCATCAGTCGAAGATTCTGAATATTTCTTAGAATTTGTTCGAAAGGATGATGCGTTATCTGAATAATGTTTGCGATTTCCAGATTTATAACTTGAATTGCGATTAGAGTCTTTATGCCCAACTTGACAACCATTTTGCCATGTTCTCATCTGTGGACCAAGACTGATAGACATTGGATTTAGATCTGGGAAAAGTGAAAAAATAATCTCACCATTATTATTGACATTAGACTTGTGGAATGATGTAAAATTTGACTTGGTAGTAGCTGTTATCATGTCATTATATTTGGAAGTTGACTTGAATTTCGAGGAAAGTTTATCAACATTATCAGTTCCTTTAAGAGATTCTAACTCAGACTAGAGAATAAACTGAAGAAAAGCTTACTTTAGAGTAAGTTAGTCTTGAAGAAGTCATTTAATTTATAAATCTACCGGACTAACAATGAAATCGAGGCGAATTTTAATTAGTATTTTAAACAATTTTCCCTGAAGTAACTTCAGAAGAGTATCCAGTGTAATATCGCGCGATTTTGAATTCAAAATTTTAATTTTTAAGTGACTTAGATTAAGAATTAAATACAATCTGAATACAATATTCAAGACTAAACAGCTCAAGTATGAGCCTGGGAGAAAAGTTTCTCTATAAGCATATAGAAAAGTTACCTAGCTACATGGTCAATATTGACCATTATAATGAGATTATGTCACATAACTTCAAAGTTCCAAAGTTTTTTTATGAATTCAAGCAACCTTTTTCAAATCTTGAGCGCACATGTGATCCAAGATCAGCAGGGAGATATTCTGCTTCGAAAAAGCATTATTATAGAGCTATAACTTATATTAGATTGCAAATTCAAAAAGATTACATTGGCCCAATTTCAAATTACTTCAATATCCCGAATGGGTAATCAGAAATTTCTTACCTTTGTCTACTGTAGCACCAGTTCAACTAGAAGTCTCGACTATCAGATAAAATTCAATATTGAGAATTTCCTCTTGAATCTTTGCAAATGCAAAATGGCTATTGTGAGATTAAAGAAATGATTTTTATTAATTCTGTAGTTAGAGAATTGTCCTATAACTTGTGATTCATATTGTGAAGAAATTCCTAATACTTATCAATCTTGTGTAACTGAAATCGTTCCACTCAAAGATAATAAAATTCCAAGTTATAATAGGGAATTTTTAAAGTTAGTACTACTCATAAGTATTGATTAAAAAATCTAAGGTTTATTTACAATAAAATTCCTCGATGTATTTGCAAGCAAGGCTTTATCTGGGAAAATGAAAAATGCAAACCCCATTTTCACGATTATTGTCGTTCTGAAAGGTAACTTTATGCATTGGTTAAATCTTGATAAGAGAACCATGCCTAAACGGTGGCAAGTGTTTGAGCGTGAGAGAAGAAAATTCAAATTATCCTTATTTCAACTTTGTCTGCAAATGTCCACCTGCATGGCAAGGACCTTTTTGTGAGAAACCGAGGAATCCATGCTATAAGGATCGTATTGTATGTGGTAAAAATATTTGCACAAGAAATCCAAACAATAAAATAAATGGATACTCTTGTCTATGTCCCTGGAATTATGTGCAAATAAATAATCAAGACCTACGATGTGTACCGAGAAATATTACGGAGATTTGTTTAAACGGAGGAAAATCAGTAATTACAGGCTTAGTAAATAAGTAAGTTTATTTTATTCTTGAAAAATCATAATTATACTTATGAGTAGTTTCACATAAAAAGTATTGTAGAATTTGAATTATAAGCGCGACATTTTGTCATCAATGTTTTAAAAACCAACACCCAATTTTCAAAATATAGTAATCCTATCATGAAAAGGAGCACAGTGGTGAAATTCTGAGAATTGAAAAAAAAATTATTTTATTTTTAGATGTCAATGCAGACCGAGTTACTTTGGGAAGAATTGTCAGCATAAGATCTACTCAAATGATGGCTGGTTCTCTTGGTCTAGTTGGTCAAATTGCTCATCAAAATGTGGCTTTGGTACAAAATATCGCAAAAGAGTCTGCCTCGATCATAACATATGTAATGGGTTAAAATTTGAAAAGACCATTTGTCATGGAAATCATTCAAGTTGTGAATCGATTTATCTATCAGGAAATTCATTCAAATTTTTATATTTAAAATCTGTATGTTTGGTCCTTTTTTCTAATTCTATACTTTAAATTTGATTTTTAATAACTTGTATTTTGAGCCTCAAAATTTGACGTTAATTAAAAATTTTGCTTAATTATGGAAAGATATTCATATCCTTTAGAAATGTAAAGCTACAGTTGATATGAAGATGAGCATTTGCTGATTTTACAAAAATATCAATTTATTTTTCTCATGATAATTCTAATACAGGATAATTTAAATGATTCGATGATAATTTCTCGACTTTTATTGCCTAATTACATTTGACATGAAGGTGAGAATTTACTATTTCTACAAAAAAGTCAATAGTTTTTTTTGAATTATATGATGATGAATTACTATTTTTTATTTTAACAACTCATGGACTCATTTCAACAGAATAAATTTGTTCCTGACCATATCCATAGAAAAATATTGGGATCGTACTTAGAAATCAACAAAATTCTTAAACTTGAAGTTTAAAAGAATGGGAATTTGGCGTTACTTTGAGATTTCATGAAAATTGATTTTTCTTCATACTGTGAAAGTCGGTCTCATGATGTAGATTCTGAAAAATCTTGATCGAATTTGATTTCTTGATGATAAAATTGAGAATTTTGAATGGTTGTTTTAGATCTGGACCAATAGAAATACTGAGGTTTTTCAGATAAAATTGAAGAGAGTTTAGGTTACTATCTCAGTATCGAAACGTCTGGAAGAGGCTTTGGAAAGGGGTTGTATTTCAATTAAATCCTACTTTTACTAATTCTTATTGAAGATTTCAGATTCCATTATGGAACAAAAAAATTTTCCTATTGATAATTTTGTAAAAAACCACTAATTCCCAACTGTATATTAAATAGCTTTATTATTTTGAAAAGAGAATAAATATATCTAGAAATTAATTTTTTTGTCCCAAGTTATTCAAAAGTTTTCTGGTCATTTTTGGTAAAACAAACCTCTCTAAGGTCACACTTCAGGAATTAATATTGAATCAAAATTTGGTTTTTCAGTTATCAAATGAAACCCAAGTGTTGAATATCACCGAGTCTACAATGCTTATGAAATCCATGTACATTAGTGACAAAGACCTATTTGACCAGGTTCTCTCCTTCATCATAAATCCATGCAGAGCTTTCGAATATTTCGTTGGATTTGATTATTTGAGTCGATTTATTGATGGGCTATTATTACTCTTACTGATCATAGTTTTATACAAAATCCATAGAATTTTGTGATTAAATAAATTCTCTATTCATAAACCAAGCTAAACAAAAGATTCAAATTTAAAAATATGAGAAAAAGAACAAAACATTTTGAAAATGTCATTTTCATCAAGAACTCGATTATGATGAATTCGATAGGGATTTTTAGAAGTTATACCTCAGTATGATGTACTGACGAAACACGTCTACATCTGCCATCGTGAGTTGAATAACTTTACTTTAGGGGAACCTCTTAAATAAAGTATATGAACCCGTTACTACTTATAAGTAGTTAACAGGGCATCATAGAATAGGACGCTATTCCCTTTTTAGGACCCTAAAATTTAGGCAATTACAAAAGTTAGGACAAAATTAATGACAAATATTGTGGTCGAATTAATATGTGCGGCTCTTCTAATATTTATGATTCACGACTTATCTTACATAATATATTTTTCAAATTAAGACCATTCGATTCATAGAAAAATTCTCTATCGAATGATACCTAGATGAAACTGTTACTTACCATAACTTTTCTATTAAAGGTAAATATACTATTTTTCATTGAAATTGAAAACGAAAAAATATGTGAGGCATTTTTTTTTACATAAAAATTCTCCTTCTCCTGAAAGATTTCGAAAATTGTTTTGAAAATTGAATCTTCTAGATTATAATCATAAAATTCTCAACAATTATTTTAATTTTCAAACTTTAATTCATCACTATTTTGAAGCTGTTTCTCGTATGATTTAACGTGTTGAGATCCAAAAATTTCCTATTAATCTATTTTTTAGTGTTGAAGCGGTATCAATGGAAATTTCCTGATGATTCTCTGAGTACAACTTTCCATCAACAAAAACTAACGGTTAGGTTCCTGATAAAATCATTGCTGATCATACCATAATTTAACCCCTTCGAACCCGTTAAAATGCAGCGATCGCCTAAAACTGTTGATTTAGAGGTCGTATACGACCTTTGGGATCGAAGGGGTTAAGCTACACCATGTTCGAAGTTCAGTATTTTCTTGGGATCCTTCCCATCTGGGCACCAATGGCAGCTTAAGCCATCAGGTTCATCCATATCAAACTTTTCCTCATTAGAAAATGGTTTTATCCCAAAAGTCGCTTTGACATTAGTATTTGTCCTATCAGAATTTTTTGTCCTTTTCAATCTTTTACTAGGTTTTTTTGGAATTATTCTTTATTTTTGATATTTTTGATTTTGTTATATGTATATGTTGTGAGAGAACATTAAAAATCTTTAAAGAATTTCCCATTATTTTCAGGACATTAAATTTGAGTATTTAATCATCTTGAGCTCTTAATTTTTGAAGAGACAGGTTAGACTAAATATCTTTAATAATTCAAAAACATGTGTTGAGAAGTCTGAATAAAATTATAGATTATAATGTTATCTCAGGTTGTTTTCAGCGAAAAGTACACAAAATATAGAAGATTAAAAGTGCCTCACATATTTTTTCGTTTTCAATTTCAATGAAAAATAGTATATTTACCTTTAATAGAAAAGTTATGGTAAGTAACAGTTTCATCTAGGTATCATTCGATAGAGAATTTTTCTATGAATCGAATGGTCT
This sequence comes from Gyrodactylus bullatarudis, assembly GCA_012064415.1. Taxonomy (NCBI): domain Eukaryota; kingdom Metazoa; phylum Platyhelminthes; class Monogenea; order Gyrodactylidea; family Gyrodactylidae; genus Gyrodactylus; species Gyrodactylus bullatarudis. The sequence continues at coordinate 108,049 of SSNU01000082.1, forward strand.
TAATTTGAAAAATATATTATGTAAGATAAGTCGTGAATCATAAATATTAGAAGTGCCGCACATATTAATTCGAACTTTTTTTCTGAGGCATAGATGATAATTGGTCAATAATGATAAAATGATCCGGTAGGGCTTCAAAGTTGAGGAATTTTACATAAGAAACCGTAACCTAAAGCAAGCTGATAGGAAAATCTCTATATTTTTCTTCGGATAGGAAAAAATTATTTTTTGAATTCCATTATAAGTAGGGAGGAAAATAAATGGAAAAAAATATCTTGAAAATAAATCGCAATTTTATTTTTGAAAATAGAAAATTGGGGGGAAATTTTAGCCCGGTTAGCATACCAAATAAAAGTTTATTTCTTGAATGTTTCATTCTTGTCAATTAAAAACTTAAGTTTTGAAACAACATCAGCTGAAGTCGGGTTCCAACTCAACAAAAGATTATAACCCATAGTCGTGAAATAGTAAGGTTATAGCTTCAGGCTATATCCGCTGTGTAGACACCGTTTTACCCGGAGCTTACGACCGGTACTCTGACCTTTGTGCCCCGGCAGTGCCGCAACATCGCAGAACCCTTGATCCTCGCGCCCTGGATGGAACGACACGTTAGTGAGGAGGGCTGAGAGTATTTAGTTCTCCCAAAGGGATATCCGGGGATAACCGCGTGGAGGTAGCTGTCTACTGACCATATCTATTATCCTTCGATACGGCCTTCGTTACAGAGAGGGGATATACCCGACTCTGCATCGCAACGACAATTTCCGGGACATCATCTCCCAAATTTCGGCCCCAGGGCCCCCTATTGGTCGAGGTTTCTTTCGACCCTGTAGCGCACCGAGGTTAGCTACAAGGTCTACCAATTCCTCCATGCCTACCCTCGGCGAGGAACAACCGCTGAAAGCAAACACAGAGGGTTCCCTATTGGTAACGGGTTTGGCAGATTCCGCCATCTATAACTGATGTTTACCGGAGCCCCCACGTTGAGCGACTGCCTAGAAAACAGAGCAGAACCACAGGTCAGTTAACGGTCTTAGAGTTTCACCCCTCGCACATCACATCCCTGTGGTAACTTTTCTGACACCTCTTGTTTCATAGTACTTATATTTTCATCTTACATTTGAAAAATGTTTGTTGCACGGTTTTCGGTTTCGCTGGCTTTTTTATATTGACCTTTTTATAGGATACTCTTTAATATCGAGATTCTGAACGATAATAAAGGTTTACGATTCTCCATTTCTTTGAAGATTTTCACAATAGTATTCAATAGATTCAATCCATGTATCCCATTTTATAGTATATGGAGTTGGAAGCCTTTTCAAATCTGAGAAGAGATCTCTACGTGATTTTATTTTAACAGAACCTAAGTAAGAAATTATTAAGAAAAGATTGGAAACCGAGGTGAAACAGGACAGAAAAGAATTGAAAAAGGGAAAAAAAGTGAAAACTATAGATTGAAATCGCAAAGTTATCTTGGAAACTAAACGGTGTAGAGAATAAATTTTTTGATTTTCTTTTTTAAGAAACAGTTGATAAGTACAAAAATCGCAAATTTTCCACCCGAATTAATAGTAATTATGAATGATCATAATTAAATTTAAAAATTGACCCAATTTTTCACGTCTGACTACCAGATTTCTGTGGTTTTCAATCAATTGAAGCGATTAAATATTGATAATGGTGATCAACACAAGACGAAAGACTCGAATATGGCTAAAGAAGCTCAAAGAAATTCTTATCTTCATTTAAACTAGCTCCATGACCCATGTTCAAGAGCAAAATATCTTTAGACAACTAACCTACTAGCTAAGAGTGCTCACAGGTTATTACAATATCCATATGAATCTAGATTGTCCTCTCACAGGTAGATGTTAGAATTCGGATAAGCTTTTTAAAACATTGTAATAATTCAAAACAACCAGTGTGTAGGTGGTGTCAAAAATTTAGGAGTGTTGAGTACATACTTGATGGCCTAGTGGTTAGAAGCGTTGCCTCACATCGTTGAAGGACGAAGCGCGTCTATATCTGCCGAGTATTATTTGACTCTCTTAAAGAATTTTCTTTATTTCGAAATTGAAACTTCTTTATTGAAATAATATTATGAGAGGTGAAAGAGTGCCCGGTGTGGGAGGGTTCGAACCAAGGAGTGTCTGTATGAGAGAGGAAAAAGATAACACTACGCCACACCGGGCGATTGCTTATCCGAATTCTAACATTTTTCTGTGAAGACAGCATTGTAATAAAGCAAAATATTTTGTTTTTAAGAGCTGAAGGATTAGATTACCCTCAATTATGCTCAATTTCAATGATTTTTATTGAATAAAATTGAAGAATTAAAGAATGGCATTTGTATTTTAAAATTTTTTTTTAAAACTGAGGTGTTACATTCCAGCATAACTCAATAGATACATAGAGGTCCACAATAAATAGTTGAGAACTGAATAGTTTTGTTTACAATTCGAGGTGAACCTGGCATTTGTATCATCGGCGAATACTCTTATAGATTTTTCAGAGTAGAGAGTTCGAATCTTGGTCTCACATTCCTCAATGAAGCTTTCTTTAATTCCTTTGGCAATAGGATGATCAACAATCTGTTTCTTCTTCTTTGCCAAGTAGCACACCCAATAAGCACAAATATCAACGCATCCAATATGTGTATACTGAGGATAGGAGAAGATAACAGCCTTTGTAAAGGGTTTTATTTGATCCCTGATATCGATATAGGATGAAAAGTCGACAGAAAATATTATCACTTCCCTCTCGTATTCATGGTGATTTATTGAAGTATTCGAGGCAAATGTGAACGCCAGACAATCTTGAAAGAAGATTAAGTTTTAATTTTATGAGTTTATTCCACTCGTATTACAAATTGAAAACAATCTTTCAAGGGTTAATTCAAAACATTTCCAATAGTGATCCCAAAGAATATTTTTCCTAAGATAACCTTTTACATGATATTTTACAACCTTTAGCTGGGTCTTCAAGGAGGAGTAAACTCTGCAGATATTAAATCCTTTTCAACAAAACATTGATTTGTCTCGTCCCTATGATAGCATTAGTATTCTTAAAAAATGAATTCAATTTCGACAGCTGGTACAAAATAGCCATATGGAGATCATTGAAAATAAATTAATTTCAGATTCTCAGTTCTGCAATCTATAAAGGTGTAGGAATAAGTTGAGGTCGAAAGATTTTCTTTTAAGTACTATAAATTTACTAATTATAAGGGTTTATTCCAAAAATAGAATTTTCTTATATGAACTAATTGTCAGATAAATCTTTTGAACAGCTCAACTTCTACTCAAAGATTAAAAGTGAACTTTCTCTTTATATAGAACCTTTAATGGAAAATAACTTATGCAAATCTTACAAATTTTCTCAACTCCTAAGAAGATTTATTCCATGTTTCTCAAGATCGAAATTGTGAAATAAGAAGAGTTAATTTCAAAAAACTACAATATTCTTGTAGTTTTCCAAAAATTAATGCATATCCTTGTAAACATATATGTGATTTAGCTAATAAGTTTGAAGTTTCTCCCGAAAATTATAATTATCTCTTGCTCTTCTTAAAAGAAGCTTACTCGGAGATCATCATGCTTTGTGACGTCGAAAATCTGAAGGAGTCGGAGATTGAAACTTTCAAGTTGAAAATTACAGAATACATAAGAAACGTGGAAGACCATGCACAACTCGGGAAAAATCAAAAGAAGAAAAAAATGTGATTTAGTGTTAAATGAAATTATTTCTTGTTAGTTTTAAAAAACTATTTCATTACGGAAAAATATTTTCCTTGCGGTCATTTTTGGAAATTTTTAGGGTTATATGTGGAAAAAGCCCTTTTTGAAATTAACCCTTTATTTAAACAACTTTCAGAAGAAATTTTAAGAAATATTTTTGAAAGAATATTTTCTTTCGGGTTAGGCTATATAAATGAACTAATAAAAATAGGAAACTTGAACATGCTTTTAGAAATGCTTAGTATTTGGACGAATATTGAAGGATTATATGTGAATAAAACCAAGAAATCTCTGAATAAAAATTCAATCTGACAAAAATTTGGCAAATTTACAATTTTTTAACTTTTGAACCCAAAAATTTTATCGATTTGGAAGATTTGAAGCAGTTGAATGCTGATATTTGGGATCAACATGAGGCGAAGATTACGAATTTGGCGGAAAATTCGTCATTATTATGATTTTTTGATTATCACGAAGGAAACTTATTCAAAATTTAGAAGATGAACTTTTCTTGGAAAAATTAAGTTTCTCTCAACCTCTATGGCTAGATTCGAATTCTTCGTCTATTGTTGATCCCAAATATCTGTATTTAACTGCTTCAAATCTTCAAAATCTATAAAAAATGTAGGTTGATTCATCTTGAGAAAACGAATGTTTACAAACTAATGATTTTATACTCCCAAAATTCAGTTCCAGCTATACTGAAATAAACTAAAATAATCCTGAATCTTGTCTTAGATTGGTATTCAGTCACAGAAATTAGTTTATTTCAATATCACTAGATCAAAATAAAAGTGACATGTCATGCTATAAAACTAAATGCATATTCTAATTTTGAAATATACTTTTTTTATCCTGATATCGAACTATAAAGTTTTTGAAATCCGCTCTAATTGCCCTGTCGATTGAACTGGAATGAAAATAAGAATTCATCAAGCTGGGATGCTGACCGTATTCATCCAATCTTTTACTGTTTATATGGGCCACTAAGTAATATGAATTGAGGAATGGGGTTTGTCTTGAGATGTCGATATAACCGTGGATAACCTTGGCTGCAAACACGATGCAATTTTCCGATGGAACTGCAGAGAAAAGTAAGAACTCCGTAAGGACTGTCGAAGTGATCAACATGTGCAAATTAGTCTTAAATTCAATAATTTTGCCATTTTTATAAATTATCTTGTTCATTCTGTTTGAATATTCATCGCAGACAGAAGGTGACGATCTGAACCTGATAGCGGTTGGATAAACAAATGTATCATCGGAAAGTTGTACCATATAATGTCGGCGGTATTCTAATAGATCCAACATTATCTGATAACCAATATCATCTTTGACTATCTTCAAAACAAGGAATATCTTCTTCACATTGTTATCATATGGATGAATTTTTATTCGATAGATTTTTATATTAGTAATAGCCTCGAGTGTACTCTCATTACAATGAATATTTCCATTCTCTAAACTGAGCTCATAGACAGTGTCAATTGGAGATTTTCTACTTTCCTCATAAACAACCGATATAATGCTGGGTTTTTTAAGTTTTTCCAAGGCTGCCTTACGAAATTTTGAAACAGGAGTCACGACATCTGGAATGGGCTGAAGTATTACCCACGTGAAATCGTTTGGATCATAACCAGTAATGCCAAAACTTGAATACATAGTATCGCCAAGTGCAAGCATAAAGTTATCATCATTTGCTTGAATTGACAATGTCTTTAATTCAATCCGATAAATGGGATAATATAAATTCATCGGTGAATCAAATGTTACATTGACAATGTCTGATCTATATTCTAGAGATTTATTTTTAATTAAATCAGCGATAAATTTCAAATTATATTCTGAATCAAGTTTGAAGTCAATGTGGCATTGGATCACACCATTTTCCTGTTTTGGTCTATCCATTATGGCAATCAGCTTCATTGGATTACACAAGAGAGATCTATGTGCTTGATCAAGTTTGAGAAAATCACTTTTCAGCTCAACATTTGGTCGTTTTTGTTTAGAAGTTAGTTTATCATTGTAAATCCATTCCACTGGTATATGCCTGGTAAGGCATTTTCCACGTTCTTCATTTATCCTATTTTTCAAATCGTCTCTTATTCGGGTTATTTGATCATAGGAATTTCCTTTGCATAAAGATAAAAGTATGCTTATTAATGCAAATTGAAAATTCATTCTATTCATACTGAGAAATATTAGAAAATTATATATTTTTGAATGAATTTAAAATTACTCTAAACGCATAAAATCTATTAGATAGCTATTCATAATAAATCTTCAATTGTCTTTGAAAACTTTCATTTTCAATAAACTTTCACTATGAACTCATTAAAATTTTTGTCGTAAATTTGGTTTTGAATAAATGAGTTGTAGGAAACAAACCTAGTTAATATGATTTTGGCTATGATATGATATGATTATCACAAACATCCGAAAATCCGCTTAAAATCATATTTTTAGATAAGAAAAGATTCTATATTCACTAAATGTACATTTCTTTATGGTTCATCAGTAGTGACACATAAATAATGATAAAAGTTTAAAATTCATTGAAAATAATATTTTACAAATGTGAAACAAGTACAGTTAATTACACACATGATGGCTCACGGGATGAATATATTTCCTACCAAAATTATATTTATACCTCTCTGCTCCTCTTCAGGCGACCAATAATATGCATGAAAACTAACAACCAATAGAATTTGAGTATTTTCCTAACCAATTTTTCCTCCACTTCTCACCAACTCTAAGGAAAATACTCAAATTCTATTGGTTGTTAGTTTTCATGCATATTATTGGTCGCCTGAAGAGGAGCAGAGAGGTATAAATATAATTTTGGTAGGAAATATATTCATCCGGTGAGCCATCATGTGTGTAACTAACTGTATAAGTAAAAGTTGAAAAAAGCTCATATTCACCAAGAATCTATTTTCGTTTTCTACCTACAAAAAAATTATGAAAAAATCAAATATTAAGAAAAATTTTGCATATTTCAAATCTCGAAGTATCGCCAAATTCTCATTTTTCGAACTTTGAGTTGATTTTAAAGTGAGAGAGTGATCAAAAGTTGATTTCTAGGATCACGATTAAACAAAGAAATCAAATATGCCGAATCAGATTTTGAGAATCACCTCATCACCCTGTGAAAATCGATGAGATTTTGATGATTCAAGATCCTTGAAAAATGACGAGTTAATCACAAATTTAGTGGTGATGATCGATTTCCTTGACTTGATGTGATCATAAAAATCAACTTTTTAATCTTACTTTGAAAACAGTAACGTTTTTCAACTCATAGTTCAAAAAATGGGAATTTGGAGCTGCTTCGCGACTCCATAATTTCCTTAAAATTCTTTTCTTCATACCTCGAGAAAGTGGGCCTCGCGATTTAGAATCCGAATAGTCTTGATCAAATTCGATTTCTTGATGAAAAAATTGAGAATTTATATAAACTAGTTTTGCTATGAGTTCTCTCAAAACTTGGAAATAATTTGGTAATACGATAAAATAAATTTTTTTTATTCAGGAGTTTTATCGATTGATCAACATAAATAAATTTGCCAAGCAGATAACATTAGCAATATAATTAGGACTGTATTTCGAGGTTAAAACCAATCTATCCGAATCATCTTCAAATACTCTGAGCGATCGATCTGAGTAACGTGTTATTATATGGGTCTCACATTCTTTAATATAGCTTTCCTTGATTCTTTTTGCTATTGGATGATCGATAATTTGTTTTTTCTTCTTTGCCAAGTAGCATACCCAGTAGGTGCATATTTCAACACAACCAATATTAGTATACTCAGGATAAGTGAATATAGGAGCTTTGGTAAAAGGTTTAATACTTTGATTCATATCTCTGTAGTATGTAAAGTCAGTATAAAATAGGATAACTTCCTCTTCATAAATTTCCCGGTTGATACTGGTGTTTTTTGTGTAGGTGAATGCAAGGCACTCTGAAAATGAGAGTTTTATTTACTAAGATTTGAATATTTGAAAATTACTTTAAAAACTTATATTTTGCATGAAAATAACTCTTCCCGATTAAATTCGAGAGATTTTATCTTGAAATAGACAAATTTTAGAAAACCTAGATGATTTAAAGATTTAAACAGAAATCTCGATTTTTCTCCAAGAATTCAAATCCATGATGAAATTTTTTTCGTAATCCAGATACCGATGCCTAGGGGCTAATCAACAGAACATTTGCTCCCTTTTGTTTTGCAGTAATTTTTCTGAGTGACAAAGAGACTAAGTGCTTTTTAACTCCGATGAAATGAAAACGAATCCTTTGCAATGAGTTTTCATGTCATTGATAATAAAAAGACCAACACGATTCAAAGTAAACTTAGAGAGAAATAAGAGGGGGCAACTGTTCTCTAATTTAACCGATGCCTACTTTATCCTCTTGAAAAAAATAGGAGAAATTTTAAATTTTGATTTCGTGCGATTTTTTTAGAAAATATTTATTGATTTGAAAGTAAAAAAATGTTCAGTATTAAAACCGGTCAAGAAAGCTGAATATCACAGTTAATTTTTCACCAGATTCACCACCCTAAACGGTAACGAAATTATAATCCTAAGATCTAATTCAGCATAATGGCCACTTTCAAATTTTCTGTTCAAGGTCGAAAAAATTGAAAAATCGTGCTAAATTGAAATTTTTAGAACACAATGGTGAGTTACTGAAAAGCATTTCAATCACTATTTTTTGTATCCTTGTTTGATCATGATGTTATGTTAGTTACTTCTATCACTCTAGTAAAACTTGAAAAAATGTTAAAACTAAAAATAAGCTACGGAAACAAATTAACGCTTTATGTCCCAAATTATCTTTTTTTTATCACACAAATCAGAAAATCTGATTTCAGTTTTGAATGCCGATTTTTCATTTGAAAGATAATAAAGGTTAAAATTGACTTTTTTGGCTTCAAAACTAGTTATCTTCTGGATCATGAAAATTCCCCCTTCTTTAACCCTTTCGGTGCCGATGGACATATATGTCCATTTTCCAATTTTTTTGAACCTTCATAACTCTACTAATTTGATAGGTTTCTGGATCAATTAAAGTTTAAATTGAAAGCCACAATGTGAACTTGCATTAGTAAAATTTTTGGCCAAATAACTTGGTATCTTCATAGCTAAATTTTGGTTTTTCTAAAAATTGTGAAATAGTCTCGGCACCGAAAGGGTTAAGTAATTCTGGTAAGCATCAGTGAAAAGCTATATTTATGAATTATACATACTCTTGTAGCTTAATAAATTTCCTTTCTAATGAGGGGTGAAAAAAATATTTTATGTTCAAAATATCACTCAAAAAAATGGTGGAACAATGGGACATGAAGGGTTAAATTGAATCAATAAAAAATCAACAGTAATAATTGATAAATAAACACTAACGAGAAATGTCTGACAAATCGTAGACTTGAAAGTTTTTAAAATCCCTCTTAATTGCGTCATCAATATCTCTAGAATGATAATATGGGTTTATTAGATTTGGATGTTGGGCGAAAGCATTGTTTCTCTGAAGATTCAAATACTTGGCCAATTCAAAGGCATTTTTAAACGGGGTGTACCTTTCGAGGTCTGGATGTTGGGTGTAAACTTTGATGTTACTTCCTGTACATTTTTCCACTGGGTTATATTCATACAGTTCAAACTCCTTCAACATTGGAGAGATCAGTGCCATATGAATGTACGTTTTGAAATAGCTTATTTCTCCATTTTTGAATAAGATTTTGTTCATTCTACCCTTATCATCAGTGCACGGAGAAACTTTGGGATTATAGTCAATCTTAACAGTCATAATTGCACTTGTATCTGAAAGCTCATTCAGATAATGCTTCCGATATTCGACCAATGTTTTCAATGCCCTAAACGTTATATCGGTGCGAATGTTTTCAATAGAAAATCGAATCTTTTTTGAACCGATCTCATAGGGATATACAAATATTTTGACAATGTTTTCCTTTGTAAGAGCCTCGAGAGTTCTCTCATCCGATTTAAATTTCTCCTTTTCAGTGAAAACCAACTCATAAGCATGATCTGGAATGTGATCTTGTTCAGACAGTACAAAGTTAATGGTTAGATACTGTTGCCTGTTAAACTTTTTCATGGCTTCATTTCGAAAGTCAAGAATTTCTGATTCGAAATCATAGTCAGCCATAACCTCAAGGAATTTCAAATCTAATCGATCATAGTCAAGGAGTAAATATCTCCTGAACATTGTATCAGATAGAGCCAATTTAAAATCATTCTCGTAATTAACATTTGTGCCGTGAGTTCGAATTTTAAATTTGTGTCCATATTTATACTCAGTCGAAGGAAGGGCTTTTTCAACAATCGGATTATCTGAGCGATACTCCTTGATATCGCGTAGAATAAATTCTCTCACAAGATCGTAATACTCATTCAGGTCATACTCAAAGTACAAATGACAGGTAATCAGATCCTTTTGCACCCTCGGCATACTCATTCGAATAATAGATTTTGATGGATTAAGCAAATACCGATCAGCGGCCTGATATTTTATTTCAAGTTGATCACCTCTCAGTTCAACGTTATGCTCTTCATTTTCATAGGTAACATAGTCCATGTATATCCATTCTAGAGGCCGATAGCTATTAAGGTGGTTATTTCGGATTTCATTCACTCTTCTTGTTATGTTTTTTCTAATTTCAATGATTTTCTTATCTTGGTTTTCATGGGCAAGATAGAATGAGCAAAAAAGGCAAAGAAATGAAACCAGTGAACTCATGAGAGAGAAATAGATTGTAAAAATTTTTCAATGAAATTAAAATTACTAGATTCTGATAAATTTACTTGTTTATAGCTCTTTGAATAGAAATTTTTGAGTCCTCTTATAAAGATCTAATATTTATTTAAATAATAGATAATTAATAACACATGCTGATCCTGAATATGGTATTTTTTCCAAAAACCTTTCTTAGAATTTTGCTATTTGAAAATATTGAACAAATTTGAGATTTTGATATTGAAAAAAATCTGTGAAACATAGGATAAAACTACAATTAATGAGAAAATTACTAATTTTAAATTTAACATTTTTCCTCCATTAAAATTTGAGAATTTTTAAAAAGATGAAGATTAAAAACAAAAATTACATGGAATTTTTCAACTTAAACACCAATTTCAAGGATGTTTGATTGTAACCGTGCATTAAAACTTGTATAAAGTTTTACGCTCTTTCGAATGACAACAAATTTTATACTAAAATATCCAAGAATCAAATAGAAAAATTGGTTTATTTAAGTCCAGTTTATGTAAATTGTACTGTTAATCTCAAATAATGTTTTTTTTCAATTTCCCCTAGATTCATTCACAAAATGTAAAGCTAGTTGATATGAAGATGAGAATTTCCTATTTTTATAAAAAACTCAACATTTTTATCCAGAAAGTCAGGAAAAAATTTATTTTTTGGATTCCACTATGAAATGAGATGATTAGTTTTCAAAACAAAAACAATTTCCGAAAAAAATTGAGCCGTTTTTTGAATTTCAGAAATGTCTCAAATTTCTACTTTTTCAACTTTCAAATCCAAAATTATTATCGATTTCAAAGATTTGAAGCAGTTATGTATTGATATTCAGGATTAACATTAGACGAAGATTTCGAATTTGGCCGGAGAATTTGAGAGAAAATTACTCTTTCCAAGAAAAAGTTCAATCTCTATATTTAGAATCATTTTCCCTCGTGAAAATCGAAAAAACTCGAATGGTTCGATTTCCCACCGTATTGACGAATTTCTGTGAATTCCTGCAGGCGATTCGAAATCTTCGTCTAATGTTGATCCTAAATACTTAACTGCTTCAAATCTTTGAAATCGATAAAAATTTTGGATTTGAAAGTTGATAAAGTAGAAATTTGAAACATTTCTGAAATTTAAAAAACGGTTCAATTTTGGTCTGATTAAATTTTTTTCGGAAATTGTTTATGTTTTGAAAAATAATCAGCTCATTTCATAGTAGAATCCAAAAAATAAATTTTTTCCTGACTTTCTGGATAAAAATATTGAGTCTTTTGTAAGAATAGGAAATTCTCATCTTCATGTCAATTAGGTTTAGTTTGTTTTTTAAAATTTTCAGATCGTTTTCAAAAGTTTACAAATGAATTTTGAAAATATCCAATTAGATTTCATAATTTTACAATAAGAGAATAAACTTTTCCAAATAGATTTTCTATTATTCAAAAAATAATTTCAGGGGTGGGGTTTTTTTATAATTGGATTTTAAACTCATGAAAATGAATTTCAAAGATTTCAAATTAGGGGCTAAAGATTTCCAGTAAGTCAGTAAGAAAATCCAAAAGAAACATGAATAAATATGATTGAAATTCATTTTAATGTCAAACATTATTCTTCCTTCGATAATTACAGTAGGACACTATGTGCAATAGGATCTTGATCCAAACATTTTCTGGATCGAAATTTTGTGCTGATTTCAGATCTGTAATTATATTTTCTAGATTGTGTCTGGTTTTCGAGATATATTGAAAAAACCGAATTTGAGAATTAAAAAAAATAAATAATTTCAAACAATTAAATTTTTATTAAAATAAAAAATTCAATTAACTAATTAGGCATTATTAGAATCACAATTAAATTTCCTATCTAATGACACCTTGAGTGTCGCCCAAAACAAAAAATTGCGCATTCCAGCTACTTTTTTGTCGAAAATTTTGTGATTTTGGAGTCAATTTTCTCCATAAATTTTAACTTCAAACGCTCATATCTTTCAAGAAAAAGAGCTTTTTAGATATTTTCTTCGACTCCCAAAATTTTATGCTCTTTCTGAAAAAGTTGGTTAGAATTTACAAAATCATTTCGTTCTTGTATATTTTTACCCCTTTTAATCCCACACTCAGTTATGGTCATATTACTATAGTAATAGCTATTCTATACACTACCGCTCGAATTAAGGTGAGAGATACATCAAATAGTAGCTAATTTATTTGAGTTTTCACTTTAAAACTTTTGGTGTAATTGAAATCTTGTCTAAGCTCAGCAATGCTTCAAAAAGTTAAGTCACTAAAACTCGCTGTGAGACATGCTGAAGATTTTTTTCACGTTATTCTTTTCATTTTTTTGTTTGTTTATTTTTTTTCTGATTGATGTCTGAATAAATTCGTGAAATTTTTTATTAATATGAGGCAAATTGACTCCAAAATCACAAAATTTTCGACAAAAAAGTAGCTGGAATGCGCAATTTTTTGTTTTGGGCGACACTCAAGGTGTCATTAGATAGGAAATTTAATTGTGATTCTAATAATGCCTAATTAGTTAATTGAATTTTTTATTTTAATAAAAATTTAATTGTTTGAAATTATTTATTTTTTTTTTAATTCTCAAATTCGGTTTTTTCAATATATCTCGAAAACCAGACACAATCTAGAAAATATAATTACAGATCTGAAATCAGCACAAAATTTCAATCCAGAAAATGTTTGGATCAAGATCCTATTGCAAAATTTTTCTGAAAGTGTCCTTCTGTGTTATTGAGTCCAAAATACAAGTTAGTTTAGGCAACAAAGAAATAGGACGAAAATCATTTACGGATTCAGGAAATTTTTTCTTGGAGATAGGGTTAATTTTGATTAATAGTAACTCTTTTGGTAAGAAAATTTAATAAAAATGGTATAAAAAGTATACAGGAGATATTTGAAATTAGGGGAACAGTTTCTTATAATTTTGATTGATATGTTATAAGTATCTTCGCTTTCTTGGTGTTTAAGTTTATTAATGATTTCAATAAATTGGTCATAACTGGTAAATCTATATTGATGATTAGGAACAATGAATTGGAATAAGGGAAAAAAAGTTCGTTCAGTGTAGCATGAATTAAAGAAATTATTAATAGAATCTGGATCGAAAGCAATTGAAAATGGATTATTAGCTTTAAATTTAAAATATTTATCAAGAATTCTAAATGTGACTGTTTAATAGATTGAATAATTTTTAATTCCTTGGCTGTATTGAGTTTATGAATAGGTTCTTTGAAATTATCATCGAGTTTCAGAATTTTAAATTTCATCTGAGAAAGACTATGACCATTTACATAGGAATGGTAAAATTTCATGATCTGTCTGTTTTTAAAATAACAGTACAATCTTGTTGGTATCGTTGGGATTGGTTTAGTAGACAGCTTAATAATATGGTACAAAAATAGGCTAATGTTAAGATATTTTGAGAGGGAAGAAATAAGTTCAAAGTTTAGGATTTTTAGGTTTTTTGAGGGAATAACAGACTGATCAGGATTAATATGGATATATCCTAATAAGGAGTAATGATCTTTACCAGATATAATATCAAGGGAATAATATGACACATTTAAAAAGTCAGGCTTCAGTATTACATCAAGAATATTATTACTGGCTTTGTGAGTGGGGTGGCTAACAATCTGATTGATTTCACAGTAATGAAAAAATCTAGCTAGGAAATTCTTTGGAAAATTCCAGTTTTCTTTAGGTAGATTAGATCACCAATTACAATTGGGAGTAGGTTGAGATCCATGATAGGCTTTAATTTATTGACAAGGAGAATATCATCAGGTTTACGTGAAAGAGGAGAACGATAAATACAAATGATCAAATAAGTAATATCACCGGATTATATGGTAAATACAATGTATTCTATCTTACTTTCAATAGCAATAATTTGAAATTTAATTTTGTTTTTAATGCATACTAAAGTACCACCATGGGTGGACATCTTACGATCGCATCCAATAAAGGAATAGTTATTTATGAATAAAGTATTATCAAGACATGAGTCGTTCAACCAAGTTTCTGTCAGGAATATGATATCAAAGTTATTGAATGTGATAAATTTTTTTAACATGTCAAAAATTGTGAAAATGGACATAACATTGGCATAAAAAAGGATAAAGGCTTAAAATTAGATTCAGGTTTATGGTTAAAATAGTTAATTCGGATCTTGGACTGGAAATAATTTCAACTTACGTCGTTTGGCCTCATACTTTGAGATAAATCCCGACCAATATAAATTTTCTTTAGTTCATCAATTTGAGATATTTTATTTTTGTTCATGAATACGGTATAAGGAATACGAGAGGTGGGTTTGTTATCCAAAGATTTACCAAATCTAAAGTGGCGATGTATGAGATGGAGTACCAGGGCAAGCAGCCTCAAAGATTTTAGCACAGATATTTTCAACATCAGCATCTTCTGGAGAATTGTATATTATCATATAATTTTCACGAAGAGTTTCTTGCTGAATGAGTTTAACAATACGCTGTTCATTTATAATTTTATTTGTGAGTTCATCATCTTTTGATGGAACAAAGTAGTTGCTTGATTTAACAGTTTTTAACTCAGCCCTCAACTGATTAACAGTATTATCGAAACCAGTTTTCATTGAATCTATAGTTTTGGTAAGCAAATCATTAGACTTCTTGAGTTCTTCTATTTGCATTTGTGATGAGATTAGGATAGTATTGAATTTTTGGGCTTGATTATCGATCAAGGTTTGAAGACTTTTGATTAAGTCATTTAGTAATGTTTCATTTGAGTTAGAATTTCTAATAGGCAGTAAGTAACCAAAGTTAACAGTATCTTGCATTATGATAGTTAAGGGAATTCAAAACTTGAGTTCAGACAACAAATATTCCAGGAGATTAACAAACTTTCTATCGAATTGATGGTAAAGGCTTAAATGAATAATAATGAGCTGCTAAAATGATATGTGATAGAAATAACTAAGTGGGACTTAAGGGTTAAACTTTTTTATATTTTGAGGCTACTTTTGAGATAAAATATCTTTAATTTCATTTGGAAAACGGGGAATACGGCAATGAATTTCATAAATTTAAAAAATCTGGCATCTTCATTGATTTGATTTTAAAACCGGGGGGGGGGGGTGAACTCAATCTAACAGACAGAATTATTTTATAATTTTCCCATTGTTCATTCAATGGAAATTTATTTTAAAAATTCAGAAATACATCGTGTTACATTTAATTAAATGATTTCAAGTTGACTTTTTTTGAATTATTTGCCAAGTACTGAATAAATCTATATATTCTCAAAATTTCCTCTTCATGTTGATTAAATCAAATAAAAATTACAACAATTTTTTCAAAATATCACTTTTTGTCTAGATAAAAAATTATTACTTGGATTACTCTATCTGTCTCTAATGAATGTCTAACCATAAAGGGACAAGCTAATCTCATTAAAATCTAATCTATTTCTGTAAAGTTGGATAGATGTGCTGTGTATTTTTAAAGACAAATAAAAAAAACATTGTTCATTGGAAATTTGGAAACCAACTAAAAGAAATAGAGAGGAAAGAAAATAATGATTGACATCGGAACGTTCGCCCATCAGATTTATCTTTGAAATACAAAATTTTAATAATTATATTTTAAATTTATTTAATGGAAAATATTAATAATTTGGGTTGGATAAATTTTATATTCTGTCAGTAAGTTGATTTGAAGATGAGAATTTAAAATTGCATCATCAAGAAATCAATTATGAACTATATATAGGCCATAATCCAGACCATAAAGATAATGAATTTCTATAATGTTTAAAGATAATTCAAAAGCAAGACGAGACATCCTGGTTTTCTATACATCAGCTCAAGATCCTTGAGCAGAATTAGTTTGAGTGGAAATTGATTGCGAAGTGTGCACCAACAACAAGCCAAAAAGTGCTAAATCAAATCAAATGTTCATCTCACCGTCTGAGTTTTAACCCGAGATTATTTCAGAATTTTCATAGAACCCATAATGTGAAAATATTTGCCCAAAAATATTACTAATGCAAGATCACATTGCGGGCTTTAATTCAATAAACTTTATAGTAACATTCATAACTTTCTTTATGTGTTCGTCTTCTTATAAGTAGACTATAATTTTTTAGCATTTAAAAACCTATAAGGTCAAATAAAACCTGACCCAGATCAAGCTGAAGCATGAGAAAATTATTGAGATAGCAAAGTTAGTATCAGAAATCAAATACTAAAAGATTTTTGATCAAAGTGTCTCTGTTCTCTTATGGGTTTGTAGAGGTTAATAGAGTTACATTAAAAAATGGTCGTATTATTCCATCACACACAGAAAAGGAACACATTCGATAAACTCATTCAATCTTACCAATAATGTACATTTTTAATAAACATTGTTTATCAACTCTAATCTTCTAAAAACATATAGTCGTTTCTCGAAATTAGAGGAGAAGTACTCGAAATTAGTAGAGAGCTATACAAAAAACGAAATAAGCATAGACGAAAAACATATATAATTATTCGAAATTGGTATAATCCTTGTTCAAAATAAGTCCACACTTTGACATAATAGAGAGAATGCTTAATTACAGGTCTTGAGCTGTTCAAAATTAGTGAATAGCTTTACGTATTGGACCATTGTTTATTCGTAATTAGTGCAGAATTATTCAATATTAGTGTTTCAACTGATCGAATTTAGGAGAATTAAAATTTTCTAATTATACAAGACTTTCCTCCAATAGAAATCAACTCATTGACTAATTTACTATTACTTGATGACTATTGGTCATTGACCAATTTGGGTCACATAGGTTACATTTTATATCCATCACACATGAACAGAGCTTTAATAGACAATTCGAAAGTTCAAATTGGTGTCAATATTCTAAACAACGATGGGGACATTGAAAATATAACGAGCTCACTAAACTCTTCTAAAAGTACAGCTCATGAGACTGGAAACTACCATGCTTATGAATGCGAAAAACGTGGACGCAAGGCTAAAACAATACCTCAAGAAACAAAGTCAAGATACCTTAATGAAATTAGGAATGATTGTTTGCTCACTCGACAAGAATTGAAAGAATCCCTCGAAATTTCAGATCTGCAATTGAATAAGCTATTTCAAGAATGTAAAGTTACCAGGAAACGAGTACGCGTTCTATATGAAGTGCAAGACGACGAGGAAACTATACATCAACGTAAAAATTATGCAAACTTGTTTTACACAGAAAACCGCCAGAATATAAATGATCTTTATTTCCTGGATGAGACTGGTTTCAATATACACACACAAAAAGAATACGGTTGGAGTATAACAGGTAGATCATAATAATCATAATCGTTCATTTTAGGTGAAAGCCCAGTTGTTTATACTGATCGAAGAAGAAGAAACAAAACATTGCTAATGGTCATTGGAATAAACAGAGTTCTAGAATATGAAACCATGGACGGAGCTTGCAACAGTCGAATATTGCAAGAATTTATAGTTCAGAAATTGAATTTTTCTCTTCCAATGAATGCAACCTTGATAATGGATAATGTTATATTTCACAAATCTCATATCGTTCGGGCTTCTTTCAGAGAGGATATTATAGTGAAATTCTTACCTCGTTATTCCCCTCAGCTGAATCCAATTGAACAAACCTTTTCTCAATTGAAAAGTATTTACAAAAGCTACAGAACACGAAACAACGTTGATCTCACAAACAATATTGAAATTTCAATAGCAAGAATACAAGACAACGATTTTTCTCCTTATTATGAAAATATGTTGAAATTCATGAGGAGAGCTCTTAGGGAAGAACCCTTTAGAGTAGATTGAATATTTAATAAAAAGTTTATAAGGTTTATAACAAATAGTGTTTATTGAAACTTATTTATCAAAAATATAGACTATAAAGTTGATAAAATCCATTGATTGAAATATAATTTTCATAAGAAAGAAGCTCTAACTATCTAAATAGATTTTTTTATCATTGAAAAGTTGTTATTTATGATTTAATCAATGAATTTAAGTCAATATATCGTAAATATTTTAATTCTCCTAAATTCGATCAGTTGAAACACTAATATTGAATAATTCTGCACTAATTACGAATAAACAATGGTCCAATACGTAAAGCTATTCACTAATTTTGAACAGCTCAAGACCTGTAATTAAGCATTCTCTCTATTATGTCAAAGTGTGGACTTATTTTGAACAAGGATTATACCAATTTCGAATAATTATATATGTTTTTCGTCTATGCTTATTTCGTTTTTTGTATAGCTATTCATTAATTTTGTACAGCTCTATATCAATTTTGTACAGCTCTCTACTAATTTCGAGTACTTCTCCTCTAATTTCGAGAAACAACTATAAAGAATTGATGATATTTTGAGGAACTCACATATTGTAATAAAGGTTTTTCTTACGAATATTTACCCCCTAAGTATTATTTATCTCAACCTATCTAAATGTATAGAAATCACTTAGTGCATTCTGATTGGTCGAGATAATACTTAATTAAGAGCCAAATATTCGTGTTTCAATAAAAATAAGATGTTTCAACAGAAATATTTTTACTGTAATTTTGAATTTCAAAATTATCGAGTAGTCTATTAGAAAAAACAACATTTATCAAGAATTTTGATTCTCGAGAATGATTTTATGGATACTTAAAGGTGGTGAAAAGTAAAATTATTCTTGTAATGCCCTTCATTACTGTTCAAGGTCAAACCTTTTATCGTATCAAACTTCAATTGTTAGAAATAAAAAAAAGTATCCATGAAATACGCAGAGTAATAAAAAAATTAGCATTCATAATTGAATGTTTTTTGCTATTCCTCAAACCGAAAAAGTGCTTTTCACGAATAAAGAATATTTTTACGGTTGCAGGAGTTGGTTTCATAAATTTATTCATTTCAATAAATTCTTCATGCCTAGAAAGTTGGTTGAAGGCAGATTATTCCAAAAGAAGTAAAAGTTTTGTCTTCTTTTTCTCTGTTTTGATTAATTGCCCATAGCACTTTCGAAGAAATGCATGCAACAGAAAAAGAATGGATAAAAATTCCTTGATTTACTGTATCTAAGGAAAATTTTATTTTAAAGATTTATTCAAACTATTACAAATTTCAAAGAATCAACTTTAATTTCGACATTCAGAAATTGCAGTCCTTATATCCAATGACAGAGATTAATAATTCATAAAGTTTTATTACATCGGAGAAGAAAAAATATCTTAGATCATACATAACAATAGCTAAATAGGATTCCATTGCGTTCAACTTTTTTGACACCGAAAAAATAGTAAATTGAAATTTTTGATCTGAACAGATTCTGAACTGTTTCAAGAGAATTCAAAAGATAAATATTATTTATGGTCTATTCATGAATTAGCTAAAATAGAAGCCAAGATTTTTTTAGAAATAAATAGAAGCTCAAAATTGAATTAAAGCTAGATGACATGAAGAGGAGAATTATTTTTCTTCGGAATTTTTTAGATCCCATTATTAATTGAGCCAATAAGTTGTTGAAAAAAAAGCATTCTTAGAAGATTATTAGTACAGCTAGTTGACATGAAGATGAGAATTTACTATTTTTACAAAAATCTCGATATTTTTCTCCAGATTCACAGAAAAAAATAATATTTTGAATTCCAAAACGGAATGAGCTAGATTCAACCTGACCAAAATTAGACCGTTTTTCGATTTTCAAAAATATACTAAATATCCACTTTTTCCACTTTTGAACCCAAAATTTTTATCGATTTCGATGATTCGAAGCAGTTAGGTAATGATATTTGGGATCAACATTAGATAAAGAATTCGAATTCACCTGTAGAAGTTCACTGAAGTTCGTCATTACTGTGGGAAATCGAAACAATTGAATTTATCGATTATCCCGAAGGCAAATTATCCAAAATCTCGAAGTTTCACTTTTTCTCGGAAACAGTAAGTTCTTCGCTATTTTTATGGCCAAATTCGAATTCTTTGTCTAACGTTGATCCCAAATCATTGATCTTTTTATAAAAAGAATTTTATATGAGAAATAAATATTTCGCCAGGTCTCATCAATCTCAAATCCTTGTTTGATTAAATAATATTCACAAACTTTTCATAGTTTAATGAATAAATAGTTAATGAACATAGGTAAAATTTATAAAACTTCCAATTGATGGAAAATCAAAAACTTCTCCATTCTTGATTTGTTCAAGTATAGATAAGAGAAGTACTAAAAATCAATTGGGCCAAGGTGATTGCAAGTCATGAAGTTGGTTCGTTTGGATCTTGTTAATCTTGTTACTCTTGATAGTCTTAAGACTAGATCGAGATCTGCAAAATCGAATTGAAATTTGTACACGTTCATTAAATCCTGAACTCTTGATCGGGTTTGTGACGAGTCCTTTCTTAGTTATGCTCGTATTCTTTTTGCACACTGAACATAATGAGAGGTATGTTTTAATCTGTTCTTGAGTAATATTATAAAATCTCGCGTCCAGATATTTCTTTAAAATGTCTCGCCCGGCATGTCCAAGACTTGTGTGATTAAAATGAATTCTGTCAAAAATTTCGGTATCGACAAGGCCTTAACTAAGTGCAGTTATAAGCGTTTTAGATTTACGAATCGTGAAATTTATTTTAATTTGCAATTCAAGATGTCATGATAGCTTATCTTGCAACAATAAATGATTTTTCTACAATTCTCAACTAATTTTATATTTTTTAAAACTAATTTTGAGCTTTGGATTACTAACTTAATATTTTGAAACTTGGTTATAAGTTTAACAAACTAGCCGGTTAAAATTGTATAGGAAGTTCCAAGTAGGCACCCTACACTATTAGATTGTTTAAACGATAAACAAAGTGAAAGATTTAATGGAAATCAAAAGGATTATGAACCCGTATAATGATATCAGTTTGAAAAATTTAATTCAGTCAGCCAAACTTATTACCAAGTATCAAGCTCAACAAACTATATTTTATAGCTAGTTAATCTTAAAACCTGGTAATAAGTTTATCAAGTTATGCCGTTAGTCTCAAGACTATCAGGTAGTCTTAAGACTATCAAAGATTTCAGTTAATCTTGTTACCGAGTAACAAGTTTAACAAACCATTCCGTTATTCTTAAGACTACCTGATAGTTTTAAGACTATCAAGAGTAACAAGATTAACGGTAACAGATACATAGATTTGGGACCTCTCTCATTATGAAGAACTTTTCTCTTATTTTAAGTTCTGTTAGTTTTTAGTTCAGGCATTTGAATAAAATTTTGAAATTTTCTTCTTTTGCCTCACAACCGCATCTATCCAAATGTTTTTTATTGAAGATCAATTCTTAGAAGAGGTTGGAAGAAATAAGAAGTCAATTTCTTCGATTTCCCATTTTAATGACGAATTTCTGTGAGCTTCTTTCGAATTCGAATCAAATTTATAATTTTAATCCCAAACATCAGCATTTTATTGCTTCAAATCTTCGAAATCGAAAAGAATTTTGAGCTCATAGGTTCAAATATCTAGTTTTTTGTAAATTCTCGTCTTCGTATCAATTAGCTTGAATATTGAAGAAACGAATTCTGAAAAAATCTTTGAAGACTACTTGAATTAAATTTACATACATATTTTGAACGATTTTCACTGAAAAAAATTGCATGATTAATTCTGCAACTCTAGAAACGATTTAGGTAATATGAACTTGTGCTCATTATACATGCGTTGATAATCTAAAAGAATACAGAAACTCAGAATCAAATCATGTAAATTAAATAAAGATTCGCTGATAACTGTATTTATCTCTTCTCTCTAGAATCATTAACAATATCATAAAATCTAAAAACATTTATCTTGAACCCACAAAAAAAATCAAATCAGTTCTATAATAGATTGAATATTATAAGTAAAAAGTTCTCTTATTATCCTCTCCAATTAATAATTTAGAAGAAAGTATCAGAGAATATATATAAACTTTTTGCCGCTGTTAGAAACTACAAAAACATTCTATTGTTAATGAATTCTAAGCGGTTAGTGAAATTTCCATAATTATACTTACTTCCTACCAATGGATGGGGATTACATACATATTGTTAGTAATAATTTAAATCTCAAGCATTGAATATATATAAAGAATCTACATTTTCAGATGAATAAGTCTTAGAATTAGACAAGAGACAGGTTGAATTCCGCCCAAAAAGTGCTTCAATATAAAGTCGTCAAGCAATTTCCAATTGTCATTTAATTATACTTTGGTTTAACAAAACCTTGCTTCTAATATTAGATAAACAAAATCTTCAAGATTTTTAAATTTCGTACGTTTATAAAACACTTTTAATTATATTTTTCCTTCTAAATGGTTAAATTAGAAAAAATTAAAATATTTTTCATCACATAAAATATGATCAAATAGAATTTACAAAAATAAAAAAGGTTCAAAATTCTGTTATCTAAGATTAATTTAAAAATATAGCATGTCTAATTTTTCTGATTTTGGAAATAATTTTCTGGAAATTTATCTTTGATTATTATTTTTAAACCAAAAATTATTGTAGAACGTCATAAACGGATAAAGTTTTAATACCCACCGAGTTCTACTAATTAGTCACTTGATTGGATCCTTAATTGAAAAGAAAGTAGCGTGATTGAATAAAGTACACATGAACGTTTATTGCATCTTCTGTAAAAATTAAGAATAATATCATCCCTAGATTGAATTGTAAAGAAAGCAAATAAGAGATGTTCACGTTCAAATATGGTTAGTAATCTTTTATTTGCAATTACAATAAAAAATTGTTCTCCTGAGATACACGCTGAAACAATATTATTATGAATATGAGTATTAATTTTAGTTGATAGTTTTTTTCATTATTAAATAACGATACATATCTCCATATGAGCTGTGTATAGCCTCAATGCCTGCAGAAAATTTATATTTTACTTGTTTTATCCTCTATAGAAAAAAAACAGAACTTACTCATTAGTACTGTGGGAAATTCAATTTTGCATTAATCCAATATTTGAACTAGGAGTTCTATTATATACTTTTGCTTGTCCATTTGGAAAGGTGGAATGAAATTAAACTATATAGAATGATTGATTGAAAAGATTTCTTAATACATTTCAGATGAGAGTGAAGCAGATAGATCAAAGAATTCGAATGATGAGTAAAACCCAAAGATTAATTTACTTCCTACATGAAAATTTTTTAACGATTTTCTTTTAAATTATTTCAAAGTTTATCTTTTAATGATTCTTAAATGCGATAAACAAAGTCCCGGAAAAGTGAAGAAGAGTAGGGTATAATGAAAAACTTCTAGGGACTAAATAAGTTGTCGAAAATACCTCGAATTTTTAAAAAGTTTATCTAAAGCTATTCTCGATGAATTTGGGAACTCATGATTTTTACAAAAATCTCATTTTTTCACGAAGGTATCGAAATTTTTGAAAGATATTTTGGTAACTGATTCAAAATGTATACTTTTACTGATTTGAGAAAAAAAATTTGAATAAAAGTATATTTGATTGTGTTTGTTTTGAGAAATAGACCTCTCTGCCAAAAAATATATCTTGACCATAAAAATTGCAATGTTATCATGGAGAAAAGTATCATGTTGAAATTCGTTGTTCTAGGATGCCTAAGAGAGGTTATAAGAAAATGTGCATTACCATAATCTTTGAGGATATTACGTTTATATCTTTATAAATATCAGCAAAAATTATACTGTTCTCATTTCTAATAGTAAGTACTCTTGTGAATATGTTCAGAAAATTCAACCTACCCTATAGAAGAGGTCTAATTCAACTGGATAAATTTAATCTTTGATGTTCTTTTATCTGAAACTTTCTTCATCAGAACTTATCTGAAGAAAATAAAATACAATAAAAACTGATATCAATTCAATATTATTGGCCATCCCTACATGTAGGCCGATTTTTTCAAAATTTGTAAGCAAATCGGGATGTTTCGCTTCTGAAATTCAATAATTGAAGTTATCAACTGCTTCTAGCTTGAGCACAGCTTGGAATTATTCTGGAAAGAACATCTTTCTTAAAAATAAAAAGATATTTTGATCTATAAATGGTAACTGAAATCTTCAATTTAAGACGCTTGTGTTCACAAAAAACTTCGGTATTCTTATTGAACCAGAAATGAAAAACTTTTTTAATCAATATGATAGATTCTTTTATCAATGGAAACGTTTCAAAAGTTTATTCGTTGATTGAAATTTTTTCATTCGAAAAAAACTGACACTTATCACATCGTCAACATGAGAATTTCCCTTGAAGTACATGCTGAAGAAAGAATTTCAATGCATGCACACTAAATCCGATAGTAAAAAACTGTTTATATCATCTAGAACTAGCCAATGTGAAGTTTCGTGAAAATCCTAAATTCCCATGTCCATATTAACTAAGGATGAAAATAACTTTTTTAACGAAAAACCAGCCTACTCAAGTACAGCTAGTTAATATGAAGATGGGAATTTGTTTTGACTTAAAAAAATCAAAGAGATGTAGATTTTGAGAATCGCCTCATCCTCGTGTGAAAATCTAATTTTGATTTTTTGAGATTGCTGTCTGGAAGCGATTTTTAAGAACGAGCGAAAGATTATTGGTGAATAAAGCTTGATTTGTATCGGTTCTCTTCAGACCAGACATCAACAAGTATATGACTATTCAGTCTAAGCAATAGCAGTTATTCATCGAAGGTTCAAGAAGGGGAATTGAGTATGTTCACATGGCACTCTCAAGATATCTTTTAGGAAATCAGACAGCTTTTGTCGTCTAATAATTTCGATTTCTTGATCAATCTTTTCTGATTGTTGTGATCTTTCTCACTTTCGACTGAGTCTTATAAAACCTGGATTTCAAAATATCCTCATAAAATTCAGTGTCCTTTATCCAATAAGTAATCCAGTTGCAGATTTTAACCCTATCGAGATACGCAATAGAGGAAAAGACTCAAAATTATTATAAAACGATGAGAATTTTATTCGAAAAAAATTCTTTTGATTCCATTTAAGAGAATCGATTTCCTACTGAATTTCCCATCTACTAATGAGTAGATGAAAACTAAAGTTAATCCTTTCAATTTGGTTGTATACTGAAGTATACAAATTTCAGTGAAAATCTCCCACTCCTGGTCCTGAAAGGGTCAACTGATCTTTTATTATCAAAATTTAGATATCTCGTTGATACTTTCAGAAATTTTTAAAATTTGTTTAGTGTAAATCATAAAATAGATCATGTAATATTGTTTAGACTTAAAATTATTAGTAATAATTTATGTCAAGAGGTGTAGAAATTTTAGATGAAATATTCTCAAGTTCCAAAATTAGTAATAATTTATTACTAATAATTTGGAATTTTCCAATCTCAAAGGGTTAATTTATAGCTGTGAAGAAAGAACCCTAATGATTTTGTAGTAGCAAAAGAGTTAAAGGACATATTCATGTACAAAAAAATTTAAAAAGTGAGCATCTTCTATGGAAAATTTGTTTGTTTCAACTAGTAGGAAAACGTTGAGAGTACGACAACTAAACTATTCCCAGTAGGAACAATATGCATATCTCTCACTATTTCTGGCCAAATATTATCTATGCATCAGGAGAATTTGTTTTTTTTTGGGATGCCATCAAATTGTCAGAATTTTAATGAGATTCTCTATTTGGTTTTTGTTATATTTTTTCATTATTCACTTGATTTATATTCACTACATTTGTTTAGTGAGAAAATTTATAAATTAAAAAAAAAACTAATTTTATTAATAACCTTTGTTCAAATGGGAATTTATGGACTACTATTTGAAAATTTGAATTCCGGCGAATTTCATTTTGGTTGAGAAGAACCTTAGTTGCCTTTCACTGACAAGATTGTTAGACATGAAATTTGTTGAAAGATATCGCAAGTTTTGAATCAGCATGGAAAACTTTTGAGAAAAATTTCACCCAGCGCATACTGTAAATCATTTCTACACTCATTATTTGCAAGAAAGATCCCTAATGTCTGATAGATGAAAAAATAAGTATTTTTTCTGCTTATTTATCATTAATGCTCTAAAAGAAAGATGTAATGCATATTAATAGCATGAACTATTACTTTGTTACGTACAGGTCTAGTTAGTATGATGACAGAGTAAAGAAAAGATCTAAACTGATCCATCTTCAACAACCTGATTTATTTACATTCAACACAGGTAATACGAAAAAGTAATGTCCAAAGAAGGATTATATAACAATAGAATATTTTTGTCTGAAAAAAGTGAAACCCTTGGAGAAAGTAGAAAATGGAGAGACAAGAGAATAGAGTAAAGAGGGTGGTGGTTCTATGCGGAAGATAAAAAGGGATTTCTTACATGATGATATGATTTATAACCCATTAATTTCAAAGTCAAAGATATTTTTTCATTTAGACATGTTTCCTTTATTTCCCCTACCAGGTCATAAAAAATTATTCAGTATTTTTTCTCTTTGATATCATCCATAATCATAGTATAAATGAATGAAATATAAATAGATCTCTTTTCTTAGCAGTTACTTCAAAATGATCAGAACATTACAACAGATAATGCAAAACGAGGTCATTAAGAATGACACCAACTCCATGGCATTTTCTTAACAACCTTTAAAATAGTTAGAAATTATTTTTGAGCACTGTTGAAAGAACTGTTGAAAATTTTTTTGATTTTTGAAAAAGAGACAGAAATAGTTAAATAAACTGTAATTTACGACTTGATTCAGTCATAATGAATTATTAAGAAGCTTGTAAGAAACAATTAAAATCCTCTAAAGACTATAAATAGTTTTCATTGAAAAATTACTCACTCATTTTTTATCTTTTAAACTGTTTTTTATGATTAGAATAGCATTGTAATTTAACACCAAAGTGTCAAGAGGTGTAGAAATTTTAGATGAAATATTCTCAAGTTCCAAAAGAAATGAATCATTCATATTGTGTTAGTTGAACTTGCTGAGAAAATAATTTGGTGACAAAATTATCCTTATTGGTGTTCTGTTCAACCCTTTTTCTCAATAATTCAAGTGCTTCAAAGATTCGAGAATAATTCAATATAATTTCTTAGACTTTTTCTTAAACTAGTCATAAGTAAATGACGATCAAATTTTCCTTTTTCAAAATATTACTTTGCTTATTTCTTGACACTAATTTTTCATTTTCTTTTGATCTAAAGTTAGTTGATAATTTAAACAAAATCTCAAAAATATCCAGGAGTTACGAAAATGCTCCAAATTTTCTCTTTTTCAATACTGTAAATTGGTCAAATACTACTATCTAAATTAGACAAAAACTTTGATTAGACTACACTTAGAAATTCACCATTCTTATGAAAATAACCCCAAAATACAAAAAATGCTATTCTTTTAATACAGAAATACTGTCAAAAATACAGGTGAAGTCCCCGTTTTCTATCCCTCTCTGCCCAAAATGTAATTAGCATCTCGGTTGTATACCTAAACCAAGATTTTTCTTAACCAATGAGAGAACATGGAACCCTCAACCAATCAAATTTAAGCACAGTTATTTTTTGATTTCTAAGTAGGATTCCTGATGTGTTTCACATAAATAGCCTCAAATAATATTTTATGAAAAATATTTTTATGTAAAAGATTTAGTTATATAAAGATCTATCGTTTGATATGGTTTTCAGAATTCTAGCTTCAGAAATAAGAAAGTTTAAAAAATCTTCGTTTCGAACTATAAAATTACTGCCATTAAATGCAGAATTCAAAGTTTAGCACTTTCCTAGAATTTCATTCTGAAATATTATTCCGGGTTAAAACTAGACGGTTTTAAATTTGGATGCGTTCAATTTTAAATTTCAAATCAATATTATGTACTTGAAAGAAAATTTTTGGTTCGTGATCTTGGCCTCGAATATGACTTCAACTTACGTTTTGATAAATACATCAAGTCAATATCAAACCTATTTGCTGCAAAAACTCTTCATATTCATCGAATTGCAAAATCAGCTGCTCTAAAGTTACTTCTCTTTAAAATGTATGCAAGACCAACAGTTGAATATTGCTCTAGTGTATGGTCTCCATCAAAAATTTCAATTTCCTTTGTTCTTGACCAAATTCAAAAGAGATTTCTTAAGTTGGTAAACATCCCTTCTAGTGGACTTCAGAAAATCAAATTGCTTCGACATAGACGGTATTATAGGTGTTTGAAGATTGCTAAAGAAAACATATCTACTTTTTGGAATGCTAAAACTTGTACTAGAGTTTTGAGAAATAACCATCCTAAATTGGTAAGACCGTTAAACAATCCACTCAAATCTCTTTATTTTTTTGATAGACTACCAAATCTCTTTAATGAAGTGATAATGAAAAATAACTCTTTCAATATAAAAGATTTGTACAATTTTATAAAAGATTTGTGACATAATATGACAATAAAGTTTATTATTATTGATAAAAGTCGTATTCCTAATTTTTCTAACCGATTACTAAAAAGGGGAGGAGTGGTGATCACACTATTTGGTTAAGTTAGAAGTAACAATGTCAGACCCCTCTTTCATTTTTACAGTGAGAGATGAAGGGATTAGGTTCTGGATCCTGAGCGTTGTGTGAGTGATGAAGGATGTTTTTAAGTTGTTGTTATGTTTTTGATGATGTGTTGTGATTGTATTGAGATCAGGATCAGACAGAACAATCTGAGTTGAGGTTCGACCGAGGAATTGGAGGTGAAGATGAGTTGTAGTGAAAAGCGAATGATCATCCGAGTGAGTGTGTGGTTGATGTGCCCGGTTGAGTTTGTGAGTTGTAGACTTTAGCATCAACTTCCGGTGTGGGCACGGTATTAATCTCGCAGCGTGTCGGAGAGTGTGATGTTGGGTTAGTTTCGTTACCGAGTGCGCCACATTTAGGGACCGGGGAAAATCAATCATAAGGAGGAAGAGTAAATGTCGTGTTCACGACATAGTGAATCAATCATATCCGCACGCACTCGTCGGTGTGACGCACCCGTTAACGAAGCTAACCCAACATCACACTCTCCGACACGCTGCGAGAAAATTGATATGGTATTGTAGATAACTTTAAGATTTTAATAGTCTTTTAAAATCGTTTCCCCACGTTCCGAAAATGATTTTAGTACTAACATTGAAATATTGTTCGCGGGTTTGGATTTTCGTGATACTTAAACAAAAATTCCTAATTTTGTTTAAAAATAATTTTTAAAATTTGTTTCAACAAGAAAAGTTATAAATTAATTAGCCAATTAGTGTTAATGAGATTAATCATCAGTAAAAATATTACTAAGTGAGCTAGAATTTATTTCAGAATATAAAGAATAAATCATATTGTACGAATATATTTTGATTTCGGGAAGTAACAAACACAAAATTCGTCTTATCAAACCTACTGCTGTCCCTCTACTTGCTTATTCCTTAGTATTATTGACCATCGAATGATCTAGTTAATTATAATTATAATATATTTCGACACAGAAGAAAACTAGACCGGATTGTACGAAGATATCTTCATTTTTGGGATTAAAAATTCATCTCGATTTCAAATAAGAAACGACATAATTATTTTGGATGTGCATGATTAGCCCAACATGATTTAATAAACTAAAGCTTAAGTAATGAGTGTAATTTTTAGCTAAAGAAAAAACCATAGGAAAGTATAGAAAATAATTTATTGTCATTAAAATCATCTTCTTCTTATTCTTTTATTTTTGTTATTGTTTGAGAAAGTTTTGGCTTTTTCTCTCTTCGTAGGAACATTCTCCTCGGACTGCTCGATGGAGATCCTGCAGGATTAACAACCTGCCCTGCTCAATACTTCGTTGTAAAAATATCTTCTCTTCGGCGGAAGGGGAAATCATCTATGGGAGGAAAGTAAATCATTAGTTTGAATTACAATCATCATCTTTTCGTAAGAGAAGAGAAAGGCAATTGCAAAAAATATATTTTCTCCCAAAGGAATATACTATTCAAAAAATAGTATATTCAAATTAAAAACAAGCCACAAGTTTTAGTTTGGCTCAACAGAAACTAGAGTCTTTATAGCATTCTCGATTGATTGATAAGGAGAGGAGAATAGCTGGAATTTAACTGGCCTGGATTCTAGAGTCTTGATAGATTTGGCAGAATCAAAATTGATTTAGAAATAAAGGCCAGTTGCTGGATGGATTGTTTCACCATTTATATAATAGAAAATATGTGCTGACAGGACTGGCTCGATAGGATCTTGAGATATTCATTTAGAAATTTGAATGGATTAATTAGTTAAAATTAATCTGGCCGGCTCAACAGAATCTGGAGACTGATAAAATTTTGATGAGAGAAAATCAATTCTCTACTGCAACATCCTAAAAATTATGTTAATAATACAAACATTTTATAAAAATTTAATAACGCTTACATCAAAAATCATCTAGGTTTTCTTCGTTGTAAATAAACACTTGCGGATTATTAGCTTCCTCTATTTCTTCATCTTCGATGAAAAATTTTTCATTTTCTTGTACAATTATATCAGGATTTTGGACCAAGTTCTTTAGTTGAAATTATAATCAAATATAATAAATTTTTCAGTGATTGAACAAAATAAACTTACATTTAAAAAGCATGAAAATTAATTCTAGGAAGAGCTCTTGCTTTGATTTTCGCATCTGTTACATGGTTAGCATTTTCAAATATTTTTACAAGTTTGACAGATTTTTTGAAATCACAAATTAATCTTTCGATGCCTTGAGTGTTTGAGCACAGCGATGGCAAGTTAAGAGCTCTTTCTTCAATGAAATTAATGCCTTGAAGAATAGTTGGAACACAATACTGCATTTGATTAAAATCCACCATCTCGTAAAAGCTATTGAAGTTTAGCTGTGGATTTGCATAAACTCTCAGTCCATTAACAGCATTACCAAGTAGTCTTTGTGCTTCTTTCCTTAGTCTATCTGGTTAGAAACATTTTACATTACTTTTTTAAAATGGGAATAAAAATTTTTGGTCATATTTATTATTCATCAAATTCGAATACACTAGAATTATGTAGAGGCTGACCAATTCTAGTTATCTTCCAAAGTATTGTCAATTTGATTAAATTTTTTGAACCATTCAAGTTTAATAGAGAAAAAATATCGCTCAGATCATCAATAAGCTTTTTCTTATCTTCCATTCCTAGTTCAGGTTGATCTGTACTCGGAATTATACCAGTATTTTCCAAGCATTTGATAATAGCTTCTGATCGAATATTCTCCCAAACATGATTTGCCATGTCTATCGAGTCAGCCAAGTTAAAAAGTTTTGAAAAATCTATAATTTAATGTTATAAGAAAGGTATGTCTGTAGCTTCTTATTGGAAAATAAAATATTTCTCCGGAACGAGCCTGATATGTTCGTGATGATTATTGATTTTAAAAACACATCAGGAATCCTACTTAGAAATCAAAAAATAACTGTGCTTAAATTTGATTGGTTGAGGGTTCCCTGTTCTCTCATTGGTTAAGAAAAATCATGGTTTAGATATATAACCGAGATGCTAATTACATTTTGGGCAGAGAGGGATAGAAAACGGGGACTTCACATGTATATCCCTCTCCTCTCTGCGACATGTAACCCCTATAATGCTCGGATTTCAGTTTAAACCCTTCTTTTCAATTTGTATGGGTCATTGAAAGGAGCATTCAAATCTGCTGTGGGTTATGAAGGTGTATCTCAACAGGAACCACTTATAATTTTCTTCAAATACACCTTCAAAACCTACAACAGATCTGATCAGGAAAAATTCTCTTTTTGACAGCTATTACGGAGATACTACTGTATATATATATATCTAATTGGTTTATGTTATGTTTATCAAACGTGAATGTATTACTGATATTATAAAGTGTATAAGTTAATACTTATAAAAAACCTGTTACTATTTACTCTAAAATACATCACCCGAAAAAGTTTTTTCTACAATATGAATCATTGGGCGAAAATATTATTTGGCAAGATTAGAGAATAGCATAGTTTTTTTAATTATTATTTTGAGCAAAAAGATGATCTAAATTATTCATAAAGCAATTATTAATTCTAGTCTTGGTATAATCAGAGAGTTCTACAAATTAACAATGCTATCTCTAATGATAATAACTCTCTTCTAATGTTCTCATTTGCCTGAATGGCTCAGTTTGAGTTTTGACTCATTGTTATGGTAACTTGGTATATATACTATTAATTTTTTGGAATCTTTTCAATGAAAAATTTTATTCAGGATTTGAAAAAAACTATGGAATTATACACAAGTATTGTCTGAAAATAATATAAAAATTTTATTATTCGTATAATATTCCTTGTTGAGAACTTTTATATAGTTTATGACAAGTCAATGTATCCGTTGTTAAAGTTTAAGTCTTATTTATATCAATCAATTCTTTCCATGCCGATAATACTTACAACTAAACTATAAATTTGTGTTGTTTAATTGACAGATTATATAAAGTAAACTGAATGATATTGAATCAATATATTGGTCAACGATATCCTCATGGTTCTTAGCTCTGTTGATCAAAATAATTTTTATTTCAAGAAATTCCATATTTTGATTATTTAGATTTTGATAAGGATGAATCTTTCACGTTAAAAACAAAATTATCTTTCAAGATTATGTAATGGATTTAAAAATTTCGTCAAAATCAAATTGCTCATACATAGAGGAATTAAAGATGCATGAAGCTTGCCATTGAAAATATTAACTCACTATGGAATGCCAGGACTTTTGAGAAATAATAATATCAAATTAAAAAGGCATATTAAAATACAGTCTTAATCGGATTTTTCTCTACTCAGGGATATTTTCCCACTTTAGTAGAGAATTTTTGAAGAAAAAAAAGAAAGAAAAATAACCTCAAAAATTTCAGGAAATCACTCCAGAGGAAATTTTTTCTAACATTCACCCCAAATATTTTTTTTAAATAAAACGAAATAATTTAATTTAATAATTTCTCTACATTTTTTCAGCGCTTGATATTTTATCGCTTTTGCAAGGTCTTCCATATTTTTTATTTACTCTGTAACCTTCAAGTTCCGACTCCATCAGATTTTCGACGTCACGGAGCATGATAATATCCAAGTAAGCTGCTTTCAAGTAGATTATTCTGTATTCATATGGGGCATACTTTTTAAAAACAACTTCTAACTTTTTAGCCACGGCATACAGATGTTAATAGGGATATTCATTAATTTTTGCAAACTACAAGGACATTGGAGTTTGGTGAATTTAACAACTCTTCTTATTTCACTATTTCGATCTTGAGAAACAAGAAATAAATCTTCTTTAAAATTTGTGAGAACCTAGATTTGCATAGGGTTTTTTTCCATCAAAGGAGAAAGTTCACTTTCAATCTGTCTGAAACTTATGTAGGTTGCATAAAGAATTTGAATCATTCAAGTTACACCATTCAATAAGAGGGGAATTTTGAAATGAGAATAATTGATTCGAGGTAAAGAATTGAAATTTTCATGAAGTGATTTTTGGAATTAACCCAGAAAAAAATAGAAAACCCGATTTGCAGTGCTCTGTTTTTCATTAGAGAAATTCATGAGTGAGATAGAAAGACAGAAATGACATAATCTTGTTAGGGAATAAATAAAAAAATTAGAAGGAAACTTTCCTTTGACTCTTTTAGTTTCTGAGCTATTTAATACAGTTTTGATACTTCAAGGACTACTGTATCCTTCTACTATAACCGACATGACAAAACAACGAAATTCACCATGAAGGCCCTCTTAATGATAAGATTACTATTTTTGAAGATAAAACTCAAGAAACTCATTAAATGGCTAAGATATTCCGGATTTTAGTGATTGCATGGTGAATTTTCATAAAAAATTGAGGGGTGATTTGAAACAAACTGAATGGCATAATGGTGAAGGATTTTGACACATGCTTCAAAAATAAATAAATTGATAGTTTTATCAGAAAAGTTATAAGGTTAAAAATTTATCCTACCCTAATATAGACTGAAAAACTTGATAGAAATCGAGCGGTAGCTTCTCAATTTAGTATTTTAAATCTATTGATAATAATAATTATTATGGAGGCTGGTCATCAAATTTTATTTTAAATGATCTTAATTAATCTTGATGTGTCTGGAAAAATTTTGAATTTCAATAGATATAAATATACATACTAAACTTGTGTAAGTATTTTGTCTAAGCATATGGATTGTATTGCTAAATAAGCATAGTTTTACACTATTGTACAAATTTAGATGTAATGATATATATATAAAAGTTATGTCAAAAATATTCATTTGAAATGCAATGGCTATAAAATAAACTCAGAAAAGCATTAATAGTGAATTTCTTTGATCCATAAGTCAAAAACTAACTCTAAATAATAATTATAAAGTATTCTCTTGACCACAAAACTTTGGATATCGTCAACTACAGATTTTTCCTATGCTAAAAATATTATATTATTATTATTGTGTAATAAAAGTTTCCAAATTTAAATTTTTCAAAGGATGACGAAATATTGCATTGACGAACCCATGGGTCAAAAAAGAAATTCTTTCCATCCATATTTTATATTGTTTTCTGTATTTCGTGTAATAAAAACAATGCAATAAAAATAAAGCTTATACAAAAGTTAAAGGCATCAATTCAATATAACTTGGGTTTTGCTAGAGTTGAAAATCAATATACATTTGAAAAAAATAGTGATAGGCTTTCCTCTTACGCTTCAGATTATCCATTTATCATTTATTCATTTGATCGAAATTCTTGTGAAAAAAATTTTTGAATTACTGCGTAAGAGAGTGAAAATTTATTTTTTATTCATATAGTGAAAGTGGGCTTTTCATATAGATTCTAAAAGTTCTTGATCAAATTCGATTTTTTGAGGAAAAAATTGAGAATTTTGTAAAAATCACAAATTCCCATCTTGATATTAACTAGGTGTATTGTTCTTTTGAATTCTAGACGTTATTCAATTAATATTTAATATTTCAATAAAGTTATTTATTACGAACTCATAAATACAAAAGATTATAAAAGTCTCTCTGAATCAGGACAGAGGGGAGAAGAGTAACAATTGCTCAGAGCTTTCTTCTATCTCTCTATAGGAATTCCTATGATTATATGCTGATGTATATTATACATTGTATATTCTCTCCAATATTGACCACACAATGATGGGAAAATTTGATAGTATATGTGTGATCAGAATCTTTCGTGACAAGAAACTAAAATTTAGCTATTTTAACGGAAAAGATTGAGAATGGAATAAGAAATTGCGATTCATTTTCTAAAGTTTAATTTAGAAACACTTTTCTCATTCTAATATGGACTGTTTAATCTAAAGCTAGTTGACATGAAGATGATAATTTACTATTTTTACAAAAAAACTCACTATTTTCCTCAGAATAGCGTTTTTTTCGAATTCCATGATGATATAATCCAATAAGTTTGGAAAATTTAAAAAATATTCTGGAAAAATTCAATCTGACCAGAATTGGGCGGTTTTTCGAATTTCGATATTGCACCAAATTTCAACATTTTCTCTTGAACTTGAGTTTAAATTCAAAATTTTGGATCATCATTTCCCTTCGTGATAATTAATTTATTCAAATTTTTCGATATCCCATAATAATGAAGAATTTTTTGGAATTTCTGCAGTCGAATTCGAATTCTTCGTCTAATGCTGATCTCGAATAAATGCATTTAGCTGCTTCAAATCGAAAAATTTTGGGTTCGAAAGTTGAATAAGTGGAAATTCTAATTCTGGTCAGATTGAATTATTTTTTGTCAATTAGGTTTTAAAATTCATTCAGGATTCATTTCTACAGGCATATTACAAGATAAATTTTTAGAATCCGTATCATTCTCCATAATTTCTCTATATCTGATTCTCGGAGGCTTTAATAATTTATTTTCTCGTTTCCCCTGAAATTGAAAAAAAAGTAACAATTGAAGTCAGTCTGATTTCTTTATGTAATTTGGAATGAAAATGGTTACTTCAAAAAATAAATTAGAATTATTGTCTGATATTATTATTATTTAGCGGTCTTTTTAGAAAATAATTTCTTATCACGATACATCAAAAGAACAATACACTTCAAATAATGATGACAGGAACTTCTTTTTTCTTCTTAAATAAAATATTTTTTGATGTATTTCAGAGTTTCAAAAGTTTTGATTCAAAACCCTAATAAAGAATAATTTAGAGTTTTTTTCAAATCAATAGAGAATGTCAAAAATTCTTTAAGGAAGAATTCTATTTAGCGAAAGAGATATATATTTTGTCATCTAGATTTTTCCCCTCTAAAACATAGTCAAAGATTACACTTGAATGATTCCTGACAAGTGGAATTATAATTTCTGGTGGTAATTGAAGAAAAAGAGGAGAGATGACTCAAACATCTATTCCGTTATTGATGAAACTCAGTTGAGTGGGTTAACTTTCTCCCTTGTTGAATTGGAGGATAAAATGGAAATATGTCAAAATACCCAAATTTAATTGATAAATGATAACACAGTAATAATAATAATCTATTGTGATGACATTTTGTGCAATATTTTGGTAGAATTTCATAGGCCAATAGGATACTTGAATTTGATTGGAAAAGAGAATGATAAGGATTAGGAATAGTTTCTTTTATATTCAGTCACACAGAGGATAAAAAGGAGATTTTATTATTAAAATTCATTTCGTTCATTATTTCTTAAACCATCACAAACACATTCAAGAATACTGCTAGTATATATTTTACAGTTATCATCATCATCATCATCAGGAAATTTGGAATTATTATTATCAAGACCAATGAGATCAATGAATTCTTTCTTTGTGATGAGGTGAAAGAAAACGTTGAACCTCACCAGAATGTGCAATCAAAAGGACTTTTATGTCTTGAATAATATTATCAAAGGGTTTTATATATCAAGGCAAAATACACGATAAGTGTATTCAGTCTTTCCTACTTAGATTTGACCCCTCCCACACTGCAGTTACCTCGCCTTAAACCTCACCTCAAACCTTTCCCTAACAAACAGAAAAAATCTCACTCAGTTTTTTTATACCGTCCAAACATCCTTACTCAGTCACACAAACCCGTGTGCGTTTGTGTTTTTTGATTGAGTTGTCAGTTATCGAGGAATGAATCCTGATTCAGTTTTACGAGTTGGACGTATCTTCAAAATATCTTATGGTGGTGATGGAGTTGACCTTGTAGATCAGCTTAATTATCAATTTACTGGTGGAATACTTGTACTTTTCATAGCAATTATCGGTGTAAGACAATATGTTGGTGAGTAGCAATCGTATTATTTATTTGATGGTCAGTAGAGAATATTCTTTCTCAAAAAACTTTCTTTTTTTCGCCTAAATTCTCTGAAATCAATAAATTATCAAGATTCTCATTTGGTCAGAAAAATTTCAACTTCCGGTCGAATATTTTTCTCCAAGCATAGATATAAATAATCTAAAATCGAGATATATTTTTTCACAATCTCTTCAATAAGTTAACTTGGAAAAAAAATATAAAGCTAATTGTCACGAAGATGAGTATTTACTAGTTTTTACAAAAAACTCAATATTTCGATTTTCACAAAGTGAAATGACCCAAAATTAGAAAATTTAACTTTTTCTTTATATTAGCGGGTCTATTGGATTTTTAAGATTAGATTCAGTTTTTTGCGTGATTTTTTATTCCAAAAATTTATGGATTCCTTCGATTATGGGTCTTAAAAATGTCCCTGATTTTCCGGAGAAAAATAAAAAATAAAATTCTTCTTTTATAAATTTCTTCAAAAGTATTTTATTAATTCAAGAACTAATTTCGATTAAAAAAGAAAAAAAATGTCTACTCGCATGGTGGTAGACATACTCTTCAAGAAACTTGATGAATAATTTATAAAAGCATCAAATTCCGAATTCACTCCTAGACTTTTTTGGTAATAATGAATTTTGAGTTTAACGCTTTGAATTCCCCCACCCCCTTCTTTGTGTCTCTTATTATGTTAGAGAATGAATAAGAATCATTGAATATTGTTAAGATTTTTTTATCATTAATCTTTCTGTCAATAATAATCTTGATGGAAAAGTCAAAAAGTCATTTAAACCAATAATAAAATTACCAAATTCAATTTCCTGAAGGCTTTTCTTCCATGTCAATCTGATATGTTAACCAGAAGTACATCAGAAGGGAAGAATCTGAATTTTAAATTTCCCGTTTATATAAATCTTCTCAAACTTTTAGAGTTTTTTGACCTTACGAGTATCAAAAATTTGAGATGAGATTACAAATTTCAATCAAAATCCAATATTTCTACTTTAGCTTATTTTGAGAGTGTTGTTGGACCCGTTGATATATCAATTTGATTGATTTTGTCAATACACTTGTATAGATTATAGATTTTTCCTCAATTTCATATACTATGATAACATTTTCTCCTCCACTAATAGTTGTAATTTTCTTCTTTTCATTCATCATCCTCTTACACAGAGAATAGAAGATATATATAGAATGGGGGATATTGGAACGAGCTAAAGAGTGACTGTGTGAAGGAACGAGAAAGATGGAAAGAATAAAGTCATAAATCAGACGATGAAAAATCGATTAGAAAAGAAATTATTTCCAAAAAAATGATAAGTGACTTCCTTCGGGAAGAAGAAATAATGTGCAAGAAGAAAATTACAGGCAATGTATATTTTTTCTGCTTCATAAGAAATTCATTTATAGAAATAGAAAACTTTAAACCCGTTGGAACGCAACAATCTCTCGACCGATACTTTTAACTCAAAAATATGAGATGCCAACTTCGAATGATAATCTAATTTGGAACAAGAAGGGTTAGATACAAGTTTCACTGCAGTGTTGTACTAAACTGTAGTTGATAAATTGCTTGATCTCATTCTGCACTTTTAGAGAGACTAAAAAATTTTGAGTATCAGAAATATTACAAGATGGTAATAATTCAATAATAGAAAGATAAACCCGTCCATCCCCCTCATTTCTACTCATCCCTTAGATTATAATTATTCTGGATGTTTTTCCTTCGTAATGACGAAGAAAAATTACACTCTTGTTGTAAATAAATAAATATAATGAGGCCAACACACACTCTGTCGTGAACGAGGGAGAGAAAAAAATACGCTAAAGAGTGAGAATGATAACACAACAAGAAGCTACTGGTGATAGCTTTATTGGGAATGTAGATTGAAAATGCTTGACAAATTCCTGCTCCTATAACTCTATTTTGCTATACTCGTCAATAAAAGAGGATGTCCTCTTTTTTTAGTTTACGTTAATTTAACCCTCGCCCTATACAATGTAAAAATAACAAATAATACCTCTGGGGTTCATATGGACCCATTCATTTTAATGTGAAAAATTGAGGTTTTCAATAGAAAAAAAATTTATATATAAAAATTTATTGTTTACACGAGTCACAAATAATTTCATAATGTTCATCACAAACATTTTTCGAGCATTTTGAACATAAAGATCGAATTTTGTTGTCTCTTGACCTTGGACAAATGACGCATCTTCCTTTTGACACGCTGATTTTCCTACTTGGAGTTTCAGAGGAATGATTTGAGACCTTTATCCTCTTAGCTAGTGGTGGCTGAGACGGTGTACTTTCAATATTCAAAGGTGATAGGATAGGTTTTTCAGAAATATTCTTCTGGTGCATCTTTTAGAACTTTTGATCAAAGGCCATTTCAATCGATACAAAACAAAGGCATTTACGGCTGCTATATCCAAGATATTCCAAAACAAAGACAGTGGCCATCGCTTAGTAGATCTTCTGCTTGTATAGTTACCGACTAACTGATCAAGAGTGTCAACTCCACCTTTTGTGGAGTTGTAATATTCAATAATTTCTGGTTTATTACCAGTATCATCAGGCTTTTGATGTAGTGTTGAAAGTAGAACAACAGGCTTATTTTTTTGTCGTCAAATCGCATGATAACGACTCGATCGCTGAATGCATATTCCAAGGTTCCTTCAATAATTTTATTTGATTGAAAGCCGACAGGTAGGAAAGTTCTAGATTTTCTACACGTTCCAACAAGAGCTGTCTTTTTGGAGAACAAATACTTAGCAAGATCAAAAGTTGTGAAGAAGTTGTCACATGTGATCGTTCTTCCTTTATTTATAAATGGATATGATAATTCTCTCACTACTCTTTCACCTTGGCCTCTCTCTGGAAGATCATTTTCTTTTCCGATATAAACTTGAGCATTGCAAAGATAAGAATTCTTCGCATCACATACCGTATTTAGCTGGTTTAGACGGAATATACACTTTGAAGGCACATCTTCCCCTAAACCCAACAAGTTGCTCATCAACTGTTACTTGTTCTGATGAATTGTATGAGAGTTGACAATTTTCAATAAATTTTTGAAACAAGGTTCGTATTGGGCCAAATTCATCAATTCCATCTGAGTAATCTTGATCCTCTTCTTCGAGATCTAACAGGATATCTTCTTCATTATCACTAGAACTTGGCTGATAATCTGGATCAGAAGATGCATCAGAATCAAGAAATAAAGATATTTCAGGACTGTCTAGTACGTCTGATCGGCAAGTCATAATTATAATGAATGAACATTCTTTTCCTAGTCAAAAATTTCGTTTTTTAGTATGGGGTCCTTTTGGACCCCACTGATAAAATTTGACACATTGTCTTATAAAAATATTTCCGAAGAAAATAAGCAATGAAACATGTTTATCTAAATAAATATTTTTTCAATGATAATATCATGAGGATTAGAAAAAAAAATTATTTGTCTAACTTAAGAAATAATATTACAATTGAAAATCAAAATATTTTTGGGGTCCGTACGGCGAGGGTTAAACAATCTAACACTTGGGTCCTAAGTTCAAATCTCAGGTTGCGGCATATCGACGAGTCCAAAAGTGAATGAAACGGGCGTATACTTAGTATACTTAAACGAAATTTTGCAAAATTACTTAAATCTCCCATCGATATGATAAATTTGATCTACAAGTATATTAATCCAACAAAAATTTCGCTTCATGAATTTTGCTTCTGGAATGAGATAAACAAAATTTTAATGTTCATGAAAAATAGGAGGAATTTCATTTTTAAGTGATCAGATAAGACGGACCTGTGGCATATATATAACTTAAACTTTGTACATATTACAGAATCAAATACTCTTTAAATATAGCTCATTTTTTTAAATTTTATTGTAGAACAGTCGGTATTAAAATGTCTTTTTCATTTTCAAGCTAATAAGTTGTGTAAAAAATTTTAAAAAATGTAATTAATTTCCCGTATTCATTTCATATAAAAAAATACGAGTGCTTCTCGTTGATAACCTTGTAATCAAATTTATCTCTTAATTTCATTCCCTGTGAAAAAATGTAAATTGATGAACGGAAAAGCAGCGAGTGTAGAGGAGTTTGTTTTTAAATATTCAAATTAGAAAATAATTGATAAGGTGACCTCTCTCTAGCTCACTTTCGTGTTCATGCATATCGTTTTTTTCAGTAGATATAATTTTTTACCCCAGAATTTTCTTCATTACTCATTCTGTATCTGCTGATGTAATGAGTAAATAAAAAGTATCGTGTAATGTATTTTTCTTCTTTGCCAAGTTTTATTCTGCAGAGAAAAATATGGAAATTGAATTGAAAATATAAATTTTCAATTTTTCTCCTCATAGGAAATACTAATCATGCGTGTATTGCCAGTCAAAAGAAAGGACATTTCCTGGTTTGGAAAAATGAAAAAACATATTACTTTTTTCTTATTCTTTTATTTTTGCTCGAAAAAAAAATTTTGATCGAAAAAATCACAAATTATTTGCAAGGATCATTCTCTATTTTAATTGGAAAGTTTAGAGTTTTTTTCCGTCTAAAAACTGAATGCAGATATTGTAGATTTAATCTTTACCCGTCTACTACTTTATGTATAACTTACTATATAAAACTATTTTAAGCCAATTTGAAATTATCAGTCATTGTTCCTAGAGCCTTTTTTTTCTCTAGGTCAAGAGAGTTTATAAATTACAGATTGTTTGAGTAATTCTACAACGCTTTAACTTTTCTTATCGGTTGACAAAACGTTATTTATTTGGAAATTTTCATAATTTTGAAGAGAAATTTGGTGAGATACTTGAAGATTAATTTTATTATATCGGTAGGCAATTTTTGTTATTTTCGTCAAAATTTCTATACTATCTTGATTTCTTCAATGATGATTCATTTGAAAGGAAATTTTTCTAGCGTCCAATTGGTAATAATAATTTCGAAAAATCAAATTGAATCGATTATAGTTTGAAAAAAAGTCAATTATATATTTTAAAATTATCTTTGTATCTCAAAAAAAGCTAACAAGTGTGATATATAATGCCTCTCGTTTCAGTTCTGCTTTAATAGGGAAAAAATGGTAAGTACAGAAGAGATAGAACAAAGATTAAGAGAGATACTATGCACATAAAGAGATACGCAAAGATCTATTTAAAATAGAGTACAATGTTACGTACAATTCTGTTACTCCTGCTAATCACTGAAATTGAACTAAAAAGTAGAGGGTAGAGAACAGGAAATTTGGTTTATATTCCCTTCAACTTAAAGTGGAAAGTTAACAGTAGTTAAGTTAACTAATTCATTATTTCTTGTACTCAAATCTTTCATTTTTGCTGTTCTATATTAACCATTTTCTCCTTGTTCCAATATGAACACACTTGTTTAAAAGAGAGTAGGGTATACAGACTATGTTATAATCTCCATTATATACCATGAAATCTTCTAAAGAGTAAAGAGTTGTTACAATAAAAATAGATGAGAACATGAGAAATTGATGAAAATAATAGAATAATTGGAGGGAAAACTATAATGGATTCAATGAATTGATTTCTTTCTATCCTAAAATTTCTAAATTCAATGATCTAAATTGATTTTATAAGATTTTCAATGTGTTGGCTTAAATATAGTTGAGGTGGCTAGCATCACATGTGTAAAAAGAACAGGGCTTATCATATCTATATCTGGGGTACGCCAATATCTTTTGAAAACACTAAATAGTGGACTGACGAAATTTTCCAAAATTACTAAAATCAACTATCAAGTATTTTAACATCATCCCAACAAATTTCGCTCCAAAAATTCAAGGGATTCTTTTTCATTTCATCAGTGTTAAAACGCCCTTAGTCTCTTAGTCTATAGACTATAGCCCAATTTTGCAACTCTTTTTTGGAAGAATTCAAGTTAAAATCTTAAAATACGTCTTTAATTTCGTGGGATGATGTTGAAATACTTAATTTTATCACATCGATAGGCAATTTAAGTAATTTTGGAAAATTTTGTCTAATTCTATCATTTGGCGTGTCTAAGATAACTCCACAAAGTTAGCACCGTGTCAAGGAAAAGATAAATTTGATTAGCACACTTCTTTTTACCCATGTGATGCTAGTGTATCTCTTAAAGAAAGAGAATTTAACACTGTTATTCTCCAGAATGTAAAATTTGGTTGAGATTTGGTTCAAAAAGTAGTATCTACACATTCATAAAGGCATGTTTGCAGACGAGTCATAAGACATGGATATATACAATAATTTAATTATAATAATTTTATAACAAAGTTGTTGGATCACAAGTTACATAACTCTCCCTTAATTCCTTATATAATTGAAATTATCTTTTGTATCGTTAAATAGAATAGGGGAATCTTTGATACATTTCAGAAAGACTTATTCACAAATAAAGAGTCCAGTAAATTGTTACTTTGAACAACTATAAAATTCCCCCATGTCTTGTCTGGATATCATTTTCATTGTAACCTTTGAGATAATAAAATTATTCTTGTCCATCTTTAAGCCTTGAGAATGATGATATCAAACTAGCTTTCAAAAAAATCATATTCTTGCCTTATTTTGCTTGTTTCAAATTATGAAAATGATGAGTGGTACAGCTCATACTTGCAAAGATCATCTCCAACTATTTAGAATAATACTAACCCTTTCGATATCCTTGAAGATATATATGTTCAAACCGAACTTTTTGCAATAAGTTAAAAACATTTTTTTCATGATCACTTTATGAGAATATATCACAAACTATCCAAGTTTACTAATATGTTATATTTTTGCTAGCCAGGCTTAAGAATTCCATTGATATTTGATCAATAAGCACTGCAGCTCCATCACAAGTCACTATAAAATTGGTAAATTTCAAATCCATTTTCAATATCTAAGTTGTTTTGAAATCAAATATAATGCAATTTATAAGATATCTTTTCTGAGATTAATTTATTGTCTTTTACAATTCATATCCGAATAAATCATCTTAT
This sequence comes from Gyrodactylus bullatarudis, assembly GCA_012064415.1. Classification (NCBI taxonomy): domain Eukaryota; kingdom Metazoa; phylum Platyhelminthes; class Monogenea; order Gyrodactylidea; family Gyrodactylidae; genus Gyrodactylus; species Gyrodactylus bullatarudis. Next base: position 152,822 of record SSNU01000082.1, read on the forward strand.
TGGCGAACGTTTATTTTTAATTACTTACCAGTAGATAAGAATTCAATATAAATCAGACCCTGAAGAAAGTATGTTTATCATCACATTTAAAGAACATTCGTTGAAAGAATTTATTTAAAACTTTCTTCATTTAGCCAAGGTATCGAAAGGGTTAATTCATGTTTTTTTCAGATTACTTCTAATCTAAAACATTTAACCGGTATATTCGAATTTCAAGTATTGCAAACATTTTATCTGTCATATAATATCAAAATTATTTATCACCTCCACATTCAACTAATTTTCAGTATTATTCAAAAATTTTATATCGGTTATGTATGATTTGAAATTATTTCCGATTATCGATCATGTCTGAAGTCAACCAGTAGTCTCAAAGTTTCTTTTTATGACTTTTAAGAGGAAATTATTGATTATCAAGTGAAAAGATTAAAATCTTTTATCAATTAATCAAAACAATAATAGTTGGTAGCATTGAACAAAGCAAAAAAATTTATTGCATAAAAAAAGTTTATTAACCACTCAATGTTGTATATCCAGCTGACTGGCTCGTTTAACCAATAGAAAAGTTTATGATTGATCGTCGATGAAATTTCATCTATATTACCAGTCCGATCATGAGTACTGTTTTTCTTCACATATTTCTCACCCTAAATTTGGAAATTTTTATTCCATCTCATGCCTAAGATTCAGGAAATTAATTAAAATTAAATTAAAAAGTCATGAGGCCCCATTAAATTTTCCAATATCTCTTATATGTGACATTATTAGAACAAGAGACAATTTTCTTTTCCTCAATAGTTTTAGAATAGAAAAAAGAACAATCTTTACATGTAAATAGTATTCCATTTTATTGATTATTTTTTATGTTTTTTCAATATTTATAATTCACAAATACTATATATTGTAGTACTATTATCCCAAACCTTTATTGGTATATTTTCTCTCTACCTCTATTTGTATTTTTGGCACTTGAACCTTAAGAAAAATCGAAAAAAGTGAAAATATTGTCTTTCTTCCTTTGGTAACAAGTGTGCATCTTTAATTGGCAAATTTACATAGGAATTAACTGATAATAATAGAGTTTGAGAAAGCAAGAATTCTAGAGCAATTAAAGTGAAGTGTTACATCTAAATTTGTGAGAGTAAGGACTATAAGTTATATGTCGAGAGATCGAATCATCTTTTCCCAATAGGGAAATTTAACTTTTCTTTTGTCTCCCATTTATCCTTCTACATTCAGTTATTTCTGGTTGTTCATAAATCCATATATATTTTCTCGTTCATTTATACACCACATTTTTATGCATCTTGAGGATTTTTACTACTTTATTTTTACACTTGGAATAACTTTGAAGGGATAATTTTGCATTATTAATGTGATTTATTCATTCTCACAAGATAACCCTACTTCTCAATGATATTTTCCACTTTTGTAGAGAATTTTTCGCTGATTTCAGATATGTGCTTCTTAAAAATTTCTACAATAGAGTTTTCGAGTTATTCGGTAAAAACTGAAAACCCAACTTGAATACATGAATAATAAAGAAAGACAGAAATGACATCATCTTGTTCAATAAATAAATTCTTAACGAAAGAGTAGAACGATAGTATCCCATGACTCTTCTAGTTACCCAGCTATTATAAAAGTCTAAATTGAAAATTCACATATTTTTATTTCGATTGAAAAGCATTGTATTGCAAGTCGGGTTTTCAGTTTTTTACTGAATAACTCGAAAACTCTATTGTAGAAATTTTTAAGAAGCATATATCTGAAATCAGCGAAAAATTCTCTAGAAAAATATTATTGAGTAGAATTTTTCCATGTAAGACTGTGTTATTTTTGACACTTTGTAGCGTAGATTATAAATTTCAATTAGAGAAGTAAGGAATTAAAAGAAATGAGTTGCCACTATAATAATAAAATTAATTGATGAAAAATAAGTGAATTTGAGAAATTTCATCATCGATATTCATTCAATCATGAACAAAAATCATAAATCGTAGAATATAACTTATCTCAAGATTAATCTTTGAATTATAAATGCTGAAATTATTTGACTTTTGAAAGATGCATGAGTCATTCATTGGCAAAGGGAAGGCACAGGACAGGGAATTATTTTATCAATCAATTTCTTTAGATTAATGGTAGAAAATTGAAAGCATAAGCTGATTGAATTATTATTATAATAGATTATAATTATCTGTCTTCTGGGGAATTCAATTGAATTAATTGGTTAGATTTTTAAATAAAACAACTCCCAAACCACCCCTAAAACCGACCTTTTCTAGACCCTTAAAAATTTATTTTCATCTCAAGAGATAACTTCAAGGTTCAACGATCTACGGTTATGGTTTCCATCTTTTAAATTATTACAGCTTAATAAGTCCTAGTTAATTCTAAGGAATATTAGTTTGTTTTTCAGAAAAATGCTTAATGGATTATTTTCAGTTTCTTTAAAATAAAATTATGACCTTTGAAAGGTTAAACTAACCAGGTAGTTTTATTCGTAAAAACACTATCAAAGTCTTAAAATGAGTACAAAACTGAAAAGTATGTATCAAAAAGAAAATCATTTATTCGTCTGAATAAAGTTTCAATGATAAATGGCTTAGCATGATGAAAATTATGACTTTAATTGCATCATAAACTCTCAAAAGTGCTATTCAAATAATTTTTCTTTGTATTTTTCAAAAGATCCAAAAAACATAAATATCTTTTGAATGAATTCAATGTTCATCAGAGGAAAATAAACAAATAATAATTCATCTGATACCAGGCAAAATAGCTATCAATCAAGATTCCTCTTCTTGAATTTTTCCTTACAACATGATTGAAAGTTTCTTCTCAAACTTTGACAATGCCATAAACTCGTTAAACCTCTATTTCAGCAGACTACAGAATACATAAATAGAGGCATTTTTCTAAAAATATGTTTGCAGGATAGCAAGTGTTCTTAACCAAAAGTATCACTTTAGTATCTAGGCGTCACATTTTATTCATAAACTGTTGGTGACTTTTCAAACTTTTGCATAATCCATGATATGTGACCTTTTTGTCATAACAGTGCATTGTTTCAGAAAGAATGATTGATCATGCTAGAGTTTTATACTAATTTTCTTGCAGTTTCAGCCTTGGTAGATGGTAGTGAAGAAAATGATTTAAAAAAACTTTTTCACTATCTCCATTCGTAATGAATAACCTTTTTCTGTACGTGCCTATTTCTTTCTCCTTTTCTCTATCTGTGAGGTTGACATTCAAGTTTCTATTTTTTAATAAATAAACCAAAAGCTATGATGTAATGTGAACATTTTGACCAAATAAGCATTAGCTGTTTATTATAAATTTGCATTGCCTACCCCGTAGGAAAAGCTGATTAGTTTTTTTCTCGATCTAATGTCAAAGTTGTCTAAAATCCAATGGATTATCCTGAGGTTAACTGTGACAAAAAAAGAAAATTATTAAAGTCATTTTCGATCTTTAGAAAAATCTCATTTATTCATCAAGGCTTTTTTGAAAACCAACTTCGGTTTGAGAGAAAAAAAATTAGAGATATTTAAAATTTCGTCTTGCCGCGATTTTCCATTGTTATAAACTTTGAGTTGAATTCGTAATTTCAGGGTCTAAAAGGAATCAAACATCAATTTTTACAAACCAATTATCACTATTCAATTTGAACTGATCATTCTAATTTATAAATTTTCAAACAGTAAAATTGCTCGAAAAATAGGAAGTGGACATTCGCACCAAATGTGGAAGGAATGAACTGTTTCATAAAATTTGAACGATCATTTTTGTTTTCCTTCTCTATTAGTAATCCTAAATAATAATTTTTGATTCTTCTAGAGCTTAGATAAGAGAATATTTGTCACCTCTTATTATCACTACAAGTGATTCGAATTGATTTCCAAAATATCTTTTGAAAATTTTAATAACCTGATGAAAATATGAGATTTTTGTAAAAAATTCGATTGAAGTATGAAATTTCCAAAGATTATGGTTACTTGTTGGAAAAATTTAATTCAATATATTTTTCTTCAATATAACAGACCAATATTTCCCTATTGGTAACGGAATCTTTTGAATTAAAGACTTTCTCTCATTTCCTCGTAAAATTCATAGGGAAGAAGAGTCTATGAATAATTAATCAAGTGTTTCATCTGCTCTTCGTTGAATTTCAACATTGGTGATGATATCTGAGATATCTTTTTCCCATAACATTATAAAGAATTAGTTATTAGCTAAGATAACCAAAAAAAGTAATGTAAAATACTGGGTAGAAAGACAAAATGGAAAGAAATTTTGAACTGATTGGCTTCTTTTTTTAACATAATGTCTATGTCGTTATCATGTTTATTGCAATTTGGATGTTTTATCCATGATATTTATGATTTTTCCATGGAAATTGTTTAGTTGTCTAACCAAATAAATAATCATGATCATCTATCTATTCCTCGGCTTATTTCATGTCATTATTTTTTTTCTTGGGAAAATAAATTAACTTACACAAACGGGTTCTTGTGGTTCTTAGCTGATATAATTAGATAATAATTATAGAAAGGCTGCGTTTCTTGATCCATGCTTCTTGTGGTCATATGATATTAACTCGTGTATCAATATTTCATGTTGAATTAAAACAGAATAAAAACAATTAATTAATTACTTTGTATTGAATTTCATCTAGGCTGAAATGCTAAATTCATTCACATTTTCAAAAGTTCATTTCACAAATTATATCTCGATTGCCCCATTTTTCCTACATAAAATGTGGCAATATGTTTTAGAATGTATAGTATAATTTTAGTTAATTAGAATTTTCTTCATACTTCCCTGGAACATTGTTAAAAATGAATGGAAATTTGAATTTTTCTTTCCACCTTTCTTTCTGTATGTATCACTATTACACACAGACACACCTGGAATGTGTAAAAGAAAGTACACATATCTTATTTGTTAGTAAAAGTGTGCTTGTAAAGTCCTCTATATAGATATATGTAGCTGAGAATGCTTCTCTATCATTCTAGTTTGTTAAAAAGTCATAATCAATTTGCACTGGAGGATAAGTACAATTATCTAGCTATTTCCCAAGAGTCCTGACAATCTATCTGCCACATATTTTTTTTCTTCGTCAGAATTTAAATTAAAAATCTGAAAAAATTCGTTGCAATTTTATTTTACAATCCTACAAATAGATCAAGTATGATCTTTCGATAGTAAACACACATGGCTAGAATTTTGTTCTAAATACATGTGAAATTGAAAGAAATGCAATTATGTGGATTTGTGTTTCTCTCTCTTTTGTGATCGAGACTAGCAATTATTTCTATTATTTCTAATATTCAAGAATCAAAAGAAATTGTTTTGGAAACTTTTTGGCTATTAAATCCTTCTCTGAAATACTTTGCTTCAACTGCATAGTTTTATTCGCATTTGACTACATTAGACTGTATTAGTTTTCCTGAAATTGAAATTAGAAGGGTTAGAAATTAAGATCTCTATATTTACAGAGATTTCTTTCGATTGATTAAATATTCATATACCATTGTTCCACCAGTGGAACACTTTCTTGAGCAATATTTTGAACTGAAAATATTTAGAACGTACTTTTCAAAACCTAATTGCTGAGGCCAAAAATGCCAATTTTAACATATACTATCTTTTCAATGATAAGTTGGCTTTAAAAAAAGAATTCATTTTCGGAATCACCGTAGGTATTTCGGTACGAATGTCATCAATTTCCTGAAAGAACCAAGAATTATCGTTCAAATGGAACATTTCTGAGATTGAACATAAAACCATCGTAAAGATTATGATCAACAATGCTTTTATTATAAAGAAATGATGTTATTCTTGATTCCTAGTATAGACGAGCCTTTTCCCTTCTTTATTCCAATTGGTCAATTTCTCTTTCTTCTGTTGTTATGTCTCGTTGTAGATAAATTTATAACATAAACTTATGAATAATTGAATTTAATTTATTACATTCTCTACCTCTCCAGATGGAAATATCTAGATAGATCTGTTTTTCTTTCTCCTGCTACATCTTTCCACTAAAATCAGTTCATGCTTAAATTTATTTAGAAATCTATGTCTTTGCATCTGGTTATGCTTCAATATAATTTTATTTTGCTTGACCAAGAGCTTGAAATGAACTTAATTTTACCTCAAGTTTTTGCTGCAATGTTCATTATTTGACAACCCTTTTGTTCACCATATCTATTTTTTTTAATTCGTTGAATATGACGTCGGAACATCTATTTTGATCTAATTCATTCATTTCCAATGAAAATTTGAAATATTACGCGATCAGATGATTCTGGTGAATATAACAAAAGTGTACTTTTTATATCATGTTGATTCAAGAAATCGAACATATTGGATGGTATCCCTATATAGCTAGCTGAAAAGGAATATTCTTTTATTTTCAAATCTCAAAAAAGAAGCAAGAGTTCATAATAAATTATCGCGATTATTTTCAGAAAAGAAGGAGAAATATTTGTACTTTATGCGTATTCGTCATCAAAAATCAAAAATGATAAACGATTGTACCATTGTTGTGTATGAGAATTTTTTTTGACATAAAATCTGACAGTAGATTTTTTCCCTCTGTTCTATTCTCCTCAAAGTGGTTTAGAATGTAAGTAAGTGATATGATACATTAAAAAAGAATACTTTAATTCGAGCTTTTTTAAAGATTAAAATGAGAATTTTGACTGATACATTAATGAAAAGAAATTCTCCAACTTGATTGTCAGAAACAAATCTTTTTACTAAGCAATCTTTTATAATCTATCATGTTAGATTAGACAGATAAAAATCTTTTGTTTTCCAATATTTGAAATTCCCCATTCTTACAACCTTTTTTATATTCAAACGCTTTATAGGTTTTTAAATTAAAAATCATTTTTCCCTTAATTTATTTATAAATCAGTTTTTTCACAATTGCTTTCTCATCATTGTATCATGTTAGGAAGGAGGACACTCTAGATAAGAAGGTATATTCTGCAAATTTCAATGATGTTCATAATAGGTAAATCATATGAAAAAGAAATATTTTTAAATTTTATTTTTCCTACAATATGAAAGAGAAGACAGTCAGATTGGACTAGCTGTATTTGATCGATAATATCATAAGAATACTCCCATGAGATATGCAAATTAATCTATTTGACTGGTGATTTGAAGCAGTCTCCTAGTTGCTGGCAGGTTTCAAACTTTTTCCATCTACCTACTTAGCTATAAGTAAAAACATAAAAAAGCCCTCTGTTCTGAAAACCATTTAAAAGTATAAAATTTTCATTCAGAGTCTGAATTTGAGAAACTAGTATTCAAAGTTACTAAAGTTTTCTGGTATTATTTTGGAGATAAGATATTATGTAATTTGTTATTATAAACCTAATTGACATGAAGATGAGAATTTACTTTTTTTACAAAAAGTTTTTTTTCTCCAGAAAGTTAGGAAAAAATTATTTTTCGAATTCCATAATAAAATCAGCCGATAAGTTATGCAAATGAAAAAAAAATTTCCGGAATAAATTAGGCCGTTTTTCAAATTTGGAAAACGCACCGAATTTCCACTATTTCAACTTTCGAATCCAAAATTTCTATCGATTTCAAAGATTTGAAGCAGTTAAATGCAGATATTCGACATCATCATCAGACGAAGAATTCGAAATTTTAACTTTTTCTTGAAAACAGTAGATTCCTCTCTTCCTCCACGGCCTAATTCGAATTCTTCGTCTAATGCTGATGTCGAATATCTGCATTTAACTGCTTCAAATCATTGCACTTTTGAATTCGTAAGTTGAAATAGTGGAAATTCGATGCGTTTTCGAAATTTGAAAAACGGCCTAATTTTGATCAGATTGAATTTTTTCCGGAAATTTTTTTTCATTTGCACAACTTATCGGCTGATTTTATTATGGAATTCGAAAAATAAATTTTTTCCTAACTTTCTGGAGAAAATTGTTGAGTTTTTGTATAAAAAGTAAATTCTCATCTTCATGTCAATTAGGTTTAGTATTTTATAACATTCATATCAAAGATCTCAATCCACATTTTTGCTGAGCTCAAAAATAATCTTGAAGAAAACATTTGAAATTATCTCGATGTTTTAGCTTAATTTCGAAATTTATTGATTTTTCTTATTTTAATTCGGCTTACTTGTAAGTAGTTTATATAAGATATTATTTTTCAAATTTGCGGATCTAAAAATAAATTTAATAGGAAGTTATATAGTGATCAAAAGACACACTACATACATTTAGAACTCATATTTGTACATAGCACCGAAATTTTGTACCACTTTGGGTTCTGAGGTCAATCATTCAACCAGAATAATACTAAAGTGAATTAGTCAGATATATTGTTCATTGGATGATCCAATCATTATTCGAGTCAAATAGCCTTAAATCTTAAAATTATTCTGAATTACAATTCGAAAGAATATTTTGAAATTCATTTAAAGAAATGCTATTCAATTGATTTTATTCATATTTGTTTGCAAAAGAATAAATCAAAGAAAAAACCAGATCTGAATATGTGTGCAAAAACAATTTGTGTTTAGCTTATCGAATCTTTCTTTTCGGTTTAATTGCTTAAAAGTATATCGTCTATAAATACTTTTACGGAAATGAAAAATAAAAATTGATTTTAATTTTTCCCCTTCTTCAATGGGCTTAAAAATTTCATCAAGTCGTACAGACAATCGTTTCACCTATACAATGATATTTAAAAAAATTATTTCAAGTGATTTACAGTACTTCATTTGAAAGAAATTTCAATCGATTGTTTGAAAATTTTCTCTTTTATAATTGTTGAATACTTATTATTAGTACAAAGGGTGCAAAATACAGACATAGGATGCCTTACAAAAGAGGTATATCTTCCCAATGGTAATTTTGTTCGAATCATATTTATTTACAATTTGTATGATCAAAATAATTAAACCTATGGTGAAACTTACTCTTTTTTTAACGTTTTCTTTAGTTTTCCTATTTTTCGCTAAAAATTTCTCAAGAAAAATTTTTCTTTTGTTGCAATCGTCAATTTAACGCTTAAAGACCCAAGGAGAATATTTCAACGTACATAGCTGAGATTGAAAATTTCGTATGGTTTCAGAATATGCTGATTACAAAAACCAACCTCTAGCTTATGAGTTATTGGCCCGAAAAATGACCATTTTTAGACCCTAAAAGTGGCTTTTTTTCATTTCAAGAGATGAATTCAAGGTGATGGCATTTTCGAATTCTACGGGTATGGTTTCTCGATAAGAGTTTCTTTCTTTTTTCTCTTCGATCTCTTTTAGTGGTTTTTCAATAAAACGTTCTTTATAATTTCGAGAAAAGTTATATATTCTTTCAATAAAGAGGCATTTTTAAATTGTCATAACTTCTCAATAAAAAATTGTGCCTTGATAAGTCATAATTCTCTCAGAAAAGTTGTCAATAAATTATTTTCAGTTTCTTTAAAAACAGAATTAAGTACAATTAGAAAATTCTTGGAAGAGGATCCTAAAAAATACAGAAAATCATATACACACATTACAACTTCCATGGCCCAATTAATCTCACATTAATACAATGTATCAATATAGAATAGAGAAGATCATAAATAAGAGAGAAAAAAAGATTTTAGTTTTCATCAGTTGGAGTACAAATATTCATTCTGATTATATATATAATTCAATGAAATTTATTATTAACTAAAAAATTTAATGGCTTAACCCAGGAATTGAAACTGAAGAAACCTGGTGAAATACGTATTTTTCAATAAATTAGAAAATAATTCAATTAAGTTAATGTTGAACGAGTTACCCAGACTGAATCCAGATTTCAAGTTCCCACGTCTAGTGAACTGTATTAGGATAAATAGAATTTTTAATTTAAAACTTTTCAAATCAATAATAAAACTTGATAAACGGGAAGCTCATCTCTCTTCTCCCACACAATAATGAGTCTTAATCACATATACGACTTAAATTTCTTTTCTTCAAGAGGGTAATTTTAAATTCATTGATAATTATTCATTCTGCCAATATCTTCCCCCTCAGCATATGCACATTATGTTGCAGAATATGTAAAATAAAGAAGCACTCATACATTTTTACTATTTATCCTCATTTTTTGAGTTTTCCTCTTCTCACTATAATCACAATCCCCTTTTTTCACATACTTAACCATAATCAATCTCATTCGTTAGAGCAGTATTTTTTTATGTTGAACTATAATAATATATACAACAAGAAAAAACTATGCATATTCTGAAATAATAACTAGAGTGAGCTAAGCTAAGGGAATGAAAAAGATTCACAACGTGATCAAACAACAATTTCTCTCCTTCTCACCTTTTTTCACTTTCATATTTCTTGTGATTATTTCTTTATTCCTATTTTTCAAGAAGAATATTATCCATGAGTCATACTCAACTGTGTGTACTATCTCACTCCATGCTTACATCTCGTTTTCTTCTTCTTTGTATTGATAAGAATTATAATTATTATTATGATTACATTTCGATTGATGAGAAATATGAAACAGAGAATTTCCTTATTTCATTAGGATGAAAATAAAATTTGCCATTCGTAAAATTTCTAATAAGAGAGATGCAATTCGATTTTGATTGAAATTAGTAAGAGATATTAATATTTTCAAGTGTTAAACCAGAAAAAAATACCAAATTTAGATAATTTTCAGATTACTTCAGTTCAATATATATGTTACGTGCAATGTAGAAACTAAAAACAGTGTATATGTTACCGTGAGTCTGGGAAATCAGTGTGTGTTGGTAATTCACTAGTGTATGTTGGTAATCAGTGTGACTTTAGTGAATCTAGCTAATAAGCCCTCATTACCCAAACACACTGAGAAGGTCAGTGAATTGAAAGAAGTGTATGTCTGAGGGATTGATTTTCGAATGAAAATTTTCAAAATGCAAAGATTCATTAAGTTCAAGCCCTCAATACGAAATTCTATTTATACTACAAATACAAATTTTATACACCTTTTATATTTTAATTCCCATTGGCTTTCTTGAGGGTATTGTCACTTTTTCAATGAATTTACTTCATTTGAAACATAATCGGTTTAAAAATGGACGTTAAAGCCTGGCGATTAAAATTCGACGAATATCTAGAAGAAATAAAATCTACCAAATTATCATCTCTATTGTTCATTTCAAAATTGTAAAATTATTCTTGTGATAACTCTTGATGAAAATATCCCAAGATATAGTACAATGTAAATTTTACATGAATTTTTTTCTGCTTGATTGATTTTACAAATTCCGTTTGTTGATCTGAGTTTTTGTGAGATAACACTTGAACCTAAACATAAGTCAAATTTTAGTTTACGTGTTTTGAAATCTGAAAAACTGAGAATGTCAATACTCATCAGACCTATTATGAGGTCTATCGTCTATTGTAGAATCAATATTATTAACCAATAAGATTTCTTCTAAAAAGATGAACAGTGTATTCAAATTTTTTAAAGATTTTTTGGAATCCTACTCATGTTACCTACTTTTACCAGTTGAAGAAAAAAATTCAGAAAAAATTTTTTAATGAAAAATATGGCCATTTTCCAAATTTGAATTTGGCTCAAAAATCCCATGTTTTCGAGCTTTGAACCAAAAGTTTTTATTCATTTGAAAGTTGGAGGTTGATCAAAAAGGGTTTTTCTGGATCAAGATTAGGCAAGAAAATCAATTCAACTGAATCTTATCTGATGCATAGCCTTTTTATCGTTTGGGAGCTGAGTTTCAATTTTTTGATCATTTTCACTACTTGAAAATCAATGAAATTTCGATAATTCAAAATCTCTCGAAAAGGGGGTAATTGTCGGTAATTTGGCGGTGCTATTCAGCTTATCTATCTTATTTTGATTTTGAAAAACCTCATTTCGATCAACCTTTAACTTTCAAATCAGTAAAATTTTCGGTTCAAAGTTCGAAAAACTGGGATTTTGGCGCCAAATCGTAATTTGAATTCTTAATGGAATGAGCTAATAAGTTGCTGATATTCAAAAAATTCAATCTGACCAAAATAAGGCTAATTTTTGGTTCCGAAACTTCTTAGCTTCATAAATCTATTATAAAAATTTCTCATTAATCTAAACCTAATTGACATGAAGATGAGAATTTCCTATTTTTACAAAAAACTCAATATTTTTATCCAGAAAGTCAGGAAAAAATATATTTTTTGGATTCCACTGTAAAATGAGCTGATTAGTTTTGAATACAGAAAAAATTTCTGAAAAAAATTTAATCTGACCAATTGAGCAGTTTATTGAATTTCGGAAATGTTTCAAATTTCTACTTTTTCAACTTTCAAATCCAAAATTTTTATCGATTTCAAAGATTTGAAGCAGTTAAATATTGATTTACAGGATCAAAATTAGACGAAGATTTCGAATTTGGCCGTAGAATTTGAGAGAAAATTACTCTTTCCAAGAAAATGTTCAATCTCTATTTTTGGTTTATTTTCCCTCGTGATTATTGAAAAATTCAAATGGTTCGATTTCCCACCGTAATGACGAATTTCTGTGAATTCCTGCACGCAAATTCGAAATCTTCGTCTAATTTTGATCCTGTATATCAACATTTAACTGCTTCAAATCTTTGAAATCGATAAAAATTTTGGATTTGAAAGTTGAAAAAGTGGAAATTTGAAACATTTCCGAAATTCAATAAACTGCTCAATTTTGGTCAGATTAAATTTTTTTCAGAAATTTTTTCTGTATTCAAAACTAATCAGCTCATTTTACAGTGGAATCCAAAAAATATATTTTTTCCTGACTTTCTGGATAAAAATATTGAGTTTTTTGTAAAAATAGGAAATTCTCATCTTCATGTCAATTAGGTTTTTTTCTTTTTAATCAAAAAAAATTCTAAATGAAAAATTTGATTCATGTTTCCTTAATTATTTTTTCAATAGGCAAACCAATACAATGCTGGGTTCCTCAAGAATTCACTCATGCCTGGGAGGAATATTCTGAAAATCTTTGTTGGGTCCAGAATACTTATTTTCTATATGACACGGCTAGAGTTCCTTCCAGTGATGAAGAAGTTGTACACCAGAAACATATCAGTTATTATCAATGGGTAATTTTTTGATTTTTACCTTGCAAATCGATATTTATTGAAATTCACTTTTTACAGGTTGCAATTGTACTAGCTGGCCAGGCAATGTTGAGTTGGGTGCCCTATTTGGTATGGCGAGTTGGCTCAAAGCGTCTTCCAATACTACTCAAGTCAGCAAAAGAAGCTGCCGTGCCTGACAGGGAACTACGACAAAAAGCTATATCTTGCCTTGTGGCAACTCTTGAAGAGCAAGCTGAGTCAACAGCTAGATTCCGACGAAATAATACTGGTTTGAAAAGATTATTTTGTAGTATTCGACCCAACGTCCGTATAACACTTTTATTTTTCATTGTACGTTTTTGGTTCATTGGTAACTCCATGGGCCAAATTTTACTGATGAAGAAATTCATCGGAATTAATAGTACAACTTTTGGCTGGGACCTGCTAAATGATTTCAGTGATGGTCGAGATTGGCAAGCGACAGGGCATTTCCCACGTGTCACATATTGTACAGTTCATGTCAGAAAAATGGGACAGACAAAAATGGCCAGGTAAGAATTGAATCTTATTACGATTTAGAGTAAATTTCTAGATTGTACATCTCACTTTTTTCTAGAATTCACCTATCTATAATCTTTTTAATGCTGTTATTCATCTCCCAGATGAAAAATATCAAAGGTACTCTCCCTCTTATTCCTATTAGACTGGAATAAAATGCATAACTTCAACGATTAATTACCCGATAATCCGAAAAAAAACATAAGTAGCTTTTTACCATAGTAATGGAAAGGAAAACTAATTAAAATTGATTCTAATCTCTAATTAACTCCTCTAATTTCGTCAATTCTTTTGGGAAACACTCCATCAAAGTATAGTTGGAAAACTTTGCAAATTTCGCAGGATCCACTTCTCTGTTGCTAAAATCTTTTTATAAAAATATGTTAAAGCTTGTATGAGTCTCGTACTGCTGATATACATGGATTAAGGGATCTTAGTCTATATTTTTAAACCTAATTGACATGAAGATGAGAATTTACTATTTTTACAAAAAACTCAATATTTTTCTCCTGATTCACAGAAAAAATATTTTTCTGAATTCTAAAACAGAATGAGCTAATCGGATGTGAATTTTCAAAAAAATTCAATCTGACCAAAATTATGCGGTTTTTCGAGTTTCGAAAACGTACCAAATTTCCACTTTTTCAACTTTTGAACCCAAAATTTTTATCGATTTCGATGATTCGAAGCAGTTAAGTGATGATATTTCGGATCAACATTGAACCAAGAGTTCAAATTCACCTGCAGAAGTTCACTGAAATTCGTCATTACTGTGGGAAATCAAACCATTTGCATTTTTCAATTATCTCTAAGGCAAATTATCTAAAATCTGGAAGTTGAACTTTTTTTCGGAAACAGTAAGATCTTCACTATCTCTATGGCCGAATCCTTCGTCTAATGTTGATCCAAAATATCGTAAATGATCAAAATTGTTAAAAGTTTTGGGTTCAAAAGTTGAAAAAGTGGAAATTTGGTACATTTTCGAAACTCGAAAAACCGCTTAATTTTGGTCAGATTGAATTTTTTTGAATATTCACATCTCATTAGCTCATTCTGTTTTAGAATTCAGAAAAATATTTTTTCTGTGAATCAGGAGAAAAATATTGAGTTTTTTGTAAAAATAGTAAATTCTCATCTTAATGTCAACTGGCTTATATATAACGCTATCAAGATTCTGTCTCTTACTTAATTTCAATGATTTTTGCCAAAAATTTATAAGACCTTTTGAATGTAAAAACACGAAATCTTTTGATAATATTATGCCTCTGGTCAGTAGTTTTGTCTGTTATATCAACGAAACCGCTGAAAGTATTCTGAAAGTATGCTTAAAACAAATGTCTACAACTCTCTAGCCAATTCGATTCTTCCTAATTTGATCTTATTTCAAGGGAGCAGGGTAAAAGGGCTAAACACATTGAATGATAATTAGTATCGCTAGGAAAAATAGCTTAATGATTAGAAAAAAGAAATAATGTGCATTTTATAGTGGAAAAAATTATGAATAAATCATATGATTGACAGGGATAGTTAAGAAGATGGATATCTTCCATTCTAGATTTTTATTTTGTATATAAACACATAAAAAATACATAGATCTCATCATCAAGATCTCTTTTTTACTGAATCTCTTTAAACATTTAATGTATGCAAGTAAAGGGTGGGAGTAAATATTCTTGTGTCTTTAGCTAACAGCTTCATCGTCTTATTTTTCAGTTCTGTTCCCTCTCTAATTCTTCTTAACCGTATTCTCCTTTAGAAATTTTGGTACTTGGAGGAAAATAAGAGAAATTCTTCCTATCCTACAAGATATTACTAGTTTTTTCCTTATTTTAATATTGATTGCTCCTAACTACTTCTTGGCAGTGAGAAATTTTTGAGTTACTTTTGTGAAATAACTTCTAATGTGACTGCAATTTTGGTGATAATATAAAAGAATCAATTTAAAATCATACAATAGCTAAAAGGCATCTGAACTATGTGGTAATCAGTGATAAAAATAATAATTTCAGCACATATTTTGCCAGAATTTAAGGATTGAATCCTTTGAGAGATTTTCATCTGAAAATTTTCAAGGGACATCTAAAGAATTCGAAATTCCTATTTTCGTTCCCAAGGATTTATCCTCTTTCACTTCTAAGTTTAGTTCATAACAACTGTTAGTTTTTCATAAAACTTATACTGTTAGCCTAAAGACATTTCTAAACTTTTTACTTGTTTTATACTAGTACAGAAGATTCCAATAAAGTAAATTAACTTAGTTTAATTGTTAAGTATTCCACGATTAATAAATAGATAAAAGCAGGAAAAACACTCCAGATAATTCCAGACGATAAAAAATCTAATTGAAAAAAAGACTTAAAAATTAAAATCAACGATTATGAATGATATTTTAAAAGAAAGGTCATTTAACAAGCTTCCTTAAGGAATTATTTGTGCCTTTCGATTTTCTATTGAAGTTCAAATCTACCTGTTAGGTGACGAAAAAATAAATTTGAGACTTTAGAGACTTTTTAAAAATCCCAAATTTTAATTAATGGGAAGCTCATGATATCCTTTCTATTAAGTATGTACTGATAGCAAGAACGAGAGCTGAAAACAATTTAAAGAAGAACTTGCATTTCTATCTGATTAACTTAACTCCTCATTAGCGTTTGAGAGTACTCAGTACTACTCGCTATTCATAGATGGTTTTTGGCAATATTTTTAAAGGAGGAAATCGTTCTACCTTATGGCAATGTCCATTTTTCCTATAATCTCCCACACAAACATCATAGAAAAATGAACTTCATGATGACATCTAATATAAAATAGTTGGAAGCTTCAAGATATTCAGGTTTCAAGTGGTAACGAAATTTTTGGACGAAATTTGCAAAATTACTTAAATCGCCCAACGACATGATAAATTTAATCTTCAAGTATTTTATTATTGTTCCACCAAATTTCCATTCAAAATACCTTTCCATGCTTCCTTTTCAATCCTTTTTGCAGCTTTTCCGTAAGAGATAATGTGAATTCAAGTTAAAATTACGAATATTAAAAAATTTTCCATTTAAAAATTCTGTTTATCTTATTCCAGAAGGATAGGTATTTTGAAACGAAATTTGGCGGGATAATATTAAAATACTTGAAGATTAAATTTATCATATCGATGCGATTTAAGTAATTTCGTAGTAAGGATTCATGGTTTTTAAACATGAATGACATAATGGAGAAGCATTTTTCAAGACATGCCTGAAATCCTTCAAATTAGAAACATTGTTTAAACTTGATTCCAGAAAATCTAAAAATTCATTTTAATCCCAATTATTGTTGTCTTGAATAGAACAAGAAATTCGATACAATAGAAATTATATTATTTATGAGGAATATAAATCAAATTAGGTGGACCAAGTCTTATCTCATCACCGTCACATTCTGTTTTTTTCATTTAGAAATTCAATAATCCTTATGTAATATTATTATCAGTAATTTGTGTCTTTTTTCCCCAACACCTTCAAGATTTATAATTAAGTTTGTATTTTCTTTTTTATATTATTCTCTTATGATAATATGAATGAATCTATCGAGGTGATAAAATTTTCGTTTTAGTACAACTGAATGAATATTGGTAATTCGAAAATTATTTTATTTGAATGAATTCTTTTACGTTAGTAAATTATCTACAACTTTAGCCAGAAAAAAACGTTCTAATTGACCAAGAAACTTGATGAGTTGCACATAATTTTGTAGTAAAAAAGGTTCTTCTTTAGTTTTCTGAATGATGATTCATGCATACCAAGTAACCAATCGGATTAAACTAACTTTACTCATTCAAATACTTTGTACTTTACTAAATAGATTATTTTTTTGTGAAAAGATCAATATGCATTACAAATACAGTGTGCCCGGTAAAATTTGTCTCTTCATAGATGATACTCTGAACAAAATATATTGATAATTAGATTATAATCTTCATATTTAATGACTAAGTTGTAGCCCATTGTAGGAAGGAATTAATTTTGAGCACAAGTCAAAATAATTAAATGTAAAAAGTACCAATACTCCTACTCCTGTTAACTAAACAGGAAAATAAATAAAAAATAGTCAAGGCTAGAAATTATATCGGATGAGATAGAGGGAACTCTCTATTAATACGTCATTATCATCTTTAATTTTGGAGAAGAAGAATTTATGTAAATTAATTACAGTCAGTTTTTTTCGTTTTTTAATTTTCTTTCTCGTTTCTGGTTGTATCTCTCTCCTTTTCATTAACATTTTCTGAGTACAACTCAGAGTAAGATGAATTTTCCTATGTAAATTATACCTTTTAAGGGGCATTTGCAAAACTGGTGCAAACTCAACACAGCCTTAATATTATACATCAAAAATCCTATTTTATCCTTCTAGAACGAATTAGAAATGATGACACAAGTGATAAACCTAACCTTTCAAAGATAGGGTATTTGCAAAATTGGTGACTCGTACCTTCCCATTTGCAGATATGGTGACAGTGGTAGGTCAAATTACAATCTTGGTTATGCATTCATGGTCACTTTTTCTGTGTTGAAATTTGATAATTGCAATCATGGTTAGTCCTCGCTGTACTGATTTGTATTTACTTGTAATTTAAATCAAGTTAATTTTTCGAATCAATTTAAAATCATAAATTCTTATAGAGGAATTTCTGACTACTTGATTTTTTCATTTACAAATGCAAAAATTTTTAATTCTATTGAATCGACTTCCCCAAATTCGATACAATTTGAGTAAATACAAATCAGTACTTAGGAATAGTCCTCAATACACATTAAAAACTTAATCAGGTACCAAAAATAGATTTTACAAGATTCTAACCATAATTACAAAATAAATATTATTTAGCATAGGGAGGACTAACCATGACTGCAATTATTAAATTTCAACACAGGAAAAAGGGACCATAAATGCAATATTTAAAATTTTACATTGCAAGAAGGGACCAATGATGAATTAAATTTTAGTGGTTCTCAAATCAAACATAACCAAGATTGTAATTTAACCTACCACTGTCACCATATCTGCAAATGGGAAGGTACGAGTCACCAATTTTGCAAATACCCTATCTTTGAAAGGTTAGGTTTATCACTTGTGTCATCATTTCTAATTCGTTCTAGAAGGATAAAATAGGATTTTTGATGTATAATATTAAGATTGGATTGAGTACATATTTAATTTTCGCCTCTTCTAGAGTATATTTGTTCATAATTAAAAATTCAAGCACTGATTTATTTGCACAAATTTCATATTTCTCTTAACAACAGACTTTTTAGATTCAGTGAAAAAAAAGATCTTAAATAATTTTTATAGCAAAATTTATAAAAAAATGTTTGAAGGCAATGTAAAGCTAATTTAATATTAGCTTAATTGATATGAAGTTGGGAATCTATGATTTTTACAGAAATCTCGATTTTTTATCAACAATTCGAATTTTTTAAAGATTTTTTGGAATCCTACTCATGTTACCTACTTTTACCAGTTGAAGAAAAAAATTCAGAAAAAATTTTTTAATGAAAAATATGGCCATTTTCCAAATTTGAATTTGGCTCAAAAATCCCATGTTTTCGAGCTTTGAACCAAAAGTTTTTATTCATTTGAAAGTTGGAGGTTGATCAAAAAGGGTTTTTCTGGATCAAGATTAGGCAAGAAAATTAATTCAACTGAATCTTATCTGATGCATAGCCTTTTTATCGTTTGGGAGCTGAGTTTCAATTTTTTGATCATTTTCACTACTTGAAAATCAATGAAATTTCGATAATTCAAAATCTCTCGAAAAGGGGGTAATTGTCGGTAATTTGGCGGTGCTATTCAGCTTATCTATCTTATTTTGATTTTGAAAAACCTCATTGATCAATATCAAACTCTGAAATTTGAAAATTGGCCATATTTTTCATAAAAATTGATTTTTTCTTCACCTGGTAAAAGTGGGTAACATGAGTTGGATGCCAAAAAATCTTTAAAATATTCAATTTTTGATGAAAAAATCCTAGATTCCCAACTTCATGTCAACCAACTTTGTATGATACATTGTATAATCTGAGATATGGTGTCAAGCATGACTAAAATAATCCTCTTATTTGAATAAAGTCAATGGATACAAAAGTCATATCCATCTATTCATTGCATTTAAAATATATTTAATTGTCTTCATGTATTCTCAAAAGACTTTGGCCTACAAGTTCTAAAGATATCAATTGAATAGTTTATCTATGAACATGGAAAATATTTTATCTTCCTGTACCATACACAATGATACAACTGAGATTCACATATAAAAATCAACGTACAAAAGGAAATGATTTCCACATCTGAACAATAAAGTTGAAAACTTTCCAGGAAACATTATCAAACCCAATAAATATGTATTTAAATTTAATCAATTTCAACGTTATCCTAAATAATTTTATAACTCAAACATTATTATTATTATTATTAATAGAATAGAAATCTGATTTATTCTAAGTGTGTATTATATAATTGATTCGATTGCCACCAGATAAAGAAATGAATTAATTGTTTAGGATGATTTATTTAGAAAAATATATGACAGAGATCATCTCTATAGATTTTCCCATCTCATTTATCATTTCATGAAAAGATTTTTTTTGTAGAGTCTTAATATTTTTACATTGAACTTTCTCAAACTCTGAAACCGATAAACTTGAAAATTTTGATAATAAAGTAATTTTGATTTTTTTTCTTCCAGCTACACTCTCCAATGTGTTCTTCCGATTAATTATTTTGTTGAAAAAGTCTACGTATTTCTCTGGTTCTGGTTTGTTGTATTAACAGCGTTGACATTAATAAGTACATTGATGTGGTGTTATAATACAATTGTGCCAATGCGTAGGATTGCTTATATCAAACAATATATTCGTGCCATTCGACAGCTTTCCAATACTGAAGAGCGTGATTGTACTCGTTTTGTCAATAATAATCTTGGTCCAGACGGTGTACTCATTTTGCAAGTTGTCTCACGAGCATCAAGTGACCTCATTGCATTAGATGTGACCGCCACCCTATGGGCCAATTATCGACATGCCAAAATAACCGGTACTGAAGAAGATATTAATAGGTTTATTGAAACCGTCAACAGAGGCGGTGTCAGCAATAATAACAATAATAATAATTCTTGATGGTGATTTATCGAAAGATACTCTCTCAAACGGTTATAAATTCATCCCTTTTTTACAACATGAAAAAAATTTCCAAATCCACCCTTCCCCCTTATGAAGAAAAATGTACCAATGCAAAAAGTGAATTAAAAATTTAAAAAACTATCAATGCCTGTGTCATAATTAATTATAATTATAATTATTAGGGAATGATTAAAGTTAGAATTCATTTATCCCTGTAAAATATTTCATGAAAAAAATTATCAATTTTAGGATAGCCCTCTCTTTATTGAAAAGTTTCGATACCACCCAAAGAGCAAATTTACAAGTCAGAAACAAAGATTGACGAAGACTGAAACGAAAATAGATTGTGCCAAATTTTACTTATGAATTTTCTTCATCACAATATTAAATTTCAGATAACCTATTAAAAATTCATCCTTTTACTATCTTTTACTCCTGACAAATATTATTTTAAAAAGTTCTTCCTCCATTATCCAAAAAGAAAAGCGAAAAGTTTTACTCAATTATTATTATTATTGTCAAAGCAAAAAAAGCTCTCTGTGAAAATTAATCAAGAGTTTTCTCAACGTATAAGAACCTCTTGAAGGTTGTTATTCAAGTTTCTATTCATTTTAGATATCAACCGAACAGTCTTATCTTTGTCTATTTTCACATAATCTTATGACTTATTCCATGTTCCTTTTAGGCAAGAAAGATAGTATCACCCTTGTGTTTTTTGTAAATAGAAATTTTATTACTGGTAAACGATAACTGACAAAGAAAAAAAATATACATTTTATTATATATATACATATATATATACACTTTTTACCGATTGACAATCCCAAACAATAAACTTCTTCCTTAAACAACATCTCTGTTTTTTTCTCAAGATTCTATTAATTAAATATTATTATGTAATAGGAATGATAACAATGCAGAAAATAGAAGTTGACGAGAAGAGAAGACACGAAGAGGCCAAGAAATTATTGTTTTCCTTCGAAAATAACAAAAAAAATTTGTAAAAAAGACTATATAATGCCGATTAAACCCTATTTTTTCAAAGAAAACTTAAAAACTATTCCAAAATACCTTTAGAAATATTGACAATGTGAAAAAATCCAAATAACAATTGTATTTATGAATGTATTAAATAATGGTCTTTTTTTCTTTCGAATTGATAAAAACCACTTATTCTCTCTTCTGAGCTGCATTTACCGTTGAAGGAAAAAATAAACATAATTTTGTGAGAAATATGTTTTCAACGAGAGTGAACAGAATGTGTTTTTCTCCCCTCAATGAGACTGTTTAAGAAAGAAAACCTTTTTTTATTAAATTTAAACCTCTTTTCCAAAATTGATTGATCACGATGAAACACTGCCCTACCCTCCTTTTGATGAAAATTAACAAAATTTATTATGAATTCTATCAATTATCAAAATTATTTGCTTGTTATTACTATCAAATTTAAAAATACAAAAAATTAAAAAAAACAAGATTTTATTTTTATTGAGATTTCAAAATTCAAAAATTGCCTTATATCATGAAATAGAAGAAAGTTCAGGTTACTAGCGTCTCATCCGCTGAAGAAGGGACTTGACTAACTCAGTACTGAAACGCCTGCAAGAGGCTTTGGTAAAAGTTTTGTTATGTATTCCGATTTTTATAATTACGAATCATTATTGAAGATTTCAGATTCCAACAATTTTCATATTGATCTTGGAAGTTAATTTTTCCAATATACTATTACTATTACGTAATCAATTTTTTAAAAGCTTTTTTGTAAGTATTGAAATACAAGGGTTAGACATCATCTTTTGGATACAGGACTCAACCCGTCTATGAATGCCGTATTTTATAGGTTTTGAATTCGTTAGTTGTTGAGTCTAATCCAAAATGTGTGACTTTTCAGCATTGATTTAGAAATTATTAGAGACTTATAGACCCATGCCTCTAAACCCCTAGATAAACATTAATCACGTTTATTAAGAGGCAAACCAAAAATCTTCAGTACAAAATTTTGTTCCGTGATAATTTATATAAATCTGCATATGATGAAATAATTTTATTAGGATGAAATATCAATTCCCAAATCTACCTGATTTGAAAAATGTAATGCAAATGCAGAATTTTCATTCGCAATTTTCTCCTTCTAAAAATCTGAGACTAATTTATTTTTCTCCCTCATTTTCGGTTGTTTTTTTCCATTATTCATCAATTTTCATCTGGTAAACCCATGTCTGAGAAATTTTGAAATTTAATTAATCAATTTTTGTAGATTAATACAATCGTGGACAGAACTGGTGGAGTGAACTTTTGCGAGAAATTGCGTGAATATTTTCGGTATATTCCTGATGTATTATTGGTATATTGGTAAGAGAAAACATATGGAATCGTCAAATTTCGGATAAAAGTCTTAGAACACTATGATGTAAAAATCATGAATATAAGATTGCAAGATAAATTATAAATGGATTAAAATTCAATAAATATGCTATTTAAATACATAATTCTTAAAGTATGCTTATTTTAATAATTTTCGTTTCAATAAAACTCAGTTTTGTCTTAAATAAAGAGAATGGAGGAGATGAAATCTCTAATTTTATGAATATTATAAATCATAGATAGGAGTCAATTATATTGAAGAAATGGAAATATTATAATATAACTGTTGAGAAGATGAACTAGATGAATCCTCGACTTCCAATATTTGCCAAACTGTCAAGGTCATTATTAAAACAAGGAATTAAATAATGAACATCCCCAATGTGATAATCTTGTTTTATTAATAATAAATAAATGAACTTAAAAACTTACCTTGCCCCAAATCACGTGTTGTTATTAAAATGTCTGATGAGAAGGATATAACAATAACTATTTGTCCTCTTAAATTTTCCGAGATAAAAGGGTTCTTTTTTCGATTGAAAGTAGTAAAATTAGGAATTAGGAAATTTTTCCTTTTTAGAATTTATATTTAAAAATTTACACATATAAAGTTAAAAGTAAAACTCAAAAATAAAACATCTACAATTGTTTAAGCTCATCAATTTAGAAATATCTGAAAAAATATCATACGAATATGAAGAATTTTTATAAAATAAAACAAATCTGAACGTTTTTTTCGAGTTTATATTTTGTTTTCTTAAATAAACAGAACCTTTTCGTATTGAGTAATTCTATTATATTTTCATATTTTATTTATTTTAGCATGAAACGCTTATTTAGCGAATAGATTTTTTAATAGATCGATAGAGCAACTAAAATTAATTATTATTCATACTCAACCTGTTTAACAGCTCATTATTAATATCGTTTGATCTCATTTTTTAACCCAACTTGGAAGAATTTCATTTTAAGCTTATGACTGACAGGGTCTTTCAGAACATCCATTAATCATTTATATATAGTTCTTAATAATTTTCTAACTGGTAAATCTATTCATTTTCCTGAATGAAAAAGTCAAAGAGTTCATTTTTTCATAAATTCATGAATTTCTTCTTTCGGTATAATTTATACGGATCTATCTTACCTATTAATAAATCCTATACATATAATGATCAGAATTTATTTGTCTTTCTATTGAGGCCCTTTTCAGCTAGGTATTTTGTGAAGTTAGATCCACAAGGTCTTAAATTTGTTCCTATATATCGAAATATGACTTATTACAATACTACTTTTAAGTAAAAATGGTGTAAAACGACTTTTGAAAGAAGAGTTTTTGTAGAATTTTTTATTTTCAAATGAAAGAGCGCATTTGATAGGCTCCAATGAACATTTTTTATTCTCTCTGGAGCAAATAATAAAGTCAGTATTAACCTCTAAAGTAATCAATTTTGACCCATAAAAATTTTGCGGCCCTAACATTAACATTCGAACAAAATAATACCACCAATGGATTTCTTGCAAAAATTTGATCCTTTTCGTGGTATATGCCGTTTTATTTTCGTCGGATTGGCTTACTCCACCAGTTCTGTCCACGACTGTATCAAAAAAATATAGATAAAAATATGAAATACTCGAAATTCAATTAATCACCAAGTTTATTTAAAAGTACCGAAAAGTATTATTTTAGAGAAAATATCTTTTTTACAAAAATGAAGCTAAACGATTTTTATTCATTTTAATAAGTTCCTTTATCAAATTTTTTACAGAAAAAGACAAAATCTAAGGAGTAGATCAATTATGAATTCTTTAAGCGATGAAAAGTAACTAGTCGATTTGGGATAAAATAAAAGGCAATTATCGTCACAAAAAATGGTCAAGAAGTAAAAAAATAAGAATCTGCTTTAAGAAAATTAATTTTGAGTTAAACATGGACAGTAAACTTTATCTTTCCCGGCCTTTTCATATACCTGTGAGCATTTAGTATATGACTTGAGACAGGTAAATATTACAAAATCAGTTTGACAGACTTTGAAAAGAATTTTCTTGGCCAAGAATACGATATTCATACTGTAAAACCTTTGGGGGAATAGATAAATTCAGTAAATTCAAAGGAATCTATTAAATGAAAAAAATTCCTTTGTGCTAAATATAATCATTATATTCTCGCTCTCTTGGCTCAGCAAAATTTTTTCATCATCAATCCAATTGATGGAAAAAGGGGGAAACCACAGAAATCCCTAATCAATCAAAGTAAACAATGAAATTATCATATGTAAAGTAATAATAATAATTCATAAAAGTACTTGTTAGTAGTATAGTTATTTCTATAGTTAATTTAGTACATTAAATTTTCAATGATTAGTTTTTTAATTATTTTACTAAAGATACTCTGAAAATGTACTTTATTCGTTTATCCCATTTTAACCAGGTGACTGATTGATTCTCAAGCATATGAGCATTTGCCAGATGAACATTTAAAGATATTGTTATCAAGAATTCTCATGATGGAAATCGATACTAATATGTCTCTATGGGTTACATATTATTATTCTTGAACAATTTTATTCTCTATCATGAGTACACTCAGAATCATGATTTTATTCACTTCTTCGATTCTTGCTAATGAGTAAAATTTTAAATAGTTTATCCAATCAAATTAGACCAAAAGGCTTATCAAACATCCTAGATAAAAGTTCATTTTCTAAATTTCTTATGAAAAACAACTCATTATTAACTATAACGTTGTTCGCTTGTTGCCTGAATATGTTGTATTCTGGCTTGTATTGGTCTATCTGTATAAAAAGAAAAAGGAGAGAAAGGTGTAGTATTTCTTAGAAAATAAGGATTATAAAAATTACAGTGATTGTTATAGTAATCAGAATTATTCGAGTAATAACTCTGATAATATAATTCATCACTTGAAAGAACATTAAAATTAAAATTCGAATAAAAAACATTTAGATTACCCTGATAAAAATAGTTAGGACTCACACAATATTTCGAATACATGTCGTATTCTTCTTCTGGCGTGAGATTTTTCAAAAAACTTAAACCCTGTTTGTCCAATCAAAACATTGAACCAATCAGATTTCTTCTCAACTTTAATCAATCAATTCTAACCAACGATTTCCAATATTTATATCCGTCTTATTACCATTAACAACCTCGTTTAGTTTAATCTCTATAGACTCCAAAATCATATTTTTATACTTATTTCTCATGTTTCCTAGACTTCTTACGTCATTAAAATCTATGATATGATCTGGATTATCAACCCAGTGTTTAGCTAATGCTGACTTGTCTACCTGTACTTTTTCTATAGCCTTTTTGTGTTCCTTACATCTAATTTAACTTATGTACAGTTTCAACTTCGTTAGTTATTATTTCTATGGTATGTTCGAGACTAAATTTTGAAAAAAATTGGTCATGATTAGTTGATTTATTTTTGATTAGGCATCCTTTTGGGATAATTTGTTTCGATAGACACATTTGAAAAAAGTTAAGATGAGAAATAAGTTTAATTCGCCTAAAAACACATTTAGAAATAAGACTCATTATTATAAAAGTTTGAATAATATTTTGATATGTAATTCAAGAATTGTTTCGAAACCTAGGGAAAATATACTTTATGATTTATTGGGATCAAAAATAGATGACCTTGAATTTTTATCTTTTTAGCAGAAACTGTTCCCTGCGCTTGAAAAGCGATGAATAAAATAGGACAAAAGTGTACATGAATTTTTTTTGTATATTTTTGAGGACATAAGGATTAAATCTTATATTAATATTCGTGTAAGTTTATGTATTTTTTGTTTCTCAAGAAAAATAATCATTAGGTGTTAATTTTTTCAAAATAAACAAGATTTTTTGCTGTTGTATTTTCTGGAACTAAGAGTAAAAAACAGTGTTCATTTTTATTAGATTATCCTCTTTTGTTGGAAAAGTAAACTCTTTTCTCTTTACTATTCCAAATAACTGAAGTTAATCGGTATTAGAATTGGTAGAAAAATTATTAGTTAGAATCTCCAGTTTCATCGGCGGTTTGGGTTCGAATACCACTGGTGCTAGTTACTTTTTCCACATTCCCAAGAGTCTTGAGTCAAAACTGAATCAGAGAAAAGATGGACTAACACGAAGAAGAGAATTTCAGAGCCTCATACTAATTCCATAAGTTGAATACTAATTCCTTTCTAATTCCACGGCCCAATTCGAATTCTTTGTCTAATTTTGGTACCAAATATCAGCACATAACTGCTTCAAATCGTTGAAATTGATAGAATATTGAATTCTGAAGTTGAAAAAGTGGAAATTTAGTGCATTTTCGAAATTCGGCCTAATTTTTCAGAAAGTTTTTCTAATTCCCACAACTCGGTGGCTTATACCACTATGGAATTCGAAAAATATTGAGTTTTTTGTAAAAATAGTAAAGTTTTCATGTCAACTAGCTTTATTAACTAAACTCATTTCTTGTTGATAAATTTATTAATCTATCTTGATAAGAGCCGAATAAATCAAGAACGATGATGTTGCCGATTTTTCAGTAAAAATTTATAAAACCTATGAAAATATAGGCAAGTTGTTGAATCTTATCCAAAATTTGTGACTTTTCAGCATTGATTTAGAAATAATTAGACTCATCCCTCTAAACTCCTAGATAAATGAAGCTATTCTCGATGAATATGGGAATTCATGATTTTTTCAAAAATCTCATTTTCTCATCAAGGTATCGAAATTTTTGTAAGATTCAAAATGTACACTTTTACTGATTTTAAAAAACAAATTGATAAAAGTGTTTTTGGAAAATTTTAGAGACATTTTAAAATTCGAGATCGCGCGATTTTTTTAAACTTTGAGTTGAAAATTTTAGTTGATTTCGATAATGTTGCCAATTTTTCAGTAAAAATTTATAAAACCTATGAAAATATGGGCAAGTAACAACTCTAAAAATTCAACACGGTACTGGATCATTTATTGGGATATTTATCATGGATCTAACCAATTTCAGTGAAGCGCCAAAATTTTAGAAGAAATCAAAACTTATGATGGTAAGAAAAAGAAACCAAACAGCAAGAAGATGATCTTATTAAATTTTGATGTCTTTTCCTTTTCTATCTGATTGATTTTTATGATTGCAAGATTTTCTTAATATTGGTAGAAAAATATTTGGAAATAATCATAAAATGAAAGGAAATTCTAATTCCTCTAATTAATGGGAATTAGTTTGATTAGATGAATTGATTGGAAGAATTGTACATTGTGGATTTTTCGCCGAATTAAATGAATCTAGAAAAATTTACTAAACTCAGAATGGAATTCCTAATAATACTAATTAACATAGGACATTTTCAAATGTTTGATGTCAAAAATACTCTATTTAACACTGTAAGAATGGAATAAAAACGTCTGATTTCTTAATTTTCTTCTTTTAAGTCCCTTCATGTCCCATTGTTCCATCAGTGGATCACATCACTTTCCAAATTTATCCAACTACAAGAATGTTTTTATAATTCATAAAGATAGCTTTTCACTGACACTAACCAAAGTTACCTGAAGAAGGGTGATTTTTCTGAAAATCTAGTCAAATAATATATCTCTCGTAGTTTAGAAGCCAAAAATGCCAAATTTAACATATACACCTAATTAATATGAAGATGGGAATTTATTTTTATAATAAAATTTATTAAAACTTAGTTCTGTCTTCACACACCTTCTTCAGTGGTACGACAATGGCTGAGAATTCTAATATTGACCTAAGTTTTAATAAATTTTATTATAAAACTAATTTTAGATCATTTTTCACTGAAATGGGAATTTATGATTTTTACAAAATTATAAATTTTTTCAGAAATCGAATTTGATCAAGAATTTTTGGAATCTAGAACGTAGGTTCCACTTTCAGGATCTGAAGAAAAAAGATTTGAAAAGAATCAAATTCTAAGAAAGTTATGGCATATTTCAAATCTAGCGATGGCACCGAATTCCCATTTTTTTGAGCTTTGAGTTGAAAATTTTTGTTGATTTAAAAGTGAGAGATGGTTCAAAAGTTGATTTTTAGGATCATGATTATTCAAAGAAATCAAATATGCTGATTCAGATTTTGAGAATCCACCCATCTTCGTGTGTAAATCAAATTTTCACTATTTGAAAATCGAAGAAATTTTGATGATTCAAGATCCCTGGAAATTGGCGAATCCATTGAAATTTTTATGTTCATAATCGGGTTCTTTGACTAATCGTAATCCTAAAGGTCAACTTTCGATCACTCTCTCACTTTTAAATCAACAAAAATTATCAACTCATAGTTCAAAAAAATGGGAATCCGGCGCCATCGCTAGATCTGAAATATGCCATAACTTTCTTAAAATTTGATTTTTTTCCAAATTTTTTTTTCTTCAGATCCTGAAAGTGGAACCTACGATCTAGATTCTAAAAAATCTTGATCAAATTCGATTTCCTGATGAAAATATTTATAATTTTGTAAAAATCATAAATTCCCATCTTAATATTAAGCTTCATTAGCTTTATTATAATATAACCCTTTAAGTCCCACAGTGATAGTTCTGTCACACGTCATTTTGGCAACTCATTATTATTCATTCAAGCCTCAGAAAATACTTCGTTTACCACTCATTCGATAGGAAATTTATTAATCTCCTAGACTCCGCAAAGACAATTCGACAAACTCGTGATATAATAATTTAAAGAGACCCGATTTTTTTCAAAAAATTAATTTTTGTTCAAAACGTTTTTCTTGAAAGCCTACTTTCCATGGTCATAGATAAAAAGTATAACTTTTTTTGATGAATCATACCTCTAGAATTCAAATATGCAATCGCCTGAACTCTATCTGCTAAAGCTACAAAGAAAGCCGGTTTTTGGATCATAAATTGACCCATTTTTTGATCGACAACTTCTGAATCAAAAATAATTGCGTTAAAACAACTGTAGATTCGTAATCAGCGAATTAACAAACCATAGACAGATAGACAGAAGATTGAATCCGAGTCATGAAAAAAAATTCTCCGGGACTTTAAGGGATAAAGATAATATCTTTGAAATAAAAGAAATCATATACAGAATCAGGATAATTATTTTGGTAAGATTACAAATTTTCTAATTTTTATGATGAAAAAAAATAATTTGGGACATGAAGGGTTAAATGATAAGAAGAAAGCTTCATTCAGAATCATCAATCGACTGTTATGATACAGAGGCCCAAGGTGCATATAATAATAGTTCTGAAAAGTCGGCATTTTTACTCATAGATTCTTTGACAAATACAAAGCCCTTGGTCACATCTACATAAAGCATACGCCCTCTAATGATTTTCACTCAATTGAGATTCTATTTGAGTGGATTATTATGCTTCTGTTTGTGAAAAAATAGTCATCTTTCAATCATTACTATCACTATATTGTAGCTTGACTTTATTAAGAAGACTTATTGAACTTTCCTCGCCTTTTTTTCCAACAAAAGCTAGTTGTTATGAAGATGAGAATTCACTTTTTCATTCATTTTTTCCCGGACAATTAGGAAAAAAAGTGAAATGAGACTATAATTTGAAACATTAAGCTCCAAGTTGAAAACCAAGGAATGACAGTAACTATTTCTTGATATACTAGAGAGAGTTTTGATTTTTAACTTGATCAGAATTCAATTTAGTTCCTTCGGATGATTCTAATAATTATTAGAATTATACTGCATAAAACATAATATCTAAATCGTATGTTTGTTTGAGGTTAAATTTCTGTAGTGTGTCATGATTAGAGTCTTGGTAATAAATGTAGGTAGACTCAATATTAAAATCCTCATGTCTAATATTAGTGATTATGTAATTTACATTGTACATAGAATGTAAACCTTGAAGATGTCAAATTCTAAGACGTTTAATGAAGTTATAGCATAAGATAATGGAGAAAATAAGAGTTAATTCCAAAATTAAAATGCACAAATTTTTTATTTTTTCCAAAATTAGCGTACTTTGAAGGTGTTATTCCAAATTTAGCGCATATTTTTCAAATTAATTCCAAAATAAGCTATATTTCCAAAATTATCGTATTTTAGAGGTGTTATTCCAAATTTAACGGATTGCAAAATTAAGATTATTCATAATAAAAAGTTTATATACCTCCTGTATTTGCATAATTATAATAACTATTATTATAACTAACTAACTATTATATTTATTAGATTAATAATTTTTTCAAACTGTAGTTGTTAGGTTTATTGAGTTAATTTTAATTAAGCTATACACTGGTAAATGAATTTCGCTCCTGAATAGGATTATACCAATCAGAATTCGTTATATTCAAGTACAATCTAACTTTCTCTATAGACCTTCATTTCTAATGAAAAATTTAAGGAGACTTACATAAGTTTATCCCCATTTAGAAGAGATGTTATGAGTTATTCAAGGCATTTCTAGTAAAGCATTTACTTTTCATTAAACATGGAATTGTAAGATTGAGACGATTTCATGGCTAAACCCTTATTTAATTGACAAAGATCATTGAAAAGACAGATCTGGATCAAATCTTCAGCAGAGAAAATTATGTAGAATTACTTGTTTAATACACAGGAGGTAAATAACCTTTTTATTATGAATATTACTATTGAATAATCTTAATTTTGCAATCTGCTAATTCTGGAAATAAATTTGAAAAATATACGCTAATTTTGGATTAACACCTCTAAAATACGCTAAATTTGGAATAACACCTTTAAAGTACGCTAAACTTGGAATTAAAAAATTAACTCAAAAAATTCTTCTCACTGGAATACTACTTTTGATTATGAAACTGATCGCGAACTTTCTTCATATTTATCAAATTAAAGTTTTTCCTATCAAGGGGTTTTTTTATTTTTATGTATATAATTGCAAATATTTTGCTCTTGAATGCCTAAATATCAAAATTTAGTCCTCTAGTAACTATTTCACTATCAAATAAATATATTTTTTTAAAAACGAAATTTTTCGGCAAGTATTTTGAAATTACCAAAATTGATTTGTGGTTGATCAACGGGAAAGGGTAAACTATACATTTTCCTTAAAATTCTTATTTAAATATACAAATGTCACTGTTCTATCTTTGCTTCTATTTAGGGGTTTTGTTTTTAGTAATTCTTTTTAAAAATAAACTGTACATTATAGACCTACATGAAAAATTATATTTGCAAACATACACCCACCATCGAACTTTTTGAACTTGGTTCAGAATCCAGTAGGAACTTTAGACTCAGAAGTGATTAATCTATCCATAATATTGCCAAACTTCATCAAGAATATTTTCATTGGGCTCATAAGGAAGGTTAGAAGAATGGCTTTCGTATATTTTAGGGATCAAATTATTTCGCGCCTTGTGCACACGCCTAGGATAATACAGCTATTATCGATGAATTTGGAAATTCATGATTTTTACAAAAAAAATTTTTAGGCTTAACTTTTTAAAATCCTAAATTAAGACTTTTGACCCAAAGTTATCGGATCAGAACGTTAATGGGGAAATCAAAATTTTAAATCTTAAAACTAAATGAATAGTGCAGTAACTATACCTACAAAGATTAGTTATTTCGTTCTTAACTAATATATGGATCCCACCGTGACTAGTACGAAAGACTAGTAAGTCGTAACATTCAGCAAAATAGGCTTATTTATTACCAAACACGATGAACCTATGGGATATATTACCAAGGCACCTAGAATGAAATAATTCTTAATCTTTTTATTTACAATTCAAATCTAACATTCTATTGAATCCTATTGTAAGTATTCAGATTATATTTGAATGAAAAAAACTAATTTTTAACGATATTCTCTCTAACAACATGATATATTCAATTAACATGGGGTATTATTAATACAGTAAGAAAACCCCATAGTTATCTATTGTATGTTTGCTTAAAATTTCAATTGTTATCTGATTAAAAGAAGATTCAGATCAAGTTTTGTACTTTTATATAATGGTTTCAAGTCATAAATTTTACTTTAGTAATTCATAACAAAATGCTAACTCTACCATATTAAATCCAATTAATGACGATAAAATATCGAATAATAACAAAAAGTTATTAATTGTATGTTATAAAATAATATTTTATTGTAACTACTTTTAAGTAAAAACGAATAAATTGTTTACTAACAATGTTTAGGTAAAGAGTAGGACGCCAAAAATAAAGAAAAGCCCAGTTTGTGCGTTCAGAAAGTAGCTATCAAACCACTAGTCCTACCTAGAGGAACTTTGAAAACAATAGACTCGAATGATGAGACCAGAGAGAAATTAGCTAATTCCCAACCTTTAACCAGATCCAGACCAAGATAAAGGGATATGGCGGAAAAAAACCAAGATCAGAAAAAGATATTTTTATCAAAAATTAATACTAATAGAACTCAGCTAATCCATTTACACAAATCAAACCCAAACCATTATTTTTCAAAATCCAGTTTAGCATGATCTATTCATTGAAAGACCGTATACAAATGTACAAAGAACTAGGAGTATACAGTGTATACTATACACACGCACATGGTAACTTTCTCACCATCAAATGTACTTGCATAATACCAACACCAAGAAACCTACAAAGAAGTACCAAAAGAAGCACATACACACTCACCTCTCTGAGGAGGTGAACAAAAAGAAGGGCCAATCAGATCAATTTTCATCATTTCTTGTAATTTTTCGTATGGTGAGAATGCCACGAAATAAAGCGCTCTTTCTTTTAACAAACTTTGCATCGCTTTTCTTTATGAATTCTCCTATTGCTCAGATAAAATCTGAGGTTAATCAACACCTTTCAAACAACAATTTCAATACGTTTATCTATTCGAATTCAATATTTTGAAAAGTTCTCTCCACATCTACTACAGCCTATCAACTTATTATATTGTCCAGGACTTGTTTCATATTTTAAATATTCAACTCTCAGCGAATCCAATTATAGGCAAATTGTGTAAATAGCCATAGACAAAATAGAAGAAAATGATTCAACTAATACCTGGGTAAATTAAAAGGCTTACTTAGACAGTTACTTAAGTGATAATTTGAGGAGAAAATCACACAAAAGTCGCAGCCGATTAGAAAATTGCAAATTTTTCTTGGTTACTAGCAATGTTAGAAATGAAAATTTTATATTTTTCAAATGAGGAAATGGAAACAAGCAACATATCTAAAATCGCAAATCTACTGCCCTACTCTTAAGTTATGAGAGATTTTTTGATGACATTGAAAGGTAATTTGTCAAAAGCCTTTATAACAGCAGCTGGAATTCGCCAATACTTTAATTCGTTGGCTTTTTTATGAATGATACGATTTTCGTGGCAATGCTTCGGCCTTGAATAACTCCATGTTGAGAAGCAGCAGACAGCTGCACAGCTTTCAAATGAAAATAAATAAAGTTTTCAATAATTGAGAGAAAAATTGCGAGGTTAAAAATCAGCGTAAAGTTGGAGGGATTCGGAGAGCTTTGGAGCACTTGGGAATAGGATTAATTTTTTATTCTGAGACAATATGCTGGGATTGAGCAAGAAATAAGGATTTTATTGAGTCGAATTATCGCAAAAATTCCTCATTCACATTATAAACAAAATTATGATTTGAACACCATTGAATAGGGAATTATAATGCCAAAATTCAAGGCTCTATTATTATTTTAACATTAAGTACTTTCGCCCATTTTTTAAATTTATGAGTAATATTTTTCATGAGTATTATTATCGGTGATCAGGGATCATTTATGCCTTATTTCCTTTATCAAACATGATATATATCTAGAGACTTAAAAGTATAACTATTGACTATGAAATGCGACAAGTTTTAAAATATATTAATTTTTTTGTCAAGATCTCTGGATTATATGAATAATTTTGTGTATTTACTTAAAAGTAGACACTTGAGAAATAAAAATAAAAATAAATTTTGAAAAAATTTTATCTCATAACAATAATAGTTGTCTACATCAATTTAACAGAAGTAAATGCATAATGTTCCTGAAAAATGATTCATTCATATTGCAAAAAGTGATCTGTATTCTCTAATTTTGATTGATCTGTTCTTACTCAATATCAATCACAATTCTTTTCCTTCTCTTACCAAATTGACAAGTGCAATTTTCCCAGATTTCCCCCAGCATCATATAAACGTTCAAGATGCAAAGTTTGTTGCATTTCGTTCTCCCTTCATATTTTTGCTGTTCAATCTATCTGGGAGGAAAACACAAAAGATCAGGTCAGCTGAAATATCCTGACTCATTGATATATATGTAACTTGAAAATTATTCCATAAAAAATTTTTCAGATCTTTTTGAAGAGAAACTGAGCATATTTTTATTATTCCTCTGTGTATCCATCACTTTCTGATCTAGGACATAAAGCATCATAATGAAATTCAATTTCTTCTTCAGTAAATTAAGATTATACAGAGCATAAACTGTATATTATGATGAAACATCCTTTTTTTGAAGAAAATCTTACTGCTTGTATAGAATGTCAACACTTCCCTAATGGGAATAACAGTTATAAATGACGATCCCAACAATTATTGAGAAGATTTTAACTTGAATCGAAACTCAATTTGAGAATTCATTTTTGAGTTGAATTTCTACTGAATAACCTAGTCTAATGATACAGTAATTTTGATGGTGTCAATGATAAATATTTTCAAGTTTTTATTGGTTTCAATATATTTACTATTCAGAGCCTTTTTGATTCATTTATTTAAGTGACTCTAGGAAAATGGATTTTATGTAAATAAAACATTTTTTACCATCTAAAGCATCCGATTTATTCAAGACTTTCAATGGTTCAAAGATATTCTGCAGTTTACTTTTTTTATATTAACAAAACTTCACTATCCTAGGCGGAATAAATAAACATGCTGTAGATTTCAAGTCCTGTGTCAAGACTCAACATTAACTAAATAATTAATTTTGACATTTTAGATTGCAGATAGAGCCAGATCGAGAGGATATATATTGATCTGAATCAATATATCTATCTCCCTCTATATGCATACTCAATTATCCGCCCCATCCCCAACTATAATTTGAGATCAATTCATCATTTTTAATTTAACTATCTACCCTCTCTAATCTAAGGAACGGAGTAATAGATGTTGTTGTAAAGAAATATATTTAACTATAGTGTTAGTCGTTGAATGTCTATCAGGAAATAATGAACTGCAGGAAATTGATCGAAAAATTTCATTATTCATTTGTTTTTTTTCAATCAAAAATTATAACTCTTATTCCCTCTTTGATGTGTAATACATCACCGATATATAATTTAGAGGGGATAATTTCATGATAAAGCGAGTTTATTAAACTAATTCGTTTAGTTCAGCCAATTCTGGGATTTTAGTTCAATCTGAAGGTTCTTACTAGAAACTTGTTTTCTTGCAGCTTTTTTGTGAACTTGAGTCATGTTTTTTTGATGAGAGATACACGAAGAAGATTGCTTCCGTAGATTAAAAAAATGACCTTTATTTTGACCCTTAATGATTATTTTCTTTCATGACTCGAATTATAAAATATGTACCTTTACCAAAATAATTACGTTAATTCCGAATTTGAATTCGGTTTTGAAAGCCTCAATATTTATATAATTTTATAATTTAAAGGATAATAAAGGTTTAAACTTGAGGAATTTTCGATTAACAGCCTACCAGAGATCCTCTGAAGACTAAAACCTACTATACTTACTTTGGGTGAACAAGTTTTTCGCTACATCTTAAATTAGTTGAGCAATTAGAGAGATTATTATTGTAAGTACTTTAAGAATTCAAATTTACAATGATAATTCAATCATATAAAAACAAAAGAAGCTATTACTTTAATCAGATTGAGAGAAAACGTTCCAATTCTATAGCTGTGATTTTTCTTGTATCAATCTGATTGGATATTTAAATGAGATGTAGTGAATTTAGAAGATGAATCTTTAGAATTCCCATTATAAGACTGTTACAGTGTTACAATCATTATTCTTCATATTTGGTATAAATTCTCAAGATTATCAGCATAGTAAATAATATTAATCGTATGAGAATGCATATTTCTCATCGGTAGATATTCATCTTGACATTAGCTCGTATACGAGATCTTGTATTAATTTCAATTTACTATTACTAATCAATAAATCATAATTAACATTTCTTCGACAAAAAAAAAATTTTTCAACAATAAATTCCTTATTTTATTTTAAAATAAAATGAATATTGTTTGAAGTTATAGACCACTGAATTAACTTACGCAAAACTGTAGTTCTAATTGCTGAAAAAAACCAATGTTTTATTTGAGAAGAAGTAGACAGAAAAAATCAAGAAACCTTTCTACTATAGAATATTGAAATAATATTCAAGAGTTATTAAAAATTGATAATGAAGAAGCAATGTCTTGCCAGAAACAAAACTATTTCTTATCATCAATAAACATTTCTACTAATTAGTTTTTTTCAAGTTATATAAAATACATAATGGTTACAAATGCCTCCTTTTATCAGGTTCTATCTTTCTTTCTTCGATCCAAGTCTTGAAACGATAAAAGAAAAACAATTTTGAAATATTTCTCTATTTCTGGAGACTGAATTCGGTATCTTGTGTACTATTCATCTAATGTACTGGA
Organism: Gyrodactylus bullatarudis; assembly: GCA_012064415.1. NCBI lineage: Eukaryota > Metazoa > Platyhelminthes > Monogenea > Gyrodactylidea > Gyrodactylidae > Gyrodactylus > Gyrodactylus bullatarudis. The sequence continues at coordinate 190,585 of SSNU01000082.1, forward strand.
AAAAATATAAGCGATATAGATTTTTTATGGATATATCTCTATCAAACATGGACTATTAAGCCTTGTACTATGGCAAATTTATGTTGGATATTTTTAAAAGTAGTAAACTATACGTTAGATATAGGGTTAGAACTCTTGACTGAGTCCAATTTTAGCTAAACCTATTTTTAGCCGATTAGGTTTTGAATTTTTTCTAAGCCTATATTCTCAATTAAAAATAAATAATATTCGTTAGGGTTTAATGAAAAATACACTTGAGTAATACAGTAATAGCAATTGAGTATGCTTAGATAAAACGTTCTCTCACAAGCAAATAAGCAGATATATAAGTACAAATGGATCAGAATTGAAAGCACTAATTTATCATTATCATATTTGAATAAAATAGGTATGTGGTAGAGGATGTAAAAAGATTACATAGAAATCGGAAATGTAAGAAATGAAATGATGCAAAAAATGTACTAATACAAATGTAAAAACCTCATCTTCCCATACCTCATCCACCCTTCATCTCTTCATTTTGTTATGCAAGTAAACTCAGATCGAAGGAAAACAATCGAATTTTGGTATGGGGTAATGGGTAATAGAGATTCAGACAAGTGCATTAAAAAAAAGACTATTTGAAAATTATGAATGTCCTTTATGATTTAATTCTATTTAGGCATGATTGCTGTCCAAGAGGCAAGGAAATGTAGCCAAAAGGAATTTTCATCAAAGTTCATTATTAATTCTAGTCCAGTTTTTTTATAATTTCATTTTTCAAATTTATCTTTCTTGTTTTCCAATTTTTCATCAATAAAATGTATACCTTGATGTATAACAGTTTTTTCATTGAGATAACTGTTCAGGAAAATTAAAGCTTTAGATTTTTCCCAATTTTAGATACGTTTTATGCATTTGAAATACATTTTTGGTCTTGAGTTTGAAATTGCAGCTTTGGAACCATTAAGCTGTAACTATTATTAATGGGATAATTTGTACTCTTACTAATATGCAAAACTATTTTATGCTTTTAGACAGGCTGTAAAAGATGTTTTCAAATCCTTGATAATAATTTATGCAACATCAATCGATAGGTTATTCAAATTTTCCTATGTTTCTTTTGAAACCGTTAACTTCATCTGAGATGGTTATTATGTATTATAAATTTAAATGGAATATTTTAGTAGAAATAACTTGGAAAAAAACTCCCAGATTCAGATGTTTGAACAAAGAAAATCAGTGATAACTAATATTTGCTAATGTTAAAAATACCGATTTATTTACACAAGGTAGAGATAAATTTGCTCAAGATTTTAGTCTAGAAATATTTTCGTTGGTTTGTTTTCAAATTAAAGTTTATTTTTCTCAGCCAGAAGTACAAGCCCCTACTCCATCACGAAAAAGAAATCTGTCGACATCACCTAAGCAACAAAAAAGAAAGGGGAAACAGAGAAAACGATTACCAACCAACAATCAGACAATAGATGTATTCCTCACAGCCCCAAGAGTATGAGCACACTCAACCCCCATTGGTCAATCTTGGATGATTAATTGCTATTCGTCAGATTTTATAATGTTCCTTAATCTTGCATGTATATAAATATATCTAAAGTCGGTGTTTGGTCTGAAGAGAACCGACGAAAATAAAGCTTTATTCACCAATAATCCTTCGTTCGTTCTTAACACTAGCATGACTTCGAGTCAGCAAGCTCAAAATATTTTTGAGGAAATCAGGCAACTCTTGTCTTCAAATTAAAGTTTGTATTTTTCATTCCAATTTATTAGAACGAAACTCTTATCCGATTGGCAGATATGAAAGGTTTTGGGCTAATTCCGAACAGATCGGGAAAATTCTTTTGTATCGATGCTAACTGTTTCAAGGGATATTCAGGGAAAAACTGCACGAAATCTTCAGAATCAGAATTTTAAACAAAAGAAAATAAAATATTTTTGTAAAAAAGGCCGTATCTAGTTAATTTACTGCAGCCTGTTATAGATAATGACACAATTGCTCTCTATGATTAATACAACATGGTAAAAATTAAGGCAAAATTGATGGAAATTTACAAGAAACTTTATCTATAAAATAAAACATTAAATGCAGTTGGTTTGCTGAAATTGAGTCAAAATATTTTGGCGCAAGATTTAAATTTTTAAGAAAATAAGAATTCTACAGGATCTTAACGAAATCTGAATGATCTTCTTAATTTTTAAAAAAACTCTCTTGTTATATATATCAGACAATAACTGGAAATGGTTATTAAATTATGATTTTAAAAATCATTTATTCATTAATGTATGGAACAATTGAATAATTTGATGGAAAAAGTAATTTTAATTCAATCGAGACAACTAGAAAATATCAAATTTGTTTATCTGACTGAGAGAAAAATTGATGAAAGGAAAAAAGTTTTGTCTTGAATTTCATCTAGCTTTCTTATGATTGAGTTTCATATAAATTTTATTTCTTTTCTTAACAAAGATATCTTATATTTTTTTAAAATCAACTCTCTAATTAGTGCTTCTCATAAAGCAAAAAATCGAAAATTGATCCTTAGATCATAAGAATCAGAGATGAAAAAAGGTTTCACTTTCTGATAAGGAAATAAATCGAGATCAAGTCAATCTGCTGGAATGTTGCAATTAAGAATCATCCCATATTATCCCCAAGTTATCATTCAAAGTACAGTGTGGTCTGGAAAATACTCCATTTTAAAGCTTGATTAATTACAGGAACCAGTTGAAAATTAGAAATTCAGATTTATATTCTTAAAATGTGATAGAATTTTAAACAGAAAACTAATTTTCATTTCATAAGAGTAGACTTTTGGATTTTGTTTTCCAAGTTGATGTCGCCCACAAGTTGGCTGGCTCAGGAATGAACATAAAAAGATAATCTTATCATTCAAATACTTTCAAATTTTGGAAGATAAAATTTTAATAAAATCTTGTGACCGAATTGAATAAAGAAATTATCATATTCGATATTTAATAAAATCCAGCATTTTTTACTATAAATTTTGTAAGGAAAATTTTCAATTCATTGGCGGTCATTATTATTATTATTGACTATTAATCAAAGGAACAGCCAGAAAGTTTGGTACACGTGAGTTTTTTCTACAATCAGACAAAATAAGTAAAAATGAAATTATTCTTTAATAAAATTTTAATGCCTTTTTTCAATACTAAAAAGAGAATTTTCGACATAGAATTTGATAGAATGGGCTTAGATATTTCTCCCCAATCTAAAATTCTATTTCACATTGATCATTATAATGATTTAATAATTATTACATCAACTTATTCAAAAATAAGATTCATTCTGATATTATTAGTCGCACATTCAGACATTACTTTTCATGTCTGAAACTTGGAGAACAACTTCTTCGCTTCTCTTTCAAGAGGAAATTTACTGGTTTATGAAGAAAAAGTGCTTCATTAGTCAATGACTAATAGTCATATATGTATCTTTCTTTAGTTTAAGGGAAAAACGCCTGATTAAAGTGTTCATTAGGGTGGGGTAAAAAAAATGTGTAAAACATGATATAAGTATTAAATTTTATCAGAAATGTAAGTTCTCGTGAGTTGTTTGGAAAAAAACCCTTTTTGAACTAAAAATCATTGCTCTGAACCGATTATAGACTCGTAGTCAAACCATAATAAAATAATTGTTCCTTCTTTTGTTTTCTTTTACGAGTACTTTTTTCAATGACTAATTTTTATGTATTTTTCTGTCTGTCAATTACAGTGAAACCCTTGAACAGAAATGAAAGATTAAGAGAAAGATAAACCAACAAGTCTCTGAATGTGGAAACCTTTTAATAATTAGAAAGGATTACAAATATTTCTCTGATGGCATAAAAGATTCTTTATAAAATTATTCTCTACTTCATATACAATCTCCAATATGCATGGAAAAACATATTTATTTTTTTAAATATTTATGAACTTTGACATTGCCTGACTGTTTCTCTCTAAAAGAGGCAGGAATGGAAATTATTCTCTAAAGACAACATCATGACTCACTCCACAAGGATGAGGATTTTAATGTTTTATACTGTATCCTGTAAATAAATTTAATTCTCTATTTTGTATTCTGTATAATACTGGGTTTAGACTCCAAATCATCTCTCATTTTGCAGATCATTTCGGATGGGTATATAAAGATGATACTTAATATTTGACAAGATCCATTATTGTATCTTTCAAGGATACAAAAGCATAAAAAATTTATAATTCAATAGTAATGAAAAAATGATTTGTGAGTATAGCGCGTAAGAATTTGTCAATTGACACAATGGAGAAGAATTGAGGTCACTGTGGATCTGTTCTTACCTCTATCATGGCAGATTTAATTAATTTGATGAACTTTTACAAAATAAACTCTATTATTTCAATGACTGAAATGGCCAGAGATCATTTTTCTAAACAAAAATTATTCATACCTACCTAGATGTTAGAGATTGGACAAGTAAGTCTCAATTCCATAAGAGAATCAAATAGCATTCAACTCTTCGTGGCAGATGTTACGTCCTCATTATTTATTCACAACATGAAAAATCACCGCAAGGGATTCGTTTTCATTTCATCGATGATAAAAAAACCCTTATCAGCCGAAAATTCTTGGTCAAAAGGTAAGCCATGAATCAAAAAGATACTTTTTTTACGAAATGAATTCTAGTATAATTCCTATGGTAACCTAAGATCTAATTTTTTTCCCAGAGATGATATCTCTATCTGTTTATGATATCATGAAATGTAACTGAGTGATTTGGATAGTGGGAATTAGTGTTGAAATATGATTCATTCATCATATCAGGAAAATGTCATCTCTTCATTTCAAAAATGTGTTACATATCCTCCTTGTGTATGAATAATATGGAAATCCTTCAAAAGAAAATCATATTCTTCTGTAGATCGGTATACATTGGATCTGTACATATATTCTGTGAACTGTATATATTCTCCCAATATTTTTAATCCACAAACGTTGAAATGGATTTACGTTTTTGATTAGGAAAAAAATGTTATAATTCTATACCAAACAACACATCAAATAAGGGAATGACACTCATGCATTGAATTCAAAAATTCTGACTGTTCATTGAGGAATTGCGTAATTCTTTTTTTTCAGATAGCTAAGCCACATTTGAAGAAATATGAATGACGAGGTGGATAGTGGTGGGGACGAGTATTATGTATATTTTAATCAAAATCTAATAAAATTTGATTCTTCCACCAAAGCATTGTCACTTTAGATGACTCATTAATTTACTCATGGAGGTGATTTCTTGTCATATTTTTTTCTCTTTCAAATACAAGATATCAAACATGATGCCTCAAAAAGTATCTATAGATTAAATCAACTTTTTGATTAGCGTATTCTCTTGTCAACTAATCCTTCAAGACCAACAGAATTAACAATAGATGCTCTCCAACATAAATTCGTTTCATCACAGTGAGTCGTGTTAAATCAGGGGCTCGAAAGAATCACTGAATGACTAGTGAATCGTGAAAATAAATAATTTCCTACTCAAATTTTTAAAAATATTATTCCAACTTACTGTACACTGTAGACACACACTGATTCAATATGATTTTCTGAAATGAAGAATTAACCCGCTCGTTACAAGGAAAAAACCAATTGAGCTTTTTATTAGTTTTTTTACTAACTTATTTACCATGCTTAGTTGAAATTTTCGTCAAATTAGTGGTTTATGTCAATCTGGATCAGGTCGTATACGACCTTATGGTAATCAAAGGTTATAGAAAATAGCTTAACTACTCAAGAAACCAATTTGTGGTTGTCACACACAAGACTGAATTTTTAAAAATCCCAACTGATCAGTAGATCGAGTAATGAGTTTTTTGAACGATTCCCGGTCTTTACACGATTCACTGTAATAGATATATTGGAAATTTATCAAGCTAATGAAATATGCATTTATCGAGATAATTTTTCACGATTACTACATGAAATTGCTTGTTTAAATTTTAGAAATAAGTGAACTAGAAGTAAGCAAATTTATTGGCCATAATAGAGATCAATATTCTTCAAGTGAGAAAATTTTTGAATGATCCGGTTGAAGCTTCAGGAGATAAAAACTCGCCTTAAAAGACTCAGTGTGCCAGATTCTTGGTTGGTAGCTTACTCCTGTTGTATATAAAACAAAGATCACCGATTTTCTCAATAATTAATCATCCTTTGATAGTAAGATTTGGCAAGATTTATTGATAATTGAGGGATAACTTTGAAATGTGGAAATTTTTATGTTTTGAAGAGGTAATTTTGAGATTTTTTCCAATGACCAAGAAGTCATAAATGAGTCAGCTCATTTTTTCAGAATTGTAGATAAATTTGGTTTTTTACACAGCACAGTAAATGAATTTTGAAAAGAAAATACATATTTTTTATTTATCAGAATGAATGACTCTTGATTCTGTTGTTGTTAATGAAAAGAATTCAAATAAAATAATCGATTTGATCTCGATAAACGTTGTCTGTTTACTATTTATTTCATCTGCATTATTACTCTGACAGTTCATTATTTGTAATCAAGAATTGTCATCAGATACCACCATGCTGAAAGTATTTATTTATCAGTAATTGTTTTGGCAATCGAATTAAAATTTTTGGTTTGTCGCAGTTATATTACATATATAAGCATTGAATACTATGCCAGTCTTTTTCGTTTCCCATTTGAAATTGGAGAAATTTTCCAACTTTTTCAACCTTTGAAGAGAAATGTATTTTCATTCTATTTCTAGTCTACTCAAATTTTTTTATCCACTCAAATGAAGGATTTTTTAATTAAATAAAAATTTCACAAGATCTGATCAATAAAAACTAGAGGTAGGAATAATTTTACCAATATGACTTGTCTAATTATCATTGATAATTCGAGTGTACTTTAATTTCTTGTAAATAAAATTCATTATTCTTACAGAAAAACACTACAAAATTAAAGATTGTGAATTTTTTGAAGCATATTTCTGTTAATCACATTAATTTGCGTAATTTATGATAGGAACACTTTGGGAAAATTGATTATTACAAGAATAAATTTCACTTTTTTCACCTTCAATCAAAGAAAAAAAGGATTTAACGCACTGACTGTTTGTGGTTAATAAATCATTTATACAAGATCATGATAACATGTCTGTCTGTAAACAGAAAGGGGTAAGATTAGGATGATTTTTCAGACTCATGTAAAAGAAACATCAGACGCCGACTCAAAAATATCAGTGAATATATAGGGAATTGTTTACATTCTAAATAGAGGAATATGATTTTAGTGGATTTGGTTATTATTTAATTTAATTGGTAAAAATCATATGTCTAATTAGAGAATCAACTCTCTAGTAGAGACATCAGGTGATGAGAAGTATTCTAATTATGATCGCAAATAAATAGATAGACAACACTGTGTGATCTCAATTCTAATTGTAAAATCATATGAAATAAAAATCTATTGTCATTTTTTTTCAATTTAAATTTACCTCTATTGTACTATAGTTAGTTAACAAGTTATACTCTAAAAATCAGAGTAAACTTAAAATAAATGTGGAACAGAGATATTTTAAATTCATAGTCCTGTTTTTAATTAGGTTGAAGGGATTCAATGAATATAATTATATTATTACCTTAAAGAATGAACAAAGAAATGAAGGGAACACAGTATTTCTATATGGGTGTCCAATTTCTCACAGACAAACAAACACATGGACGAAGACAAGAAAATTACTTGTTTCATCATATGTATTCATTGAATATTTTTCAACCGATGATTCCATGTTTTGTCGTATTATATTCTTCTTTGTTGAAAGATTTCTGTTAAACATTTCTTGATTTTTAACTGTTTGATTGATAAAACAAGAATTTTATAAAGCTTTACTTCATAAATACACAGACAAAATAAAAGTATCTTAATCCACGTTAGACCTAACTATTTAATGATTTATTAGAATAGAGCAGAAAAATCAGAAAAAAATACTTTTTTCATTCTGTAATTAATCCTCGAATTTAAAACTAGCGTTAAGTATCACGGATATTATTTTCGAATACTTTAATTGATTCATTTTTAACTAGGAATTGAACAAAAGATATCTGATTACACAAATCATTTATATAATAACTCAATGAACATCTAACTATTTTTATCAAGAATTTTAGATACTCAATTTAGCTTGTATTGAGTTTATTTCGTTGAAACACATATCCCTTGTCACAAAAATATGTAAATATTTAAAATTCTGATTTTACGTAAAACAATATTCAAACTTAAATTGAGTTGAATTTTTGATTTCAATGAAGTACAATATGATCATTAAGAAATATGCTAGCATCCTCTAAAACAAAAAAATCACGATTTTGAGCAATATTACTCTTAAAACTAATTTGCGGGCATGAAATATTAAAAGATTATCATCCTTTACTATCTGTTGCCCTTAACAAAATTCTCTTGAAATCGACTCAACTTGCAAAGAAGCTGAGTAAATTTGAAATCCTATTTTTTATTGCTCATCTGGATTTCAGAAAATATTTCATGAATGGTCCGGGATTATTTAAAAACTATTTTTATAATTCAAAACAGCACCTAGTTAATATGAGATGAGGATTTATGATTTTTGAAAAATTCTCAATATTTTGGAATCTTTGTCAAATTGACTAGAAGAGAAGATGGATCAATTTTAAGAAATATTTATAAGAAGAAGACTGACACCGGGAAGTATCTACATTATGCCAGTTTCAGTCCTATCTCTCATAAAGTTGGCTTAGTAATTGGTCTAAGTAAGAGGATAAGAAAGATAGCAAGCCCTGAGGAATGGTCTAACGAAATAGAGAACGTGAAGTTAAGTCTGAAGGAAAATGGTTATCCCGGTAAATTTGTTGACAAATTCATGAATGTATCTATGGATAGAAATGAGCTTGTCGAAACAGATGAATTGGAGAAAACAACTATTTTTATGAAGCTCAACTTCAAAGGTGATGGGTTCAGTAATGATATTAGAAGAAGGCTAAATGATCTCATCAATCAACATTATAATAACATACAATTGAAAATTGTATTTAAAACTCAGAGATTATTTAGTTTGATTCATAAGGATTTGCTGAAGCCAGAGGAGAAAACTCTATTAGTTTACAAATTCCAATGTGATTGTGGAGCCTCATATATAGGTAGAACTATTAGGAAATTATCTACCAGAGCGGAGGATCATCTGAAGAAGGATACTGCGGTTACTAGGCACCTTAGACAAGAAGATCATACAGCTTCAGTTTCTAATTTTTCCGTTTTATACAAAAACCCCAATGACGACAGCATAGATGTATGGGTGAAAGAAAAATTTCTTATTAACCTATATAAACCTAATCTATGTGTTCAAAAAAACTATTCCTATAATCTTCAATTACCTTGGCCAATGTAAGCTTTTTCACTTTTCTCTCCACTGTTGCTATTTATTGGAGAGTTTTGGTGTTTTTTCAGCTTGCATTTTATTCTTATTTTCTTTGACTTTTACTATTTCTTTCATGATTTGTAAATTATTATCTTGAATGAACTTTTAACTCATATCATTTTTGAAGAATTACCACTGATGATACTTCAAGAAATGTGCATTTGGTTTTAATATATCTTCTTTCAATTTTCTAAGGCCCATGATATGAAGAAAAAATTATTTCTTAAGAAAATTATTGCATATTTCAAATTTTGAACTTTGAGCTGATAATTTTTGCTGATTTCCAAGTGAGAGAGGGATCATAAGTTGATCTTTATGATCACGATTAGATAAAAATATGCTCTTGATCAAATTCTATTTCTTGATGAAAATATTAAGGATTTATCAAAAATAATAAATACCAATCTTAACTAGCTTTATAATCGTCCTTTCAAAATATTCCATGATGATAAAGAGAATGTTATGCTAGTTTTTTTATTTCCTTCAGAAAAAAATTGATGATAAAATTTTTAGATGGGCATGACTAGAGAACTTAATGAGATCCAAGAACATTGTATAATGAATCTTCACATGATCAGGGTTATAAGAGAGGAATTCGTTCAAAATCTTCATAATGATTGTTATTTTTGTAGAAATTCCAAATTTAGTCTATTCTTATCTTTATGTCATGGAAATAAGAGAATAATATACTTAATTGAGATCTCTTGTAAAACTTTTGATTACATCAATCTCAAGACAAATGATAAATTACTAGGGAAACTTTTTACTCCGTTGTATTTGCACAATTAAGGGAATTAATTAATTATTGCCTTGAATAAAATCAATTTCATCAATAAAATGACGATCTCAAAGAGATTTCAAGTCAAAGTAAGGACAAAAATGTGATAAAATCATTTTTTTGAAGCTTAGACCTTAGACTAAATTAAATTATTTTGGATAAGAATTTGCAATCAGTCTTTTTTTATAGAAATCCTCAGTTTATCAATTTTAAATTGTAAAATCTTCCTTCCCGCTATAAGAAACTTGAAATTCAATTCAAACTTTACCCTTTCCTGTAGATAGGCTTAACCCCTATACGACCTCTTAATCAACTGTTTTAGACGAAAACTGCTTTCTTATCGGTTAGAAGAACCATAAATCAAAAGATTTCTTACGAAACAGGGGTGCTGCTCAATCTTTAATTATTTTTGTTAGTTTCTTTTAAAATAAACTGTCAAACCCTTACAAAAATATTGATGTGAATATCTTGTATTTTTTTGATCTAAATAATCTATATTAAATAAGAAAGTGTCAAAGTAATAATTTACACTGTATAATGTAATAAATATAATCGGTTTCATATTCGTTAGTTGATCACATTAAAAATATTTTTCAAGTTAAATACATCAGTATGAAATTCTAAATAAACTATTTCACTCAGACGAATCTTGTGATTGATCAATGATTAAGTTTATGATAAAAAAGATTTATTATTTCAATTTTAATTAACTATGAATCCACACACTGTGTTCGTACTTTAATAAACAAACCATTTCAAATGAAAATATACACTAAAAAGGTCGATGATTATTATATTTTAATTCATTGTTTTAAATTTTAAGACACATTTTTTGATGATTCTTTATGGTTGTTGAATATTTCCGTAAAAACGAAATTCAATTTAATTTATGACTCAAAGTATTCTAACCAAGCTTTTCTCAAGAGATCCTTTTCTCTATAATTAAATATAAAGACATAATCTTGATCTTTAGTGCAAACTATGCAGGGGAGGGGAGGGAAATTTGCATAAATTGTCATTTTACAGATTTAATAAAACTGTAGACATTATTATACAAGGATTATCCTTTTAGAGATGATTATTTAAATCTCTCTCCTCTTGTGTTGTTGCTTTTATTCATTTTCTTGATTCTGCCTCCTCTTTTTATAATACCTACCTGCACTGCTTATTTATATATACTCTTAATTAGCAATATCAGATGAGGAAGTTATCTCGAAAATAATAAAAGACACAGGGATATTCTCTCTGTCTTGTTGTGTTTTCTATTTCTAATTCTGATCTGAATAATAAGATCACATCATCATCATGATTTATAAAATGATTTTTCTCGTTGTGAATTGGAAATTTTTTGAAAGTGTATGAGGAGAATCTCTCTTCATGATAATCATCAAAATTGAATTGCATGTCTAAAATAAGAAGCAGAAGTAGATCAGAAAGGGGATCAGAAAAAAGAAGACAAGAGAGGAAGTTTTATATTTCATATTTTTTATGCGTTCCCCTTTTCATGATGTGAAAAATAATTTTTCTTGGAATTTGTGTGCTTTCCCAAAACGAGCAGAAAGGAAAGGAAACTTGTCTGAATTATTTGCAGTTTTTAGGAATTAAAAACATTTCCTTCCTATTGCCAGGAGAAAGTTTTGAACTTGATAAAAGAAATTCGACCTTGTTGTCGCATTGGATAATTGAAAAAGTTTGCTCAACAATGTATTTCAACCCTCTTGTACCCAACCCAGTTACGATTTAATTCTGATTGAAAAGCTTATTGATAACGAAAATTAAATATCAAAATTTTTCCTTCGTTTTATAAGAATTTTGCCACGGACACATGCATCTGCTTGTAGGGGATTAAATTATAAACGATGACACAGTTCAGATCTAAAGGAACAACTATCGATAAGGTCAAAGAATAAACTCTTTTCTGGTGTATTATTTGAATTGTACTTATAAGTGTCATGGTTTTTAGTATAACTTTAACATAAACCTAATTCACATGAAAATGAGAATTTACTATTTTTACAAAAAACTCGATATTTTTCTACGGATTCACAGAAAATAATAATTTTTGTATTCTAAAACGGAATGAGCTAATAAGATGTGAATACATGTATTCGAAAAAAATCTGATAAAAATTCAATCTGACCAAAATTAGGCCGTTTTTCGATTTTCAAAAATGTACCAAATATCCACTTTTACAACTTTTGAGCCCAAAATTTTTATCGATTTCAATGGTTCGAAGCAGTTAACTGATGATATTCGGGATCAACCATGAACGAAAAATTCGAAGTTCACTGAAATTTGTCATTACAGACATTGAGACAGAATGCTATTTAAACCAGAAAACTTAAATGATAAAATAATGGATAACAATTATGATTATTGATTTTTATAAGAGATAAAAATTTTGAAAATACTTTTTGATTTTTTTGCATTACGACATTTTAGCAATTCGTATTCTTAAAAAAACTATTTATATTTTATGAGTCATTTTTTAAGGTCTTATTGGGTCTTTTTGTTGCCCTATTATTATTCAAAATAGATCAGAAGCTAATCAGTTACAGCCTTTTAATTACGAATTATTTTCTTTTGTTTAATTTTCTCTTTCTGGTTCTTTACTCATCGTTTTTTGCGTTTGTAAATTCAAATTTTTAAAAATACAGAATGTATCAACCAATAGATCAAACCTCACAGCATAGTCAAGTAAGATTAGATTTAACTCATTGTGAGAAACATGATACACTATTTATTTATTCACTGCAATTTTTTAACAATACAGATTCTTTTAAAGTTCAAATTTCACGGTCACCATACGCCCGTGTACTAATATGGACAGTTTCAAAAAGTAGGCAACGTAATAAAAAAATAAACAGCCTATTGAAAATTTTTATTATTCTCCATATACAGAATGTCATCTACACACCACCCTATTGAGGTAGTCTTAAGAAGTACAACCAGGTAGTGGTTAGTTTCATTTCATCTTACATGATCCCGTAACACTCTGGACACTGAAAATCATAAGAAAAAAGGCATGCTTTTGAATACATTCCTGCTGCATCATGTTCCTACAATTATGCATGATGTAAATGAACAAGAAGAAGGATTGGGACAAAAGCCATATAGAAAAGAGAAGGTAAAACCATCAAATGTCATAATTATTCAAAATTACAGGCTACACTGAACCATAACTGTTTTTGTTTAATACATTTTCTAGAACAAAAGCTGAAATAAAAGATGGGCAAAAACGACGTGTATTTGAATAATTTGCACTTTTGATCTTTCCCTACTATAGTTCCCATTTGCAATTTATTAAATGTTGTTACTCTTTAATCTTCATTTTCTTGATACATGTATGTTCCTCTATAATAAGAAAGTCTTTTAACAGTACACCATAAAAGGGTTCTTTACATACTATATGAAGTCATCAATAAAAAGTTGATTGTTCTATCTGTTGACATCATGATCTGATATTTTTCTTGAATAATAAAATTAATTTATATGATGTTGGGAATCTATGATTTTCATCAAAAATAATTTGCTGAAATCCACTCATACAAAATGAAAAAATATAATTTCAATTCAAGAAAAATATTAGTATCTTTCAGATTGTGAGTTCGCACCGAGGTGGTAAGGTGATCAAAAAAGTTTTTTAATCATTAAAATCCATTAATTCTTTTGGTATATTGAAAATTTTCCGTTTTAATGAAAAATAAATGATTTTTCTCAACATTATGTTAAGACAATTAGGAAAAAAGATTTTTATTTCTGATGTCGTCATTTTTCATGTACCCACAATACCGATTTAGCCTATTGGATACAGAACTAAAATAAAATTAACTAGTTATTTTTAATATTCATTATGCATTATTTTTCGTTTTTCAGTGTCAGGGATTAAAATTATGCTAGAGAGATGAAAAATAGATTGTTGAAAAGAACAGTTTTTCCATATTTTATGAAGAAATTAACAAAAAAAATTTTTTATTTAAATGTAGCCACAGTACTGAAAGGGTTAGGATCAAAGCTTATATTAGAATGTAAATTTTGCTAATTGCTGTCAAAAATGGTGGGTTTTTCAAAGATGTAAATTTCTTATTTTGATTTTAAAATTATTTTCTTAACACCTTCTCAAATCGAAATAATATTTACTGTACTTCAACAATGATAAAATACAAAAATTCAAAAGTAAAGAAGTTGAGTATCGTAAATTCAATTTCTAAAATAAAAATTACTTTTGACCAGAGCTACTGTAAGAGAAATACTAGCAGAACTCTCATTAGAGATTAGCACCCCTCGGCAGTTCTAGATAAGGCTGATAGCTGGCTAATAGGGAGGCTTCTTCCTATCGACATACTTAAGCATTATTCAGGATTGTACTTTCGAAAAGCTCGCTGTTGAATAAGTAAGCTTTGTCTTTGTAAGTAGTTATGATAGTTAAATCTAACACAAACAAAGATAACGGGGGTTGGACTAAATGGTTCAATTCTCGGTGGAGGCGTAAGGCTTACTGACGATCCCTAGTGAGGGTGAAACTATAGTATAAGTTCTCGCCTGATCTTTGGATGTGTGAAATTTATTGTAAGTTTCATTGAGTAAGTCATTTGAGGTTTGACTAGAGCTACTGTAAGATAAAAATTACTTTGTAGTTTATTTGAAAATCGTTGTGAGTATTTTTATGAAATCTAATTTAATAAAATACCAAGAAAAATATCATGGAATAATATTGACTCTTGGAATAAACCTCTTCACAATTTGACTATAAATGCATTGCATTGGTTATAAACGAATAATACGAACTAACATGAATATGTGACCTATTTTAGCATATAATAAATCCATATTATTTTCAATTTGAACAAAAGCTCTTGTTAAAACAATAACGACTTGTCTCGCTTGGTGATTATTACACGAGATAGAACTCTTTCAAGTGTATTCTAATTGTACTATATTTATTTATACACTTTAAAATGCTATTATTTTTTTTATATATTCAACCATAAAAATAACCTGTTTTATTACTAAAATGCATCAATTCGCTCATGAGACAACTACTAATACAAGTGATGACTTAAAGAATATTCTAATTAATAATATTTTTTGAGTACATGTCGCATAATTTATTCAAAAGGGAAAAAATTTTAATATTGACTACATTGCTTCAATCACAAACTATAGCATTGGTGTATTATGTGAAAAGATTTGAGTTGGTATGCTTCAAACGATTGTGTTGTGGAATAAAGCATTTCTATTGGCTGAAAATATGAACCAATAAAATTCATTCTAGACAGAGATATTAAATTTGATAAAATAAAAATCATGCTTTTCCACAATCATTAATTGATTCATTCAGAGTCGGAAAACGAAATAACCCGGACCTAGACAAATGTTGATTGGATTTTAAAATCTCTTCTGAAAGAGTGAGTATTTCTCTTATTTACGCGAATTTTTAGCACTGAATTTTTCTTTGCTTTATTAAATGAATAATTATTAAATATTGTTTGATCTATGACCTATGTTTGGGGTACGTGTGTTTAATATTGGAGCGACGTGCTTTGTTTGGAAATTGCTAAAATATAAACTGGAGCTTATTTTATTCAATGATCGTGTTCTACACATGTGTCATACATGAATGACTAATTACGCTGTTGGGACGTCGTTCACAATTTTAACTGACTAAGCCTTCGTAAATAGATTGCGCATTTTATTTTTTTATTATTCTGAGTAGGTAAATAATTAGGATTTGACAATATTTTTGTTTACAAAATTATTTTTTGGCATATTTAAGCTTGTACTTGTGATGAAGGCAAATGGGGAAATGTCATCTTGAGATAAGATCAAAAATCGATTCACTCAATGATCTCAACTTAGAATAAAACGACTATTAGTTTGCCCTTGTTCTAATCTTCTCACTCCCTCCTTTTTCGTTCAAATTTATTTATCATGCTATAGGAAACTCTTGTACTTTCTGATAATCACTCTCCACTCCCTCTTTGAGTTCTCTCGTCATCAAAAGTAGTTGATGGAGAATGAGAAAAATAATTCTCTTAGTTTTTTTCAATATTATTTGAGAAATGTTCTGTTTTTATGAATTATTCATAATACAATCATTTCCCTACGAGGAAAAAAACAAGAGTTTGCCTAGCCTTTCCCTCAACTAAGCGTCATAACATCTCAGAATTGAGTACATAATACTTTAAATCTTTATAGCCATAAAATACAAAGAATGTACAAGTGATGTGATATAAAAAATGATCAGCAGGTTTTTATGTGCCAAGAGGCGTTCTCCATAATGGTTAAGAATAAATCACTTTTACTACTGAGAAGAACTCAACAATAATATCATCGTTTCACCTACAATACTTTATTATTGAGCTAATTAACTCAGAGTTGAACGACGTAATAAAACCTGTTGTGAGGCCATAGATTTTTTATTCTTTAAAAATCTCTCTATGCTCACGTTCACGTTAAAAAAGGGAGGTATACTTGGAAAGAAATCAATAATTGAATTTCAAAGACCTATTTCTCTATAAGAAATTATTTTTTTCAACGGTTTTTCCCAATTATTTTATTATCTATTTGATCATTATAATTTTGAGAATTTCCTTTCATTCATTAACTGAAATATTTCAAAATCTTCTAGGCTAATCAATCAAATTTTCATGGGGAGAAAATAAAATTGAAGCTCACTTTTTTTCGCCATTCCCGTGTAAAATGGGAATTTTATTTTCCCCGAACTATGCTCTATGCCTTAATCAAAAATTGATTTTTTAACCATGAAAAACACATTTTGAAAATCAAAATGAAATTTTTTCATGTTCTGATATACAAAAATCCCATTTTCCCTAAAATCATCAAAATTTACCTAATTTCCTTGGACTTTCTTCCGACAGGTGAAAGAACACTCATTTTTTACTATAAGCCCTATTTGTCATTTTCAATCGAGATTTTATATATCAGAACAAACTCGAAAACGTATGGAAAAAATGCTTAGTTTCCGATAATCTTCAAAATGAAATTAAGGCTGGGAAAAGTTGAAAAATTTGTCTTACTCTACAATACATTGTATAGCTTCTATAGTATACTTCCCATTATAACAACCATGTCTACTACATCTTTCTCTGAATTTATTCTTTATAAATTTTCCTAGCAATTTCTCTCTCTCTCAGATAACTTGTCAGTAATAATGATACTCTTTAATCACATGAGATAATACTTTTAACGTTGTTGGAGAAAAGTTAGTTTTGAAAACGCCTAAGAATTATTTTTTTGCTATACTTTTTTCTCAAATGAGAATTCTCCTCATTGAAATGTAACCATTTTCTCATCTTGTAATTTCCATAATTGAAATTGCCCCTATTATCATTATTATACCAAGTATGAGTCAATGTTTTCTTTTACTTTACATGCTGGTCGTTTCTCTCTCTCTTATTGTTCACCTGTTCTTTCAATCATTCTCTATACTCTTCGTTTTTATATTCCTGTCTGGAAAAAAATAATAATTTTAAAGATTTAAAATAAATGAAAAAAACTCATTTTATGTTTCACTTTTCTCCTGATTATACAATCCTATGAAACTTGAATAAAAACTTTTCTCAAAAATAGTCCCCTCTGATCAGTCTGGGCAAAAATGTTCCATGGTTTAATCAAAAATTGATTTACAAAAAGCCCTATTTTTATTCAAAATATTGCAAAAAGAATTTAAAAATCTTAATTTTGTCCTCTCTTGTAGTAAAATTCATTGAAAAAATCTTGGCGCGTGTTCAAAAATTGTCATTTTCAATCGAGATTTTGTATATCAGAACAAACTCGAAAACTTTTGGTTTTATAAGATTCGTTTATCTTCAAATTGAGATTAAGGCTAAAAAACTTGGTCTACTATAATTCCAAATATAATTTTCACCAAATAAAATTAATTCCATCAATGACTCAGTGATAGTAGCTCAGTCAGTTTTGTCCTTCTCGTGTAGATGAATATTTCATAAAATCTATGTGTACTGAAAGGAATATTTCTTTATTGCATAACAAGTTTTCCTTCTTGATAGAGAGAAAAAGGAAATGTTCTTCATCCCACTGTATTGGAGACATGCTATATTGTATTTTTTTTTGAAAAAAAAACTAAATAATAAAACTATTATTATTATTATTAGAAGCAGTACAGTTGTCTCAATTCCTTCCTACAAAATGTGTTTTTCTTTTTATTCTCCCATTATACTAATGTTGTTACTTTAGTTTCCTCTCTAATCTCATCATAATAAAGATTGGATGAGGGAGAAAAAGTTAAAAATTATTATTAATAATTAAAGAATAACTTGTTTTATTGAAGATTGTGTCTAACTCCCCTTTTAGTCTGTCTATTTTGTTTGTTTGGTTGTGTGCGATAAAGTCAAGTTTAACCCAGGGCATGACCTTTTTCTCCCTATCCAAATTGAGCTAGAGAAATAATCAACTTACTTTAGAGAAAATGTATTAAAATAATGATTGATAGAAGAGTCAAGGAAGTGAGCGTGTGAGTTTTTCCTCACTTGGTAAAAATCTGTATTTAGAAGAAGAAAAAGAAATGTGTTTTCAACGTTAATGATAAGAACAAGGTTGAAAAGTTGGAAAACTCTTTTTTGTGTTTAAATTCTTTTTAATCTTTGAAGAAGAGATAAGAATTCAAGTGGATTAGTCACATTATTAATTTCCCTCAGAATGAGGTTTTGTAGTGTAGGGTTTTGTGAAATTTGGCGGAATAACTAGGACAAAAAAATAGGACATGTTGAAAAAAGAAGAAAAAAGGAACTGAGGAAATCTTATCTTTACTTGAAGAAAACCTCTCAGTTTTCAACTAACAGGAAACAGAAAAAATTATGGGTACATTCAAAGGTTTCCCATGGTGTTAATAAATTTATCATCTCCTTTTTAATACTTCAAACTACCGATTTTGACAGGATTTTCAGAAAAACCTATGTATTTCAAAACTCGATGCTTTCAACATCACATGTAACATTTAATTGAAATTGGATCCAAAGATGTCTGATAGATAAAGATTCATATTTGCTGTATTTTTATTTAAAAATGTGTCAGCTTTCCTTTCTCTCTTCACATGAATAGACAAGAGAGATTTTAAATTGTTTAAAAAAAGGAATATCAATCTGTTTCTTTTTTATGTAAATGAGATCTCAACTGATAAAGAATGTCAAGATTTTGTCTCGATTTCATAAAATCATCTTATCATCAGACAGGAACGTGTTAAATTGCTAGTTATCTCATTTAGAATATCTACATTTTTAGAACTAAATCCAGATAGATCTAAAATGGGTAAAATCTACCATTGCCGAACAATATTTTTAAACCAATCAAAAATGTAAAATTTTTCAAATTACTAAACATTTTTCCTTTTAACATCATTCAAAAATACAAATGTCAAATATTTAGATTTGAGAACCAAAGTACTTTAAAAGTGGATGATGAAAAATCTAATGATATCAGACAAAAGTGTATTATTAGTGTTTTTCCCTTAATCTTGGATAGATAAATAAATAACAAGATGCAATGCGTTACAATAATACAGGTAATTTACTTTTGAATTGCTTCCTACCAGACAAAAAGCAAAAGCATTGAACGGTTTCTATCCCATGAAAATAATTCTTTTTTAAATTTTGTCTCCTCACATTGGTCAAAGTTTAGGGATAAATTTTCTTCTCCTGTACATACATTCTATATTCCATCTATAGTGAGATAATTGTAGATAATCCCAACTATACGAGATGATTGCATAATTGAAACTCATTGAGAAATTTCAGTGTGTCTACCCTGTTGTGTGTTTGATGAGGGATAAGTTTACAAGTGGATTCATTTTAATATATTATCACTGCAATTGTAACAAATAAATACATCTCTAAAAGAAATGACAATTATGATCATCTATAGTTTTCATTAAAGTACACCAACTCAAACTAGAATCCCCTCCCCCCTCTTCCACATTCATTCCAGCCTAGGGATAACGAGTCGGGATAAAGGATTTTTTAATCCTACACAAGATAGTATAATTTCTATTGGTGTGATCAAAAATGGTTTGCTATTTAGTGGAATACTGGTTAGCTTTTACAGGCTAGATTTATACAAATGAAATTGTGTAAAATATATTGTTTAATTCTCTATATAAATTAGGCCGGTAAAAGCTGATCAGTGTGTCTAGGAATAAAAGCGCTATATTCTAATAAGCAGTTGGCATCAGTATTTTAAATCTAAACTTTTTACCTGAAATGAAATTTAACAGATCTCGTTTAAACTTTTCAGACGAAATGTGTTGGTCCATCTCATACATAAAGTTCATTTCATTGTCAAATGAATACAAATTCGTATGAAAGATATCAGCAATTTTTTTGATAAATAAATTAAATCAAATGTATTCACATTATTCACTGTTGTCAAGTTATGTAAAGTAAAATTATTCGTACAAAAATACATTGTACATTAAGCCTTGCTTTTAAAATGGATTCATTTCTTACTTGTTTATCAATTCAATAAATTGAAGGATTTACTTTTAAAAAGTCACTTTATAAATGGCTCGATATGATTTAAATCATAAATTCTTTACATTTTCAACTATTGATAAAGTTTATTAAATTCAGCCATTAAAAAATTAAATTTGATGATGAATTTTTACAACATCATTATCGCGAATTTACATTAAGTACTTACAAGTAAACCGAATAAAATTGTTAAACGGTGAAAATCATCTCTCTAACTTAAAAAAATGAGGATTAAATTTATTGATATGAATGAAATGCTATGCTATAATAAATTATTATTTTGATACCTTATTTTCAGAATAATACATTTTAAGACCTTCTAACTTTAAACCATGATGACATAGCAGAGAAAATTGTAGTTTTAAAATAAGCAGTTTAATACTTTTTGAATTGGCTCTGGTTGTTAAGGTTTAGACATTTCGGCTTGGTCTAAACGTATTTCACTTTACACTCTGATGGAAAATGTAAAGGATCATAAAACTAATAACATATTAAATGGGAAAAATACGAATGATGAATAAAAGTACAGTCCTTTTGAACTGTGCTCATCACAATCGATCAAATTATCTTACATTGAAGTTGTAATAATCCTCACAGTTTCCTGTCCTAGATTTTGTTACCTTTTTTTGATAAAAATGAGCAATTTTGACATTAAGAGTATGCTTTTCGTTTATTAATTTTGATAATGTTACTCAAATAAATTTGAACTGAATTCTATTAATAAATTTGTATTTGAACAATGTTTAAAGGGGAAAAGATAGCGGAAATTACTTTGATCCTCTTTCTGGATAACTGCTCTCTTTTCCTTGTACGTTTGGTAGGGAAAGAACGCAAAATCCAATTGCTATTATTATCATCTATCTATCTCTCCTCCAAAGTTAATACTGTTCTAATAAAGTAAGGAACACTGCGTTAGCACTCTTCTCATACTCTACTCTTTAAGGCATTTTTTTGTTTGTTATTAATAATGATAGTAGTAATTCAAGGGAATATTCGTAGGAAAGAAAAGTTGAATTGAGAGACGAATTTTCTCTCAAGTTGACCTTAAAAAATTGGCACTGATAAGAAAAGAGATACAATGCAATGTGAAAATTTTCCACTTTATTCAAAACTTTATGATCCAAAGAGTTGATCTGTCGGCATAGCTCAAATGTATTTCTCAACACCCTTAAAGATTCACCAAGATATTCAAATTACTAATCTCCCAGAAAAAGAAAGAATTCTAAACATTTCTCAGAATACAAGTTCTGTCTCTGGGAGAAAGAAATTCTCTCAGTTTACATTACAAAACAACTGTCATCTCTCACATGTACGAGGTACAAATAAATGTTTTCTTTTTACACTACATTTCTTACATGAACTATGCCACATAGATTAACCTATTGTAATAGCTCCCTCTTCTTACTCAATCCTTTTTATTCAAGAGAGGGTCTAGATACATTTTTTAATTATTCATTTGTAATTCTGACCTTAGCCGGCTAGCTACAGCGGGTATGAAATAATAACAGCTGACACAATCACAGTAAATTCTCCTCTCAGCATTTGATGAATGGGTTTACGATCAAGGATATATATAGTATATGTATCAGTCCTATCCTCTTGGAATGATTCATTTTTTCAACATTGTGTTGATTAGATATCTTTTCATTCAAAAAAAGAGTAAAACGGAAGATAAACAAAAGTTTTTAATTGAAATTGACACTTTTTGATCCTCCGTTATAATCACATATTCTTAAGTTTCGTTTAACAAGGAATTTTAGTCGTTTACACTGAAAACAAGAAAAAAAGATCTCCCTTTTTTAATTAAATTATAGATTTGCAAGTATATTTTTTGCCTTAACCTTCTATAATGTTGTTGCTGCAGCATCCCGCCCCTCTAGCTTAAACTTTCATATTCTCCCTTTTCTTGATCTGTCAATTAATACGATTGAACTTGATACATAAGGAAGAAGAATTTTGCGCAAACGTTCAAGACTGATACGAAGAATGACATTTTCCTGTCCAACTATGCTAACATTCATACCAAGCTGGAGTTTTTGTATAAAATTTACTTAATTTTTTTATTAGTTTGTATATGAACTACGCTCTTTTTTATCAATACTTTATTAAATCGTTTTTTATTATTCATAACAACGTACTCTTTTTGGCCGAAACTCAATTCTTAACTTAGATAAATCTTGTTTTAACTTATGATATTAATACCTTAGTCAGAGAAATCGAATATGGCCATCAAAATAATTTTAAGCAGTAAATTTGGCGCTAGTTTAAAATTCAAAAAGTTTTCTTTTCTTCACTTTGACGTTTCTCTAACACGATCATCTTTTGGTTTTTTTCTTTCAATCTATAAAATCCAAAAATCATATTACTTTTTGTCATCATTCTTTTAATTTGAGATCATCATCTCTTATTATCTGAATTAATAATCTATTCTCCGAATGGAAAATTCTCTAATTCTCTTGGGTTATATAGAAATGTATTTTGATTCTATAGTGAATTGATTTCGGTATCTTGGTGATCATTTCTCTACTACACTTTACTTTAGCATATTCATTTATTTCGGTATAACTTTAAGGTCAAATAATGAGAAAAAAAACAATACAATAATAACAGGATCCCTATTCTTTGCATTAATTTCCGCCAAGATTGGAGTACTCTATATAAAGAGATAAACTATTTTTCTGCTCGTTTACATTGCATTGTTTACATTACCTTGAATAATCACATTACATAATTATTTCGAAAATGAACATTTTTCCCAAATTCAAATTATACACTAGGATTATATTGATGAGATCATTGTTTTGTTTCTAAATTGTACATCATCATTTCTCATAGATTACATTGTTAATTCTGCATTATGTATATGAAATTACAGTAGTGTATTAATATATATTGAAGTTGACTTTCTCTTATACACTGTATTATTATTCACTCTACTCGTAGATTTCTATAGCCAATGGAATTAACATTGTAATGAAAAGAATCATTATTCTCTAATCTATTAACATCATACAGATCTATTTAGATGGTTACACAAGAACTTTTATTATAAGAGAAAGATTACATGCCGTTAATAACTTTAAGCTTTCGTGCATGCAGGAAAATTTCCTTCATTGTCTCATCAATAAGCAAATTTTGATTATCATGAGAATTTGATTGAAGTAGTCTGTAGTTGTTTTCAGATGAGTTATAAATTAATACTTATTTCCTATGTATTCTTTAGAAAATAAATATGAATAAAATGATTAGTGTAAGTACTTTTATTTTGTAATAGAAAAAACTGCAAATTTTCAATCAATTTGAAATTTATCGGAATTTTTCTCTTTCAGATGCTAGCTGCATTTCAGAGAAAGACTAAATTTTCCAAGTCTAAAACCAAGGAGTCAGAGAAGAAAATTGCCAACTCGAGAGCCTCTCAAAATCAATTGAGCGTTAAATTCCAATCAGATTATCCAACAGAAATATGGGAAAAATCGAGGAGTCCCTCTCCAATTAGTCCACGGCCCAAAAATAGTCAAATTATGAAAATGTCAGCATTCAAAATGGATGATTATTCATCTGAAAGTAGCGATAGCTCATCCACCTCGAGTCTTGATGCGATAGTTTATCTCGAAAAGGAAAAACACAAGAAAAAAACTAAAAAACTCCAGGGTTTCCAGGAAAAGGAAATCTCTACAGACAGCTCATCAGATCACTCTTCAGACTGCTCAAGCCTTGATTGGCCACTAGACGAAACTACAAAGCGAATGGCAAAAGAAAGGAATCGACAACAGCACACTAAACCTTGTCAAGCTTCAAATCAAACTCCTCAGACTCCACAAACTTTTAGATATCCACCGACTATTCATGTACCTCAGGAACAACCTCATTTGGTCTGTGTAACAGCAAACTACTTTCCATCAGCAGAGTGGCAGGCTCAATATCAAGTTATGCCAGTTAATTGTGGAGAATATGTTTATGTTGATAAGCAGCCCCCTAGAACCGAAGATGATTTAAGCAGAGGGGCTGCATCCTGGGTTTTGGTCCGTAAGCTCGGCCCAAACTTAATTCTTAGTCCTCCAGGTTTTATTCCAAGACATTTGACAAGAATTCTAGACTCTAATGAAGTTTTGAAAGTAGTTCAAAATCTCACTCCTCACCCAGTTATGAATAGATCAGCAAATCAATTAAATGTGAACCAGCAAACTGATTACCATGGCCAATCAAATCAGCACAAGTTAGAAAATTGTTTCGAGCCAACTTGGGCCAAGAAGCTTGGCACTAACTTGCCGTACAATCCTAGTTATGATTTATCTTCTTCCCATCAAAATAACCGTATAAACTCCGGTGTCTATAGCTTAGAACTTGAAGATAAAGATTCTGGTCGAGGTCCCAGTTCAGGTTCTGAATGGTCCGCCAGCAAATATGGATCATTTGCTGGCCTTGATGAACATGAGTTAGATCCTGATCCGGACCAGTTTTCAGAAAAGAGTCGACCCGATGAGACCAGTATTGATTTTAAAATTCCAATGAACCAAGTTAGCCAGAATAGTAATGAAAGCTCCCCACCAAATCTGCCACCCCCTATGAAACCTTTATCATGTGATATCACTCCAAAGTTAATAGAAAAACTGAATTGTATATATATTGGTGAATCAAAAGTTCAGTTTGCAACACCACTTATTCTACGGAATAGTTCAAAATTTTCAAATCAAAATTCTGGTAGTGATAAAAAATCATCTATCAACTGGGAGCCTTACAAAACAATCACACAGAAAGATGAAAAGAAAATTGAAACGTTTACACGAGTTTGATTTTGCTTTCAATATTTATATCTTTCAAAAGGAAGCAACTGTTGAAAGAATAGTCTGTGATTTACTGCATAACAATATTAAAATAATATCAATTCTTAATTTCTATCAACTTGATTTTATGAATCATTGAATGCATTCTTTTCTATCTTAAATTATTTGATCCTTATGTACATTGTATTTGAATCTTATAGAAGCAGATTAATATATATTCATTTGAAAAAAACTTATATCCAATGTTATGTAATTCTAACTTTAATAAAACCTGTTTTGAAGTTTACACTAATGTTCTTATTGAATTCTCATAGAGTAATACCAAAACAAGGAAGCATTTCTATTTTTTACTATGATAGGTTACTAATCAGAAGATATTCTCAAAAATTTTCTACGAGTTGTTAGTGTGATTAATTTTCTCATATCAGATAATTTAATCGAGTTATTATTTCAAGTTGAAATTTGTTCTATAATCAGTAGCCCTAATTCAAATAGCCGAGTTTGTAAGCAACCAAGACTCAGTCACTGAGTTAAAATTCAACTTAAAGTTGACAACTCAAAGTTGAACTAATACATTTAAGTTGAACATTGAGTTGTCAACTTTTGAATAAAATTTGAATTCAAAAATCTACCAGTGTATGGTTTTAAAGAAGTAGTTAAAAAATTTTAATTAAATTTGTTTTAAATTACTAGGAATTAAGCAATCTTTACAAACTAATCTCTCATTAATTCCTTAATAAATATATTTTAATGTCATCTCCGGTCCCCCGTGCTGAAGCTAAAGAAATAGATCAATGGATCGAGAAGCTGTACAACTGTCAACAGCTGACAGAACATCAAATTAAAAACCTTTGCGAAAAAGCAAAAGAAATTCTTGCTAAAGAAGTCAACGTTCAAAATGTTAAAAGTCCAGTTACAGTTTGTGGTGATGTGCATGGTCAATTTCATGACCTCATGGAACTCTTTAGAATCGGTGGTAAATCTCCCGATACGAATTATTTATTCATGGGTGATTATGTTGATAGAGGATATTATTCAATTGAGACAGTCACTTTACTTGTTGCTTTAAAAGTTAGATATCGCGAGCGTATTACTATCCTACGTGGTAACCACGAGAGCCGTCAGATCACTCAAGTCTACGGTTTTTATGATGAATGCCTCAGAAAGTATGGAAATGCTGATGTATGGAAGTATTTCACAGATCTCTTTGACTATTTGCCTCTCACAGCTCTTGTTGATGGATCGATATTTTGTCTTCATGGAGGTCTATCACCTAGTATTGACACTTTGGATCATATTCGTGCCCTTGATAGACTCCAAGAAGTTCCACATGAAGGACCTATGTGTGATTTGCTTTGGTCTGATCCGGATGAAAGAACTGGTTGGGGTATTAGTCCTCGTGGAGCTGGTTATACATTTGGTCTTGATATCTCAGAGACTTTTAATCATTCTAACAATTTAACACTTGTCAGTCGTGCTCATCAACTGGTTATGGAAGGTTTTAACTGGAGTCATGAGAGGAACGTCGTTACTATTTTTAGTGCACCTAACTATTGTTACAGATGTGGTAACCAAGCTGCTATTATGGAATTAGATGATAATCTTAAATATACTTTCCTCCAATTCGACCCTGCACCACGAAGAGGAGAGCCACACGTTTCGAGAAGAACTCCTGATTATTTCCTCTAAGAATTTCGCTCAACTAAATGCGAATTGAATTGCTAATTTCAAAATTATTCTCTTTGGTATTTATTCAGATATCAGAATTTATATTTCGCATCTGTCAATTAATGTGTTCATATATCGTATAGTTCAAAAAACTCTTTAATTACTATTTGCTAATAAAATTCCCCATCAAATCATTTGAATTTTTCTTCGAAGGATACTTTATATATGAATAGTTTTTGGTTCTGAAAAAATATCCAGATGTAGTTCTTAGAAGTAACTTATTATCCAGTTTCTAATGCCCAATACCAATATCTAAAACCTAAAAATCAAAACTTAGGGACCCAATCTGTAGAGTTGTAGACACTGTTATAGTGTAACAGTGTTATACACTTTAATTATTCCATATACCCTTGGACCAAAATTTGAATTAAATTCTTAATTGAAATTTGAGCATAAATTTTGAACGTAATTTAGTAATTATATGATTACATAAAAATTCTATGATAGAATATAAATATAAAAAATTATATTAAAATTGGTAAATCATTCTCTTCCAAATCATCCGTATAACCGTCATCTCTTGTGTTTACCAAATTTGTTCTCTTTTCTTTTTGCTCGTTAAGTTTAACAAAGTTATTAAATACTCTCCATTTTTGATATATCAAATAGCCAAGAACCACAATTCCAGTGCCGGAAAATAACAGAATAATTATTGAAAAGGGAAGAAACAAATCCTTATTCGTATAGTCATAGACGTAAGGACGGCAAAAAATCAACATGAAAACTCCGAGTGTAAACATTAAGCATACTGCAGCGAATCCTAAGTATAAAATCTTCACAATTTTATAATCTGTTTCTGTAACCATTTGTATTACAAATTTTGTAATATTACTATTTACAAATTTTTATTTAAACAGTGTCATTTTTATTAAATATTCTTCTTTCGTGTTGATGAATCGAATTCAACTAGTCTAGTTAATTTTCATGATCAATACATATGCTTTTTATTTGATCACTCTTATTTTATACAAAGTTATTTTCATATTAATGTTTAGTCTGTTACATCTGATAAAGTACCGTATCAGTATTTTGAAGCCTATAGATTCTGGAAATTAGGGTATTGTGGCCAAAATGTTAACATTGGAATCTTTGATACTGGCTTAAACCTTCACAATGTTCATTTCAAATATACGAATATTAGTTATTTACAAGATTACACCAGTGAAAAATTATCTTCTGTAATTTTTCAAAGATAATTTCTTTTAAAGTCCGAAGATATTGATGGCAATGGTCATGGATCATTTGTAGCTGCTGTAATTGGAGCATCTCCATATAAAATAAGAAATGAATACTTTTCAAGGATACTTTTTAGACCTAAAAATACTCTGGAGAGATGCCCAATCATAGGTTTAGCACCTTTATCAACAATGTACATTTTTAAAGTTTTCACTGATAATCAAGTATGATTTATACCATATGAATTAATTCAGGTTTCTAAAACTGATTGGTTTCTTGAAGCTTTCGATGAAGCAATAAAACAAAGGGTAGAAGTTATCAATCTTTCAATAGGAGGTCCTGATTATATGGATTATCCATTCATTGAAAAGATTAAAGAAATCACTTCGCATGACATACTGCTTGTTTCAGCTATAGGAAATGATGGACCGAATTTGGGAAGTCTAAGCAATCCTGGTGATCAACTTGAAGTATTATCTGTTGGTGGCCTTGACAAGTCAACCAATAAACTCGCTTCTTATTCCTCTCGTGGGATGACACTTTGGGTTAGTTGGATGAATTTAATCTTATTGCTGAGTCTAACTATCTGATCTTTTACAAAGAAATAATCCCAGTCAACAAAACAGTATTTTATATTTATTTTATCTTTCAGGAATTAGAGTATGGGGGTTATGGCCGTGTGAAGCCGGATATTGTCGCTTTATCAGAGGATATCATAAGCGCCAAAGTGGAAAATGACTTTGTTCTTCTATCGAAAATGAATTTTCTTTCTGAATATGATGAAAATCAAAATTGTCAAAAGTTATCAGGCACTAGTGTTGCCAGTCCGATAGTAACAGCCGCAGTTTCTCTAATAATCAAGTAACTTGGGCTCTTTTATTTTTTTTCCATTCTACAGCTCCATCAAGAGTAAACGTAATTACCTTGATGCTTTTGAGAAAGCTACAAACATGGAGAAGCCTCCACTAAATCCAGCCTCAATCCGACAAATTCTTATGGCTTCAGCTAATATTTTACCAAACTATTCAATGTTTGAACAAGGTTCCGGTGTCTTGGATATTGATAAAGCCTTGAGAGTATGTTTATTGCTCGATTCGATATATCATAAACCACTTTAATTTCTCTATTTGAAAGTCATTCACCTTAGTTTCTTTTTCTAAGCGAATCATTTATGAGCTCAAGTGTCATTGAATGAAATATATTGAAAAAATAGAATAACGTTCCATTTGATGAAGAGACATTTAGGTACAGTAATTTTGACAAAAAAAGTATTAAAATTAAGTTCCTTCATCATGTATGAATAAATTCGTTATACTGGAAATAAATTAAATAAATTACTTTAGCTTTCAAGAATTTTCAAGCCACAAGTAACCCTTTTTCCGTCATATCTGGACTTTACTGAATCCCCATACATGTGGCCGTATTCGTATCAGTCGATTTATCTTAAATCCCAGCCGGTTATTGCTAATGTGAGAAATTTACTAAATTAGTATAATACAGAACTACTTTAAAGTAACTATAGATTACAATTTTAAATTCAATGTCCGTGGAAGGACGTATAATTGATAAGCCAGTCTATCATCCGATTATTTCAAAATACGGCGACTGTCTAATAATAAAGGCCCAGACACCCACTCTGATATATCCCTATTTTGGCTGGATGGCAATAAGCATAGAAGTGAACGGAAATCTCGAAAATTGCAAAAATTCAAATTTCATCGCCGAAGGATACATCTCACTGACAGTGGTCTCCCAATCAATCTATGTTAGTCTTATATAATCTTATAAAATACAAAATAAAGTTGAGAATCATTAGATTTGCCAAGTAGGAAAATTATTTTTTGTTCATGCATTTGAATCTGAAATCATATAATTTGAAAAAAATAATTTGGGACATGAAGGGTTAAAATAGTTAGTAAACGTAGATTTGATCCGAACAATACTGACCTTTTTCTAAAGTCTCTTCCGGTCGAGATGGTCGAGTACCTTGCTCAGTGGATGGTACACTTTTAAAATTCAACTATATCTGAAAATCTGTATTTCTATTGAGCTAGTCACGGTGGCATCCATTTGTAAGCTGTAACATTCAACATCATGGGCTAATCCATTACCAAATAAGACGAACCTGTGGAATTTATTACCTAAGCAGGGGTATTTGCAAAATGGTAACTCGGACCTTCCCATTTGCAGATATGGTGAAAGTGCTTGGCCAAATTACAATCTTGGTTACGTTTTTACATTGGATTTGAGGACCCCTAAAATTTAATTCATTATTGGTCCCTTTTTGCAATGTAAAATTTTAAATATTGCATTTATGGTCCCTTTTTCCTGTGTTGAAATTTAATAATTACAGTCATGGTTAGTCCTCCCTATGCTGAATGATATTTATTTTGCAATTATGGTTGGAATCTTGTAAATCTATTTTTGGTAGCTGATTAAGTTTTTTATGTTTATTATTATAATAATTATTCAGGACTATTCCTAAGTACTGATTTGTATTTACTCGAATTTAAATAAAGTTAATTTTTCGAATCAATTTAAAAATATCATAAATTCTAGGAATTTCTCTCTATTTGAAAGTAGTGGGTTTATTTTTTCATTTACAAAGGCAAAAATTTTAAATTTTATTGAATCGACTTCACCATATTCGATTTAATTATGAGTAAATACAAATCAGTACTTAGGAATAGTCCTGAATAATTATTATAATAATAAACATAAAAAACTTAATCAGCTACCAAAAATAGATTTACAAGATTCCAACCATAATTGCAAAATAAATATCATTCAGCATAGGGAGGACTAACCATGACTGTAATTATTAAATTTCAACACAGGAAAAAGGGACCAAAAATGAAAAAAAATTCAATATGGTTGATTGCGATTTTATCTTTTTAATAAATAATGAATTATTCATTAAATTTTCCATGCAATTTCCAAATAATTCTAGATTCACTTAGGCTAATCCTTGAAATATAAAAAGACCATAGCATCGTTCAAATAATATGCCTATTATTTTAATCATCGTCTATTGGGAATAAGCCAATCAATACTTTAATTAAGCCCTTAATTATGCGGAAACATGGTACTTGTATGAAACAATGTGAGAATTATTAAAAAAGCGCATTATTAAGAAACTTGAGACTTTACAAAAGAGTATCTTATATCAAGTTCTTTTTCTTAAAATAGGAGATATTCATAGAGTTATTGGGCCAATCAATAACTGCCCCTCTGCCCCTTTTCAAAATCCAAAAAAGAATCCTCAGACTACTTAAAAGTCATAACTTTAACTGAAAAATGCTCAAAAAATTAAATTTTATCGAAATTAATACCATACGAAAGACCTTTTTTCGCTGGTTCGATCAGTCTAGTATTATAATAATCTCTCAATCATGGTTTTCCCGCGAGTTAACTTCAAAGACCTCAAGAAATATATTCTAAGATTCAAAAAACTAATTTTCTTTCCAAACTCCTAAAACGTTTGAGGGCTTGTCTTATCCCCAAAACAAACAAACGAGTCATCGATGTATGATGCAAAGATAGGCTAACAAACAGATAATAATAAGAAGATTCGAATTAATTTAATTGTATTGTTCATGTCAACGAGGAATTTGATTTGTATTCCAAATTTTAGACACCTTAAAGAAATTTGTAATGGTTGCTTTAGAAACTGATTCGAATGCTCGCTGGATCATATTATAAGCACCTCTTATATCTGGAACGTATGTTTTACTCCTAATTTCTTTAACATCACATTTGAATATTGAGATCAATGAGAAAATGCTTGAATATGAATTATTAATGAATAATTTTAAAACATCCGATTCCCAACTTTTTTTCAACACCATAGGCTCTCTCCATATTTATATTTTTCTAAAACTATTGAACATCTGTTTGTTAGCCTATCTTTGGCTTCAGCAAATCCTCATGAATCAAACTAAATAATCTCTGAGTTTTGAGAGAGTATGTTATTATAATGTTGATTTATGACATCATTATGTTTTCTTCTGATGTCATTACTGAACCCATCACTTTTGAAGTTGAGCTTCATAAAAATAGTTGTTTTCTCCAGTTAATCTATTTCGACAACATCATTTCTATCCATAGATACATTCATGAATTTGTCAAAAAATTTACTGGGGTAACCATTTTCCTTCAAATATGTAATTGTAGCTTATATATAGAGAAAAAGTAATTTTCTTATGCTCAACTTAATGAGATGGATAAATTTAGAAAAAAAAGATCATGAATTTCTTTTAGTTCTGTATTGAATGAAATATTTCATAATTCGTGAGCTATTCTCATGTCCAAAAAAATCAAAGCAAGGAAAATTTTAATTGATAAAGATTTTTTGTAATACAATACTAACTAACGATAAATTTTTTTAATTTGAAATTTCTATTTTGTCATGTTGTATTTTTAAATTTTGTTTTTTCTTACGGAAATTAGAATCTTTCAATAAACTGATTTACTTTGTCAATCAGAGTCAGAAACTATTGAAATCCAAGTCCTACACTGTTAAATTAATATTATGCATTTTATAGATGGTATCTCGAGAAAGATATTGTGAATAAGAGTGTAATAAAATAAAATAAAATACAATACAATATTTAATCAAGGTTTTTATTGCTTACAAGAGGGAAATATCTTTGTTCAATGATTGATCAGACGGGGGTAGTATTAATTAATGATTAATAATGTAATCATTGCTTCTTAAACACACATTTCTAATGCTTAGTCTGGATTTTTACTCAATTTGTATAATCACGAACAAACACTTAATCTTTGAAATCTAAATTGATGTATATTATCTTCTCACGACTAGCTTGCTCCACATCAGACAAGCAAGTATCAATCCTATGAAAGAGTTAATGAAACTTAACTGACGGTCTCGTCTTCATTATCACTCGTCAATGCATCATAGTGAGGGCTTGAGCTTGTCTTTCAATAAAGCTACTCGAAACCCCTATATTTATGATACTGTATTCGATTTCAAAGTGTTATCTATTTATAAAAGAATAAAATCATGTTTAAATTATTTCACATCCTGAATTCAATTTAGCCATTACGTTCTGACTATCATAACCTGATCTTTTAACAAGATGAACAAGTTTTGAAAACTACAATTCGATGCTGATGATAAAGCTAATTAACATGAAGACTAGAATTTACTATTTTTACAAAAGACTAAATATTTTTTCCGAATTGTCAGGAATGCAAACATTTTTTAGTTTCCATTATAAAATGACCCAATAGATTGTCCACCAAGTAAAAAAATTTCCGAGAGATAATCAATCTAACGAAAATTACGAAAATGCCCCAATTTCTCACTTTTGAGGTCAAATATTTTTACTGATTTTGAAAATTTGATTCAATTAAATGCCGATATTTGTAGATTATCACTAGACAAAGAACTTGAATTCGTCTAAAGAAATTTGTTATTAGTGTAAGAATTTCATGATTATCACAAAGAAAAATTATTCAAAATTTAAAAGTTGAAAATTTTCTTGAAAGAGGAGTACTTTTCTCTCAAATTTGAATTCTTTCTCTAATTTTGATACCAAATATCAACATTTTAATGTTTCAGGTCTTCGAAATAGATGAAAATGAGCTTTATTTATTTGATCCACAATTATATGAATTTCTCAAGGAAAATAGCCAAGATTTCTCTCAAAATTAGTTTCTTTGAAGGGATTCTGATTAATTCATTTGGAGAAAAATAAATTATTCTTGTCTGTAAAACCGTTTGAATGAACATGCTTTTTTGTTTATTCAACTTTTTTTATTTTATGACGAGTCCTATCATTTCAATTGTATGGAACAATAACTCTTGGAAATTTGCGTAATAGGTTTGAACAAATTTGAAGAAATAAAATGGTAAGAGAAGTTAAATTTGTAAAAGAATAGACGTCAAAAGTTGAGACGTTTAATCATTGGTACTGAGATAGTCGGATGAACCGATCATCATTCTAAGGTTTTTAAATAAAATTGAAGAGACTTCAGAGTAAAAGCGTCTGATTCGAGACAAAAAGATTCTTGACTATTTCAGTACCGAAATGTCTAGATGAGACTTGGGAAAAATTTTGGTTATATTCCATTCAAATTTACTTTATTATATAATAAATTTTTAAGATTTCTCAATGGAACAAAACTTTGGTGTTATCAAAATGAATTTGTCTAAAATCATTAATAAAATTACTTTTTCTTGAATCCCTTAGCCTGAATCGACTCCGTATAGATCAGATGTCAAATTTCCCATAAGGGTGTCTGTGATCAGTAGACCGAGAAAAGAGTAAGCATTCATCGGTATCAATATATAAAATATTAAATTAACACTAATATGCCAAGTTAATAAGATATGAAAGACAATAAAAATAATCAACTCTATCTCTATGGTGAGAATTGTTCTTGAGTCTCTCTATTTTCCCAATTAAACTTAATTTTAAGATTTAACAATAGATATCAATAGATATAAAAAACTAAGGTTCATAGAATAAAAATTTCAGAGGAAAGACTTGCCAAACGTAGCAAATCAATATACCAACTACATTTTTGCTTGCAGATAATCCAGTTTTAGTTTTTATTTTCCCATGTTACCTTTGTAAGAATATTGTCAGTTTTATTCATAGAAAATTAAACATTCTATGCAACTATTGTATTGTCTTAAATGTATATATATATCGATTGGATTTTGCATTTAATTTAGTAAATATCTAGTTGGGATGTTTCCACCACTCTGAAGAACTAAAGAATTTTATTGTTATTTAATCTTTTGTTGATATTTTTCGCCAACTCCCAAATATAATTCAATAGTCAATTAGTTAGTTAATAGTCAAATGTATTGAAAGAGTATATATGTTACAATCAATGTGGAAACTCCCCTAATCCATGGTACCTAGAGTGACACAAAACATTATCCCTTCGAAATTTGTATCACTTGCTTTTATAGCCTGTTAAGCATTCGCATCGAAGCATACCATAATATCTGCTGTTTGATCCTAATTTCACTTCAGATCTTATATCGCATATGTCGCTGATATAAAAATTCCCCCAGAATACTCAACTGGCCTCTTGAAAATAAGCTTTTTATTACTCCAACTATGGTTTGTATCTAGTAAAGACTAAAGAGGTCTTTGTGAGTGATGAAATAGATCAAATTTGAAGAGTCTTTTTGAGTCAATCTCTTGAATCTTCGAGGTCATATTTGTCCCTTCTTTGCTACTTCATGCAGTTTGTTTAATCATCTTTATAGCTTTGGTCTTGATTTCTTGTGAGGAACCATCGTCAAGTTAAGTTCTATAAACAGATAATTCGAGAAGCTTGAGTTTTGACTACTCAAAGGTTGCGAATACTTATGAAAAAATACTTATTTAGTGTAATAACGAAAATATTATCCTAAAAATCTTTT
This sequence comes from Gyrodactylus bullatarudis, assembly GCA_012064415.1. Taxonomy (NCBI): domain Eukaryota; kingdom Metazoa; phylum Platyhelminthes; class Monogenea; order Gyrodactylidea; family Gyrodactylidae; genus Gyrodactylus; species Gyrodactylus bullatarudis. Next base: position 226,405 of record SSNU01000082.1, read on the forward strand.
TCTAGGTGAGAAATAGATTAGTTTCCACATTGATGTATTCACACAAAATCAGTGTACACACTGACGATTAATGTGTACACTCGAGTTTCCACATTGACGATTAATGTGTACACTCGAGTTTCCACATTGACGATCAGTGTGTACATTGACGGTTATGACCCTCAAATGGAAACTCAGTGTACACATTGATGGTTTTGGTCATCAGTGTACACACTGACGGTCAGTGTATATGTTACCGTGAGTTTGGGAAATCAGTGAGTGTTGGTAATTCACTAGTGTATGTTGGTAATCAGTGTATCTTTAGTGAATCTAGCTAATAAGCCCTTATTACCCAAACTCACTGAGAA